>JAODKL010000118.1:26403288-26429720 GCA_026780765.1 Petrocephalus schoutedeni
CACACACACACACACATATATATATATATATATATATATATATATATATATAAAACTAGAGTGGAATTACTTAAGTTCTCTGCTCCTGCATCACGCATGCCTACTGCCCAACCTCCTACCCTCATCCTGCTGGCAGCATATTCACCGTGAGCTCACCTCACTGTTGCCACGGCGACACCAATCAGCAGGAGAGCCCGCTGCACACGACAGAGGCTCACCTAGAGGAGGTGGTTGCATAAATTCGAGCTTGCTTAAAAACTGCAAAGCTTTTACCAGCCTGAAATAACCCCTCAAAATAAGCTTCCTGTGTATTTATTATTAAGAGAACAGTTTCAATGCAGACAGTCTGAATGCAAATACATACAAATAAATAACTTAAAACCCAAGTATTTTTCTTTAAATATACTAAGAATGATCCAAATAGCAGCCTTTACTGTGCTGTCAGTGCATGGCTAGGGGTAAACAGTACAGTTCTCTGTTACTGTGCAAGCGTAAAGCCAGGATGCCCCCCATTACATCTGCATAGTTTATTACATAAAAACAGCTACACCATATCCGTAAAAGGCTTGAACTGAGCTTCATTGGAAAGGTTTAAATGTATGGCCTACAAAATGTAAAGTACTGTGTCCTATGAATCCACATGCGTATTGTAATGGCTGAGAAGGATTGCTCACAGACATGACAGGCTGGAAAGGACCGACATGGAGCTTTAAACCCAAAATATAATTGCCATAAATCAGCAGACATGAATAGTACAATAAAAAAACATTCATTTTGTGCGTGTAAATATCATGTAGTTAAAATGAATTTGTATGTGTACATGTATACATTTATACCTTCCCTCTATCATTTTCTCAGTTCCTTTCAAAATCTCCCTCTCTCTCTCACACGCGCGCGCACACACACACACTTCTGGAATTGCCGAAGACCGTTTTAATAGCAAACATACAGTAAAGCTTTTCCAAAATAACAGCAAGATACCTGATACTGTAAAGTAGGGCCTTACGTTTGGCAAGGACATTAGAAAAATCAGGAAAGCAACTCTGGCTAACTGGCAATAGTAAAGAGATTCATGACAGATCGAGCATGTGACATTAATTATACGGCGTGTATCTAGTGATTATGCCAGCAGTTTTTTTTTTCCTTTTAGTTCACTGAATACTTTTATCAAACTAACTGAAAATGACAAAAAAATCGTTTAATAAATATGGGTCTATAAAGTTTATCCATATCCAGTGTTTCCATTATACTTTCTGATATACATTTATAAACAATGAAACAGAATTATAAATAATGTATTTGTACAACTATATATCAATTTGTGTTTTTTCAAACATGTACAATATTTTTTTTCATATAATCATGATTGTAAATCGCATCTAGTTATTTTTAAACAGCAAACCGGTAAAACTGAGAGGATAAAGAGGACATATGTCTTTATTTTGGTAAGTACCTGCTCGACTCTTTATAAAAAGTCTTTAGTACCGTATTGATTTGAAATGCTGAGCCATTTGCAGCCGGCTTCTTCCGGCATAGCTGGCCACAGTGAACAACAGTAGGTACCCAATTACATTACAGCACTGGAGTGGCTTAGTTTTTCCAAGTATAATAAAGTTCTAATAAAATCTATTCACTTATTCCCCACGACGACGTTTTGGGATATTCGCTGCCAAGAAACAGCCTGTGTAAAATCAGTAATATAGGACATGGCAACAATTTAAAAAGGGGGATATTCGAGTGTTGCAAACATCAGTTATCCGGGCTGACATTAAAGCAATATTTTTATCCGTTGACCGCCTGACTCGAATGCAAAACCTCCTTAAACAACAAGTCATTACTGGTCCATAGTTTTTAGTGGCCGGCTAAGGTCTCATTATTTCGCATCCCAAAATATTACAGGGAGTCTATCCGAAAAATAAACGTGTTAACTATATAGCCTACAACTAAAACAAGGAGAAATTCACAGTGTATGAGATCGTTACAAATAACGATTTTATTGCTTATATAACGAAACAGTAATAATTTATCATGTACGATTTGGGTCAAATTATACTACAGATGGTAATATTGTTATTAAAGTACAAAACTAATGAATAAAATAAAAATAAAGCTATAAATAAATAAAAGAACAAGCAGATGCGCATTTAATAACTAAATCCTATCATTCAATATTGAAAATAATAATAATAATCATAATCATAATAAAAATAAACACACGTATGATCGACCAGCCGCTACTGCTTAGATTCACAATAGATAAAATATTGAAGCACTAAAAAGTAAATACGGCTTTTAATGTCTCGGATGGTTCAAATAAACTAACAACGCCCATCTAGCGGGCACAAAGGGTCAGACACGTGTTCTCACGGTCAAGTCCAAATTACTCCAGGCCATCTGCTCCTGAAGAAAGAGCATCTCCTTTAAACACCCATTCGGAAAATGAATTAAATATTGCTTCAATACTAGATATTAGAAATATGCGCACTGTACTATTGCTGAAACAACATTATTTAATCCTCCTTTTAAAAGTTTATTTTATTAAGATATGTAAGATTCGGTGAAGATTATGCCCTTATATATTCATTTTTCGATCAACCATTGCCAAACTAGCACTTAATTCATGATAATACTAGTAACTTTCGTACTAATAGTACTAGGCTACGTTAAGGTCTTTAATAACCTTAAATAAAATGCACTTTGTTGTAAAGCGTCATATTTCTTAAATTTTCGTTGAGTGCTTAGTTATGAAATGTGTTTTACAATAATGATTCCCCATTTCATCCGTGCACCAACTTCATAAACAAAAGCAAAGCTGTAACATTATGCGCGTCACACTCCGTAATCCGGTCACGTCTATAACCCAATAATCCGCCGAGGTCCTCCATCCCTATCAAACACTCCTCACTATTGCACATTCAAACTGTTGCCACTCCAGCTCCGAGACCCGCGTCTGCTCTGGGTGGGAAACGGCGCCGCCTTCTAAAGTGATGCAGATGAGTCGGGTGCACTTGGTGGGGTTTTTTTTTTCCCTCCATGACCTAGGTCGCCCCCACCCCCATCTCTGTCTGTCATATTCGGCCCCGGCACCACATTGCCACTTGCCCTCGAGCGTGGGAATGGGAGGCTCCAGCCGTTCACATCTCCTGCAAGTCCGTTTAACGGAATCAATTAAGAAAGCCCGACACCGCTCTCTGCGCCATTCCAGTTTTTCCACTTGCGCCGTAATTACTTCGTTTTTGGGATGCCGACGCCTTTTCTTAAAGCTGATCGCCCCTAAATAGATGGCGGGGGGGAGGGGGCGCGCGCACGTGTGCTGCCCATGCCCAGTGCCGCGCGCTCATTAAGGACTGGCAATTAAGCTATGACAAGGAGGAGGCGGCATCTGCGGCAATTAACACCAGATTTTTTTTTGGGAGGGTTCAAATCTCTTCATGGCGACATCGAATACGTGATAAGGTTCCCCTTATCATTTAAAATGTAAAAGTTTTCCCGCCTTTGAAAATAGTTCCGTAATTTCCATAATCCGCGTTGAGAATGGAAGCCGTTTTTACTTTCGGTTATCTAGCTTTATGACGACGAGCACACTCATACAGCTAGATAACCAAAGATAACAACGCACTTCACGTCATTATGTTGTATCCCAGCTTTCATTTTATTTTGCTTTGTTGAAATTCCTTTAAAAAAAAAAAAGATGTCTTCATTTCATCTCCCTTTGGAAGATTTTTAATTCCCGCCAAGGACCAACCTTCCGCTATGACAGCTGTCCATCAAAGTTGCAGTTGCGACTCCAACTTTTTGAAGCGTTTTACAATTAACCAAATACGTAATCCAGGTAATTAAACTGTAAAAGAAGTAAACGAAAGTGGCTTTATAATAATGCGCATCAGCACTGTGGATTTAGGGTTCATCCATCTTTGAACAGGCCTACATTTGCATTACAAACAGCTTCATTCTCGTGTGGCTTCTTAACTCCTTTTAACGCGTTATGGGGCGAACAATATCCTGCATCGCCAGCCAGCCAAGTTATTATGTTGTTTAAAAAAAAAAAGAAGAGGAAGAAGAAGAAGGAAAAAAAAAGAGAAACCGATCCGGAGGAAAGTGCTGTTGATAAAAGAGCAGCATCGCGCAATCGTTTCTGGTTATGCAGGGAATGTATTTCTGCCAAAAACGACGGCAGCTGGACCGCAGTAACACCCATGTGTTTGTGGGAGAGAGAGAGAGAGAGAGAGAGCCGGGTCTCGCTGCATCCATCTGCGGGGACGCGCTGTGCGAAGACTCCCTTCTTCCGGGCTTACCGCGGCCAACGGTGTGAAAGACCGAGAATAGGGCCATCATTGGAGAGCGGGGGCGGGGTGGGGTGCAGATGACGGGGGCTTGCGGTTCCAAAATATGAACGAGGTCAAAGGTCTCATATTGGGGGCGGGAGTGTGCGCTAATGATGTCGTGAGGATTTTTAAATATAGGTTTATATTTAGCCTTATTTATGTGTGCGCAGCGATGCGCTCCAGCATTGGCAAGTGCACTGGAAAAATGCCCCCCCCCCCCCGTACCATTTGGAGCATAAGGGATAACGACGGTACTGCACCGTAGCCTCAAAACAATCATCGCGCATGAAGATTTTCTATATACCCTGAATGAAGCTTATAGCCTCTCTTCGCGCGGTAAGATGCAACATATACATTGACTGGCCTCGTTTATTAAAATGCGACGCTATGAGTCTGCGCATTATTGCATCGATATCCGATCGTTGGTTTTATTCATCCTGTTGTTTAGTACTAATAACCCCGACGCCGAGTGTCGTAAACGGCTGTATAAAAATCCACTTTTTTTTTCCTCCGGCAAAGGTATTATTACATTTATTAATAAGAATGCACTCCATCTGAATAACGGTATCGATGGCACAATCACAATAATACTCACGATTCTTGCCTTAAGCACACTCATACACTGGCATGCTCGCAGGCGTCTCATTGCACGTTACTGTGTTATGTGCATATTTCAAAGGGCAATTTGTTAGGTATTTCTTTCGAGTAACGGTAGCGGTATTTTCGTTTTGGCGTGTGCGCAGTTACACGCATACGCACGCAGAAGCACACAGCTAGTGAGCGAGAGAAAGAGAGCGAGCGAGCGAGCAGAACCTCAGTCATTGTGATGATTGTAGTCTATTAAATATAACAACAGTAACCTAATATAACTCGGCCCTTGTCACGGACGTGCGCATCATCAATTGAACATCTGAAAGTGTGGAACGTGAATAAAAAGCTTTCATTATTATTGTTGTCATTATTATCTTAGTGCCACTATGTGGATATACGATATGTAAAGAGCACCTGCGTGCGAATTTAAATAGATTAAGAATTCGGTGATTGAAGGCGCACTTATAGATGGCCGTATTATTATGTAGGTCCATCCTAATGAGGATAACCTGCGTAATCGTTATATCCAAAAAAAGAACGTACTCCAACAAAGGGATAATTGAATATTTTAGTTTTTAAACATGATATTAGTTGGAATTTTGCAGAGCCGTTTTACATCTAGGTTATACATTTAGGGTAAATATATTCGTTTATTGCTTTCAAGGCGTATAGCGTGACATCTGAAGAAGTGCCATCGCCTGTAGACTTATGGCTAGCGCATCTAACGGATATTCACCGGGAGATTTCAGTTCATTCAGTTCTGGACCCAAATGATAATTAATACAGGGGGCGTAACACAGATGCAAGTTGCGCACTCGCGCCGTAAATGTTAACTTAGCACTGTACTCCTTACTGGCTCTTCCGTCAGTGGCGATTCCAAGAAAAACAAGGCCATGCCGACATATATGCAGCCTTATTTTGCTAGTCCTGGAAGAGCTAAAGAGCGAACATTAAACCTTCCACTGAAGATTTGCACACGCAGGCGCCCCTTGTATCCATACACAATTCTGTGTCAATTTCCATTTTATTTACATATGCAGGGTATTGAATAATGTATAAGCCAATTAAACCTTTCATATCTTATACGTCAATTCTTAGGTATTGTACAATTTTAAGCGCGCACACACACACATATATATATATATATAGACCTATAAAATAAAATTGAATGTGTAACGTTCATTTTTTTCCTTGGGACGAAGAGGAGGCAATTGCAGGCGACGTCACAGGGGGCGACAATTAACGCGGTGTTTTATTCAATCATGCCATGTATGACGTCACAGTGATTG
Organism: Petrocephalus schoutedeni; assembly: GCA_026780765.1. Taxonomy (NCBI): domain Eukaryota; kingdom Metazoa; phylum Chordata; class Actinopteri; order Osteoglossiformes; family Mormyridae; genus Petrocephalus; species Petrocephalus schoutedeni. The sequence goes on from JAODKL010000118.1 coordinate 26,409,494, forward strand.
TGACAAGGAGTGGTTATTTCATAGATCGCAAACGTTTTAAATGTCTCACTTTAATAAACTGTTTTCAGCATGGAGGATGCAGCGTTATTTTTTTCAACGCACATCGTTAACACGCACCATTATAATATAGTAATCATTAAGCTATAACCATTGAAATCCATAATATATATATATATATTTAATATATATATATTCCTTTGCAATCATTTCCACGTTTAATAACCATTAATATGACTATGGGTGCTAGATATTCTTATTAAATGCTAAAAAACACGCTAATGAACCTCTATTGTTACTTCATAAATATCAGTAATACTGCAGTATATTCGATTATATTTTAAATGTAACGTATCATTTCAGATGCATAGAATTTAAATCTCAGTTTCTGCCTTAGACAACCATGAGCTGTGGCCTATTGAGCCGCCCAGTGTAGCTGTATACGGGCAGCCAGGCTGGAACCGATGGTCGTGGCCGTAAGATGGTCCACTCCAATCTCAGAACACGGTTAATATATTAAATGTTTTTTTATCATTACAATATCGCCTAGGGTCTTCAGCACGTCAAGGTAAAACTTGCAATTAATAAGAGATGTACTATTAATAATATTACATATACGGACACATTAGCATCACACAAGTAAATGTATACTTACACAATCAAATGTATGCCATACGACAGTATACCGTAAACAGCTGATTTAGCTGGAACACTCCCCACGCCGCGACACATCCAAAAATCAAGTTCTTCAAACATGTACAAGGCACTCTCTGCACTCCTGAGAAATATCCAGCCATCCCTCGTCTCGCCCTCATTTAAAATTGCCGCTAATTCTCTGCTCATTTCGCCTGGTGCAGTTGCTTTGAGTTAAGCAGAAACATATTCCAACCACATGATGGCGAGAAAGAAGAAGCGATTTAAAAAAAGGGAATGAAAGAAAAAAAAAACTTCCCAACAGCTCATTTGTCTTCCGCAACAAATTGAAAAGTGAAGTGTTGGGCTAAGAGTGAGCTAGTTTTGGGGGACTGGCCGCAGAGTGGTCCATCCCTCCTTATAGAGAAGGGCGTGCTCAGAAATTCAAACAAGTTCTCCAAATCTTTTGTTGTATATAAACTGAAGACCCATTGTGCATCTACCTCGTCTTTCCCAGACTGCTGTAAAAATAACGAATATTCACCGAACTGCTTTAGCCAGCAGAACATTTAAAAAGCGAATTTTTAGATTTTGACTTACAGTGTTACACTTTGAGACATAAAATATATATTACAGGGAAAGTTGAATTTAATTACACTCTTTGAATACTTTTTCCTTTTAATTTGGGAACAACTTCACCTTCTTATCGTGATTATTATTATAATTGTTATCATTTTCCCCAACAAGTGTACGCAGAACATCACAGTATTACATTGCACAGAATTTCAGTAATATACGGTTTTCTAAAACGCCTTAAATTCACTACAGCTAAAAAGGACTTTAAGTAGAAGAGATTACAGTATCCTAATTTATTCTTAACCAAAAATCAAATAAAGCTTTAAAATAAAGTCAAAACTCGTTAGCAATATCTATTTTTGGTAGGTTTAGTGTAACAATGCATTTAGGGTTACATTTAACCTTTTGCGTTAGAGGTAATGTTGATAATTTTATTAACATTTAATATAAATCAGGTGATATTTTTCACAGTCGCCATTGATTCAATTTTCAATTGCCTAAAATGTGAATGTTCTGCATATATTCAGTTATATACAATGTCTCCGGAGTGTGTTGCTCTTGATTAAATATATCAATATAATTGCAAACTTTCCAGACAAATTCTGATTTAGTGCTGCTTTCAGGTTTTGATTTTTACAAGCTCCTACTTCCCATCGCTGGCTAATCCGTCTGATTTGATCAGATCCACGAGAAGGTTTTACAACGAGGTCACGTCTAATGACGTAGCTCAGAATATTTGCTACGTGCAGCCATATTTAAATACATCAAGCAAATTAGTGCATCAAAATATGCAAATCCAGCGCGCATAGTCTTTCTCCCAGCAGACGGACTAATGCTCCCGAACAATCTCTTGTTTCTTCATTAGCGTTTTAAAGGTGGTGCAGTTGCTTTTTCCTTTCTAAAATCCCTTTATTTTTTCCCTTCTTTTTGTAATCTTTCGTAGCTCCGATTAACTGTACCGTGCGCCCCGCGATTCCAGGAGTATGTCGCGTATTGCAGAAGCGGAGAATCTTGCTGGAAAAATCGTCTATGCATAATGAGACATCTGGTGCGCCGTTCTCACAAGCTCGATGCTGTTGGGTCCTGCGTCTGTATTATTTTTGATTTTGATGCATTTGCGAGGTAGATTTATATTTACTCTATTTGCTGACTTCAGAATTGTATTTTGGCAGAGTTCCATTTTTTTTGTCAATTTTACATAATTTGTATACTCACAGGCATATTCATGCACGTTAAATGTATGGTCTGTAATTGCGGTTATAAATGCTTTGTCGTGCGTAAAGCATAGTACCCTTCGTATTAATAATGACGAATCTATTTTATGTGGCTGCAAAGAGAAACAACATCGTTTATCCGTTTTGGTTACGTGGAAATAATGTTAAATTATAAACAAAGGCATCTTCATTTTCAGGTTACAAGGTTGCGAAAGAAAAACTCGAGCTTTAACTGACAAGCTGTATATAGCCTATGTGTTACTCCTTTAGGTCTGTAATGCAAAAGGCAAATAAAACACTTCAAGTAGACGACATGACCTCACAAAACCGTGTATTCTGTTTGCTAATTGTATATAGCCTATCTGAATATTTTACTACAGAAGGGAAACCCACACGGTGAAACACATTTACGTGTTTCCCCTGCTGCCTGTGACCAATTATTCAACCATGTATGCGTGCCTTAATGTGCGTCGATGTTAAATATTCTGTTTCCTATCTTTAGTTTTTAAGACCATAGTTGACCAGTATTTATAATGGTTATTTGTAATATGTTGTACGAAAATCAGCCCCGAAGTTTGCCACTGTTTTAACTTACCTTATTGTTTGCTAATTTCAAATGTCTTTCAGTAGTGTTCAGGTGCGGAGTTGCGTACAGGACTACTTATAATGGCAGTTTCGTCGTGTTACTCCGGCAAAAATGCGAAACCTGCGATCAGACGTGATCATACGATGTGTCACCAGGAGGCAAGAAGTGGTCAGATTGATAGGCAGAGGCATTTTTTTTTTCCAAAGGGGGAAAAAACTGTCGGTGACATCTCATTTGTTTGACAAGGAGTAAGATGTAGAAAAAAAAGACTGGCAATTCGTACGTAGCTTGTACTCACCTGTCTTTACACACCAGTATCCCGCATTTTAAAAATGACTCACCATTTGTAAAATTCTCCAGCTAATCGTCCTGCTGGCTTCGCAGAGTTCGGTCGCACGTGCATTGAATGCGGCTCTGACAGACCTGGCGATACATCACCATATTGATGCATATTCACTTCAGATCAAAATAGCAACAGCCGTCACACGAATAACGAGCCCAAGTTAGGGCTTCACACACACAGGTTGGCAACATGGGATGAAAGACTTTCACCCAAATATGAAGCGTGCCGATTTTATTTCTTATTTTTTCAATTAAGTTATACATTCGTCTATTTTTCTATTTTTTAATTATTAATTCTGTTTTAAGGCTTGTATGTTGAGCCCGGTAGCTATTTCACTATAAATAAAGCTATACACAGAAAGATTACACATGATGACCGCTTCAGTTTACTGCAGTACGTCATACATTTCGGTTTATAACTAGCCTATTATTGTCATTCTTAATGCATTTTTATGAAGCTGCTTTTCAGTTAAGTATGTGACTTAAAAATCAATGATGTAATGAAATAGTCAAGGTAAATGTGTATACTTTTTCAATACAATGTGAAACGTATCAGCTCGAGAAATAGATTTTTTGCGCTTGAAAACTTTTTTTAATGCTGTGTTTTTATTTTTACAATTAAACGTCATGGGCATCATTATTTAGCCTTACCGATAATACTCTGAAAGATAGTTAAATGTTGTTTGAACATCGTTACTATAGTATTATTCAAAATTGTCGGGATGGCTATTTTTCATTTGCTAAATGCTTTTGTAAGGAAGATTGGCCTATATAGCAAATCGGTCAGCAATCGTTCTAAATGCAATGCATCGGTAATAATTAAAATATCGAATGTTTTAATTACGTAAACAATAACATGAAAACGTAAAATAACATAAAATAACAGCGGGTGTTTTCACCTTTCGTTTTAAATGTCTCGTTACTCGTTCCCATCCTTACTCGCGTTAAATAAAGTTTAAGTTTTCGTTTGAGGTTCACATCATTTCAATATTTTTTTAAAAAAATGCATTGACTGTAACGTACCAGTGGCAACGACTGTTTTAATAGCGCAAATTTGGTAAGTTTTCCCATAGAAAGTTCTTGAATCCGTAAAGACGGTAAGCCGGTTGCTGCTTCATTGCGACATCCAGTGGACAGAATCCGCTAAGATAAAAATTGTATCAAGGCACGGGCTTCGCCATTTTTTATTTATTATATTTTAGTAAAATGAATTCAATGTACCTCACAGATCAAAGGATTTGTTCACAACTCATGCATTAAAGATAAAACATTTGTTAAAATGCACTCGGTTTGAATCATAAATAAGCAAGTAAATAGTTTCACAATCGTTTGTGTGTTACTGGAAATTCCGGAACAGTTTGGCGCTATGTTGGACACGTTTTGTGCATCAGATATACGCAGATTGTGAAATTTCAAAGGAGAGTATTTTAATTTCGGTTATTACAATTGATAAGTTTGAATGATTTTCGCACAATCGGACTATTATTGACGCATGCATACAGTATTTATATATATATATCCACAATTTCTCAGTCTGATGATTTTATTTGTTTATAGCCAATAAATTTAACCTGTAATGATACCTTTTAACTCATCATTTTTTTTCTGTGGGTATCTGCTGTTTTGCTCCACAAAATAATAGCAAAATAATATAATTAAATAATGCGGGAATGCATGGTTTGTTATTTTGCTTTGTGAATTTTGGGTTGAAGAATTTCGCACTTAATTCAATGTTGCATTCCTTTAACACTCACCACATTTTTAAAAGACAACTAACAGTAGAATATAACAGGAAAACGACACTGCAGACCGGCTCGATTTCACAAAATTACACTCATTCGGCTAGTTTAATGCAATGTTGCTTTGCAGTAGACTTGGTTTATTAATTCAGATCATTTATATGAAAAACTACCTATATGCATTTTACTAACTTTTAAAGTGCAATGAAAAATGACATTTTGGTATTTGTCGTTATAAAACAAGGTGCTGAAAGTAATTTGATTCATCGTTCCAACAACATTATATGAACCCTTTTTAATTATAAAAATAAAATCCATTTTATACGTATGACATTTTGCAGGCTACCTGCAAAGAGCTTAGCTGGATTAACTGGAGTTGGTTTTACAAAGAAAATTAAAAGTATATACACTCGGAATAAACGTATTTCTGTTAAATATTAGCCAGGCATTGCAATGTACCATATTCTACCTCATAGACATTAAAATTGTACTATATAACTAGGTCCGAATTGTGTATCTTATCTTTTTGGTACTTTATATGGAAAAAAAATAAACGAATGCAATATTATTAATTAAAGGTGCTGAATATTTCATTTCTTAAATTAATGATTTATGTATGTTCCGCGCGAAAACGTTTCTTTACAGAGATATTAGTGATCATGCGACGCATATCATTCAAATTTCATTAAGAATTTGTATTTTTTGTAATCCATACTACCGATGGAGAGGCAGTTGCTAATGTTAATAAAACCCGCAAAACAGAAGGTGTGTTTTACTCTACAGTGGGTTGATTTAAAGACCAAAATCGAAAGTGCACATTCTCAACGTGTCATGATTATATTAGTACTCCAGCAAAGCTATTCGAAAAGGGATGTTATGACATTAAACCGCTGTCACTTTCATCGACCGCAAGCAAACATGTGGAATGCTCTGCATTTTCAAACAGTACAAATATTCGTTCGAGTTTGCACTGACAAGCAGTATTCTAAATCCTAGCTGACTATATTGATGGTTGTCTTCCACTCCGAGAGAACACACTTTATTGGTTAAGAGTCCAAATCCAAATCACTAACAGGCCTACTATAATTTCCCCTTAAGATTCATTTAATTTACAGCGAATTGGATTTTTATGCACATTCGGTCAATCATATTTAGCAAGCAGACTGAAGAGAAATAGAACATGCTAATTCCTTTAATTGACAGCTCAGTCATGCAAAAATCTCAACGTGAAACAGAGTGGTATAAGACGTCATCGTCACCAAGTAGCCTGTATTTTCGCTATGTTCACAGTAATTGTTATGCTCTTCGTCAAGGACGTCATTGTTACTTTAAATGTAGTAAATACGATAAAAAAAATTAAAAGTCTGTGCTTGGTATTCTACGTTTCTGTTTCTTTTTCATTATACCTTATTTCTAGGAGTTTGTTAATGTGACTGGGGAGTTGAAACTTGGGTTGGGAGGATTAAAACAACATCGAAATGTAATTGCGTAATTTGCGAAAGTGTCGTTTCACATTTTCACTATGCATAGAATAGTCTTAAATGCTCGCACGACCTCTAGTGGCGTATAATTATTACACTCGCGAGATTAAAACAGCCGGATATCGATGTATTCCATGTTTTTAAAACTTAATGTTTGTATATGTGTCATATATAATTTTAAACTGAGAGAATAATGCATATATAAAATACCAATTTTGAATATTTCTTTGCGACACAATACATGTAGCATGCACGTATTGGCTCACATTAGTCATTATGTTTTATATAATTTATAGGCGGGAACCTTTTGCATTCATGTTTAGTGTGTTTTTTTGAAAGCTCACACCACACGCATCCCAGCCTCATTAGAAATACTCACGAATCAGGAGGCTCTTTAGTGTTATATTTACTGATACCCTTACTTCTAGTTCATGAATGTTTGACAGACCAAAAAGGTAAAACCGAATCGACTGATCGGGGTTTTAAATGAAAATATAGCATAGAAAAAAAGTAACTGAGCTACGTCTTGAATATTCTAGTATTTGTAGGCTATCTATTGCTAGTGCAATGCTTTTTTCTTGAATCTCTTTTCGATACAATATTTTTTTCAAACTTAGTGTCCTTCGGATCAAAGGTAGTTTAGGGGTTTCAAATAGGCCAATTAACGAATTGGATTGCATAGAATCCACCCCCCCCCAAAAAAAAGAAGATAAAAAGAATGATTATTCTTATTAATAAAAGTTATTATACGCTTATCCACAGCTCCAATGGATGTTGCAGGTGCACTGATGTTAGTTTTTTGCAGACCAAAGGCCCGCTTCAGTGATTCACGTATTCAGTGGTTTACACTTGATTCCCATGCCTTGATATCAGGCAATTGAATACTGGCGCCCTCTCCTGGTGAAAAGCATTAACACTGAAATTTCAAACTGAATGTTAAAACGATAAAAATGCACAGCACATATGTGTGTCGTGCATCATGTATGTGTGCAACATGTATGTGTATTTTTCCCCTTTTATATTTTAAATGGTGCATTAGTTGCATTTTGGAGAAATAAATGGTGATCTCGCTTTTTTGATACTACATTAAAATATACTTGACAACAGGCCTAAATTAAACATCAAATAAAATACAAGCTGCGAGAGAGCAAAAATGCATGCTTAAACAATACTCTCCCCCCTTTATAGCTTCAATACCAAAAATGTAAACAGTGTTCAGTTTTCGCATTTGTAACCTAACAATAATGGAGTGAAAATGCAATCTACAAAGGGCAAATAAAATGTGGCTCAGTCTATTCCTTAGCGACATGGGCAGGACGTGCATATTTTTTCGAGAAAGGCCGGGGAACCTAAGGTCAATTCCTACATCACCTTAAATTAATCCAACATTATAGTGCCTTTCAAAATATGTGACATTAGATGTGACAATAAGGGAGGACATGAACCAGGCGAAGAGAGGAACCCTTCTTGGCTCCGGGATTCTACCAAAAGAACGCTCTTGGTTCTGGGACCCAAAGCCGCACTGGGACCACCAGAGTGGCTGAGAGGACTTGCTTGATTGGACAGACAGAACAAACACAACCAATCAGGAGCAGGGCTGGAGCACTGCGGAGAGTGCGAGGTTAGATAATCGATGGCTGAGCCCAGGCTGTGAGAAACACTGGACGTCACTAGAATCCTTGGGGTCCCTGCCAGACAGTCCACATTTTTGCTCCCTATTAGGAGCTGGGAGGGAGCAAAAACATGGGCTTTATGGGGATCGTTTAAGGACCGGGTTGAGAAACGATGAACTAGACAGCGGCGACTGGTGAAGGGTGGCAGGTAATGCTGCCAGGAATTGGCCGGGCCGGTTTGGGGAGCCGGTTTGTGGGGCTGTTGGCTACACGCCCCCTGCTGGCCAGCTGGCTGGAGGCCTGACATGCAAGCTGGCAAGGCTGCCGATCTCTCTCACCGAGCAGGGCATGCAGCCTCGTCCCGAACGCTGACACCGAGGAAATGCAAGAAGCGGGGGTCTGAACCAAGAAAGCATGTAACTCTATTAGCTATCCGATGGGTCTTCTGGTGCAGAGGACTGAATTTATTATGGCTCCCATCCAGTGCAAATGATGAGGCCTCCTTTAGTCAAATAAAACTCACGCTTGCCATACATTAAATAAAAATATCGCTTCTCCACCCACTCTGCTATGAGGTGCTATTGATATGCCCTCGGAGACCTTTGCAGCACCCTGAGTGCTCCTGGCGCCACCCCCAGCCATGTGTGGAGTCACCGCGGGTGGTCCGGCAAGGCCGCTTGTGTGGTCCCGACCAAAACGCAGGCTTTCGCTGAGCGGTGGAGAAGCGGGGGCCGTTTTCTGCACACCTCGCAAAATGCTGTAACAACAGGCCGGTAGCTAAGAGGCTCTGGAGCACTGTTAGTCACATGGGCAGCAGAACAGTAAAATAAAGGCAAACACAGTCTATAAATGGGGAGAAAAGTGCATGGCCTGCGTTCACTTGAGAAGAATGAAGCTCTACGTTCTGATAAATCTCAATAAATTCAATTTGGCTCAATTGAATATCACGTATGACCCTTACTCGCACTGTTTCCCCTAAGCAGTTACAGATTTAGCACCAATGTGACAAGTGGACGCAAAGAGAGAAAACTGATATGGGCAGAAATGATAGTACCCACGTCATTTTTAATGTGAGTGTGGAAAAAAGGGTCAGAAGGTGATGGAGGAGAGAAGCTGAAGACTCCGGAAAGAGGCACGAGGGAGATATCACGCCTAGAGAGCAGCCAGCCACTCCTGGGTCCCACGCCGTCTCCCCGCAGCACTAATGACACACTCAAAGCTCATCAGCTTGATATAATTAACAGGGTGTTAAAGCACCTGGAATTCAAATACATCCCTGTCAGCATTCGAGTGTTTCAGCGCAGAGATCAGTTGTGTGTGGCGGTGTCAGTGTACGCCTCCTCTGCCTTCTTCTGCGGCTGTGATTTGGATCGGACCTCTGCCTCAGCTCGTCTTTCCGATTCACATCGCCAGTTGAATTTGGGTTTCTTCAGTTGCCTGTACCTGCCCTATGACCTTCTGCACTCCTGGACAGCGATATTGGAAGTAAAGCGGCTCTTATCACACATGGATCCTCTCATGCCTCACTATTATAGGAGTAGAAGATCTAGAGGTTCCCCACTAAAACATGGCAAATCCCGAGCGTCTGCATTCACAAATATGGGCCACTGTCGTGTGGCCCATCCAAGGTTCACTGAAACTAGGTCTATTATCACAAACACAGCCCCCCCCCCCACTGCCCCTGAGCTAGACTATTATACTCTTGCTGTCAGGTGTCCTGTCTGATGCAAGCCAATAGACTGGAGACCACAGGGAACTGGAAGCTGCGAGGGCATGGGCTTGCTGATTGAAGGGAAGGCTGCAAAGCCTAGTGTACATAAGAGGGACTCGAACATGGTTGGTCAATGGAGCTGGGAGAAGCTTCTTGCTATTGTTGAAGCTCTATACTTAGAGATGCTTATCAGATACAGATATTTAGTTGAGTTAAACTTCATTTTATTTCCATAATCACTGCAGACAGCTGAATGAAGTCCCTTGAGATACAGAGATGTGGTTTAAATTAATAACACCTTGCCTCCAAAGTCCAGCTTATGCCACTTGTTTTAAGTTTCAAAACACTTACTTTTAAATGGTCCCCATTTTGTTTTATACAAGCTGCATTCATTACTTTGTTATTCAATATTAATTTATTGTATGTATTGCATTTCTATTTTTACATGATTGGACAAAAAATCGTATCTGAAAAAGAGCAGAGTACTGAAGAGCAAAGCAAGCTGAGCAAACTGTGTACGGACTGTTTTATCCAAATATCCTGTGCATGACAGCCATATAACAGCCCTGCAGAAGTGTGACTGTTGCCAGTCACTTGACAACAAAAGTTGTTGTCATAAGTAATATCATTATGCATAATGCTGCTAATTCAGTGGTTTAAGCCCAACGCTGCATGCTATAACATGCCAGAACAGCTTTGCCCTTATCACTGCCAGAGGTGGAAGTTTCAGGTCCAGAAAGTAAAAATCCAGCCCAGGATTTTGTGCAAACCAACCAGTTGAGTACTCTGTGAATGAATGTGGCTCTTTATGCTCAACTGGTTGGATGAAACAAAACCTTGGGCTGGATTTTTACTTTCTGAGCCTGAAACTCCCACCTCTGTTCACCACATATATCAAAGCAGACAAATTTGTCAGACTGGTGAACCAAACTCCAAAGATTGACACAACACCGAACGGAGAGCAGAGGTTTGAGCTCCAGCACTGACTGGTTCATGTACATTCAAAGCGCCATTCTCATGGTTCCTGGTGACCCTGGCCAGGGGGAGTGGGTCAGAGACAGATGGACGGATTTCTGTTTTAATCAAGTCCCCGACTGCACAGGTATAACACAAGGTCGCTTGTCCCAAACCTCATTTTAAGCAATCGATAACAATCACACATACAGACAGACACACTCAGAAAGGACTCACAAAACAAAAGTCTCTATACTGCACTGCTGTTAGCTTAAAAAAAACACTTGAGAATCTCAACAAGCCTCAGATTCCTTTGTTCTATTCATTTATGTGACAGCAATAAAACATCTTACTGGCATATCAGGCAATGAAGTTTAATGCAAAAGGTGAGAAAAGGATCTCACTCTCCTGCATATTTTAATGTTTTATTTGTTAAGATTTTTGTCTAAATTGCTTATTCCAATGAAGAACATATCACAAGCCTTTCACCCTCCAAGACCTGACTGGCTCTGCCATAAGGATGGCACAGTAGTTGAATGTGTCGTTGATCTGCACCTGATTGGTAGATACCTGGTGTCAGATTTTCCAACGGCAGCATCTGATTGGAGCTTAACTAGAGCCTAGTATTTCCTGATTAGGTGACACTAGAATCATGTACTGTTAAATACTTGTGCAACACCTGCTGTTTCCAGCTGAATTTGATTCGAAAGTAATGCTGGGGTCAAAGGAAAATTAATAACAAACATAAAGTGAAAATAAAGCACACATACACATCTGTAACTAAGAAAGCCAGTAACTTTACTGAATTGTCTGCAAAATACAAATACCTTTTTCCAGCAGGAGAAACTTTATTTCCATAATCACTACAGACAGCTGAATGAAGTCCCTTGAGATACAGAGATGTGGTTTTAATTAATAACATCTTGTCTCCAAGTGGCGGCAAAGTCCAGCTTATGCCACTGGTTTTAAGTTTCAAAACACTTACTTTTAAACGTTCCCCATTTTATATTATACAAGCTACATTAGTTACTACAATGTTTTTTTGTATGCATTACATTTGTATTTTTATATGAATGGACAAAAATCGTATCTGAAAAAGAGCACAAAGTTGAACAGCAAACCAAGTGGAGCAATCCAAAAATTGTGTAAGGACTGTTTTTTTTCTCCCAAATAACCAGTGCAGGACAGCCATATAACAGACCTGCAAATGTGTTTCTATTGCCAAGCAACACTTGCGACAGATTTCATGGGTTCAAACAAACTTGCATAAACACCTTGTTTTGGTTTATTTCAAACTGAGCAACCGGTCTGATAGCGATATCCAGAGAAGGTGGGGTAAATGTGCATTTAGATTTTTTTCAAGATTTATGAATTATATAGTAAATTTTCATCCATCCATGTGTCTTCCATAACTGCTGATCCAGTGTATGGTTGTGATGAAATTGTAAATATTATCTTTTAGCCATAAAACAATGTTTACAACTCCATACGTAATGCAACCACAAGTTATTAAACCAGTTTTCCAAACTGGCACACTTATTCGACCCACACCTCAGCCGGTTAAGAACACCTTTAGTGTTTCGTAGTTTCATTCAGTGTTTGATAGATTTTCAGTTAGCAGTCATGGTGTTTCTATTAAAGCAATTAACATGAGTTGGGCGTGCTCCCCTCACCAGGTCAAATTTTTGGCTAATTTGTTGGAACCCTTGGAATTCACTGCCGCAATGTTGCTTGAGAGACTGACATTGAATATGAATTGAAAAATTGGGTCAGATTATTCTTCCTTGTCGGAAGTGACTTTAATGATGATGTGAGGTACTCTTGGGTCAAACTGAGGTACAAGTAGATTTCGGGTTACAGAACACATGAATGTAACGAAAGGCCGAAGCATTGTCTGACAGATCAGAGATAAAAGGATTGCTCCATTTCTTTGGTTAAAATATAAAAACGAAAGCAATTTTCTGAACCATAACACTCTACAGGTTTCTTTTTTTAAATGATTATCTTGTCTTACAAAGGAAAACCAATGTCTTAGAGTAGGTGCTTTAGTCTTGCTTTGTTACAGAAGAAATGGCACAACCAACTAGATCTTTAGGCAAATCAGCTTTTAAAACAAATTATCGAGTGGCTTGATAAATTAGGTATAAACGGCACCTTGCAATTATCAAGGCCTTGTAAGTCCATTATGCCGGTCCGAACTGTTCCAGTGGACAGCTGGGTTGCTTGCAGTAAAAACACATTTGTTATATTTAGTTCACACTTAAAACTACACGTGATTACTTAAATGTAGCCTCTTCTGCTAGCAATTGCACAGAATGAACATACGTGAAAGCATTATTTTGAAGAGTTGTGTATGCAATAATGAATACTGTTCGGTGGGTGTTTTGTCGATATAAAACAAACTTAGCTTGTATGCGTGAGCCGTGTGTGCTGTATCCATCCCTACGACCTGCACTGATCTGAACAACTGAATGTATTTGAATTAATAGCAAGAGTGAACCTTCATAAATACTATTGCTAAGACGCCGAGGGCTCAGCGCCCTTGATCTTCAGCACACGCAGAACAGTGTGACTGCTGACAAAGTGTACAAACTGCACAAGGCATGACGTCTGAGGAACGGCGGATTCAGAATTAAGCAGGCAGACAGTGAGACGCCTGGTGTTTTTTTGTCATGATCAGAAGGTGCGCTTTTTCTTCTAAACAGCTTGTCAGGTTCTGACAGTGTGGTTCGAATGTGTCGCATTTCACTGGGGTCCAATGAAAGCCACCGGACCAATCGAATCCATACAGCAACATGGCAACCTTCCACACAAACGGCGGACAATCTCCAAATTCTCAGTTAAAATACAATTGAAACAAAATTACAATGCATGTCACATGAAGCAGAACAAATTCAATGTATTTTGGCTACGGATGACAAAAATGACATTAGATGCATTTTGGGCTAATTTGACAAATATTACTGTTCGCATCTCTTCCACCCAGGTGGTGGCGCTGTAACAAAAATGCACACCTCTGCTATGGAAAGGCAACATCCTGCTACACAAACGCGTCGAGTTTCTGGTCATTTCGTCACCAGCAGTCCTTTCGTTAGACAGAGAGAGGCTATCGGGCTTCGACAAAAAAAGAAAAAAAAAAGCGTTTTTATCGTTGGCCAATCACGTTAAACATGGAAGCATTGGGCATCTCTTCATGTACGTCTCCCCCGCAGTGAATACAGCCAGCCAGACTCCACAATAGTGACATTCTGTGAACCAGTCATTGTTTCAAAACACAGATTCAGATAATTTTCTGCAGCTGGTTATTAAGTTCAAACTAAATTCACCCCTGAATGGTTTGTTTGTATGTCTATCAAAACAGCACTGACAACATGTGCAAATGCACATATATAACCCCATTAATTAGATAAAACAATGTTTGCTATAACCATAATTATTATATATACTCATATATTAGAAAGCTATACACAAGCATGTTAATTTCACAGATTTTTAAAGATTCTTAATATTATTATATATAATTAGAAATACGCTTTTAAAAACAAACAAACAAACAAAAAAACTCTACAAAGAAAAAACAGTTACTTGTTCAGCAAAGCATTGTTTTTTTTTCAGTTGTCATGGCTTAGGGTAGTTCTTTCTATACAAAAAAAAGCCCATTTTTTTTTAACCACAAGGTTTTTTTTAATGTTAGCAAAGCTATCAAAAACACATTCTGGCTTATATAAACTACAAAAAGCCACAAATGCTTTGCATTTCATTTCCTCTTTTTTGTTTAAATTTTCTTTTTTATGAAAATATAAGCAAAATGTCTCATTAGACCCTCTCATACTGATCACGCTTATGCGTGACCCGGACTCCTACCATGTGAGCAACATGACTCTCAAATGAAAAGTATGGTCCACATTCACTGGATTCCATCCAAATCCCATAGCGAATACGCTGCATACTACAAAAGACACATCATATCCACTGTGGCCTCCAGCTGTGGCTCTTGCAGATATACCTGTATAATTCCTCGAATGTTGCATATCAGCATTTTTTCCCTTTAATTCTTTTGTTTTTTCCTCTTTAATAAATCTGCAAAGTCCGGCAGCATCAAAACCCCTGATTTCCCCCCACCCCCCTCTATTTACATAAATACGTTGAACCTGCAACATGACATTGTCTATTGTGCTGCGAATCCTACTCGGGTCTGCCTGTGCCTGCCTGCCTGTGCCTGCCTGCCTGTGCCTGCCTGCACGGGGCCCTAGCAGCACCAGGACGGAGGCCCACTGGCCTAGTGCACGCATATGCCTCATTTCGTCTACTCCGGTCACGCCGTATCGCCGCTGTGAAAAGTAGTCTTAAAAAAGAGAGTACCTGACTTCTTGTTCGTTTGCGTAAATACGCTTTGTACGCACGTACAAATCTTTTTTTTGTCTGCACATCTCCCGCCCTCCCATACACGTAGCCCCCCCGACCGTCCGCCGAAACACTGTAATATGTATAGCACACACACTCTGAAAAATAATAATAATAATAATAATAATAATAATAAAATAAAAAGAATTACAATACTAAAGTTAAATTTAGAAAACATGGCTCCCTCCGAAGCATGCGGCGAGCAAGGGGGCGGAGCCCTGGCGTCGGTCAGCCGGCCAATGAGAGAGTCCGCTCTGCTCACGCGGCCCAGCCCTCGGACAGACGCACGCGCTTGACAGTGGGGCTCCCGCGCTCGTCCGGGGAGTGGCGCGTCAGTCCCGGCGGCGAGTGGAACTCGCTGCCTCGCTGCTCATCCCGGTCGCTGCCCTCGTACGAGCTGCCGCAGCTGCTCAGGCTGTCGGCGGGCGAGCGGCCCGCGTCCTGGCGCGACGGCAGTGGGGCGTGGGGGTGCGGCGGCGGCGGGTAGCCCGCGGAGCGATCTCTAGGAGGAGAAACAGGTTCGGACTTGATGTGCAGGCTTTGGGCAGAGGGCTGGGACAGATTTGAACTCTGACATAAGTGAGTGCTATTGCAATTTCTGTAGAAGAGAAGGAAACTCGGTTATAGGGTGAGGAAAGGGCGCTTGTCCGCCACACAGTCAGACACTCGCACACACGCACAGGCACAAAGGCAGTGCAAAGACTTCATAAAACCATGTGAGTGTTAAATGCTCATATGATACTGCACACCGCTCCGCAAAACACAAGGAAGTAGCACTGTCGGCACATTCGAGACACTGCCAAAATCCCCTGCTCTCTACTGAGAGGGACTTTGCAAGAAGAGCTTTTCACTCTCCTACTTGATCGATTTCAGTCATTACTTCTCGATATTATGCATCTTACATAGAAATAGACCACTACAATCCCCCAGAAGTACAACAGAGAGTCCCGAGCTAGCTATATACACAATACTTGTACAAACATCGAATATGAGTTCTTTATTTATCCCTTGAATTTTTTGTACATTTTGTCTTTCAAAGAAGTAAAAACCGTACCTGTTATATTTAATTTTCTGAACTGTGCGCAGATGCACCAAAATTTCGCAACCAACTCGGCGCCGCGAGTTTGTTCAAAGTGAACTCATTTTTAATATAATTTTATGCACACGGTGACTTGGCTTTCAAGGGTCTAAGATTTCGGGGGCGCTGGCTGCAATTTTTTGGGACAGATGCTTTATTAATACAAGGGGGCTTATCCAAACCAGATGGCTTTGTGTGTTTGAGGCCCAAATTGCGCCAACCGCTGGTTTAATTATGCTCCTCTTTTGGGTCTGCCTTTCGCTTTTGTTTGCTGTTGAGAGTGGGGGGCCTTCGGAGAGGCGGGGGCCTAGTTGGGCGCCCAAATATGTATTTAAACCCCCCACTTTAATCTGAGACACGCCGCCTCGTGCTCATACAGTAACCTCATTCGGGTCGCCAGATGTTCACAGAGAAGTAGCCGGGCATGCCAGGAGAGTTAAAGCGGCCATGGGGCCTGTGCAGAAGGTGATTGGTCACACCAACGGCGATGCCCGGCCTTGGATGGGGGGCACTGATTGGGCGATGCCGTGCTCCCGGGTCGCTTACCCGAGATGGGCCAGGCTTGAGTGCTGCATATTCTGCACGTGTTGTTGCTGCTGCTGCTGTTGCTGCCAGCCCGTCACTGAGCCCAGGTGCAGCGCACTGGCACTGTTGAAGCCCGAGAGTGACGACAGGTCCGCGCTGCTTAGGGCGTACTCTGTGGGGGGGGGGAGGGGGTGACATGACATGTTACACCGAGAAAAGAACAAATCCCCACTACTCCTCACAAATACATGGAGTTTTACACTGATGTCTTTTTGCATGCAGTCCAGGGTGCTCCCCAGGGACTGTTTACAATATATCTGTCACAATTTTTTATCTATATGAAAAGCCATATTACCATACAATTGATAACAACACGGTAAAGGGAAACTGCACATTATTAACTGAAACTGGTTGGATTTCCTGTATACCCAAAGGAGACGGTATTTACTGCCCCCCGAAATAAACAACTGCCTCTTTTATGACCCTGTGATCATTTATGTGTTACTGTTGAGATCGGGCTAGGTTTTTTATGAGGAATAGATCTTACATGTTCTGTATGCCCCAGATATTAAAACTGTGACATTGCACCATCATGGTATTTACTTTAAAAGACAGGGTCTTATCCAATGATTTAGTCCCAAGACTTCCATAATGTATTTGGCTCACATGAAAGGTTAGAAGGATGATCTAAATTTGACGAACACAATATTTCTGAATTTAATCAAGTATATGTTTGTTTGGAATCAGAACAAAACAACCACAGGTTATTTGTGATAGGCAAGAAGAACAGTAATCTGCAATATGAAACAATTTATAGTTTTTAAGCAATCTAATACTGTTCAGAAACCACACACAAACCAAAAAGTGGAAATTGTTGGTGGAAGTTCACTCTGAGTGTCTTTCATTGACTCAAGCCTTAAGGTGATGATACACGGGGCAACTTTTTGAGCAGTTGTTGCCAGCTAGGGCACTTTCCCATTGAGAATGGGCAACACATTTCAGTCCGGACAATTCCTATCTCTGTGGGCAATTATTTGAGATCTTCCAATCAGAGTGCTAGAAGCCGATCACATAACCAATCCTGGTAATGTCTGTCTCCCTGGCAATACAGGTGCCCTTCTTTGATTGGTTGCTGCCAACTATCAGTGGCCTTGATTAGCTGCCCTTTGTCTCACCAGGTTGCGTGTTGCCGCCAGCATTGCCAGGTAGCATTGCTCAAAAGGTTAGCCCATGTATCATCACCTTCAGTGCTGCTTTTAATGTCTATAGAGCAGCTATACCTACCAGTACCATATGAGGTTGAGATGGCTGATGGGTAGCCTCCCATTCCTTGACCCGGCAGAGTTGGCGTTGCTACAGAAACAACTGGCGTAGCCAATGACTGTGCAGACTGCGAGTTATTTATCCTCTGGTTCTGCAATAAAAGTGAGCGAACAAATAAATATCTATGTGGATGTACAATAAACAGTATATATATGCCCTTCTATAAAGTTGAAACAAATCAACAGGATGCAAATGCATTGAAATGAATAAATCATGCTGATCTCTGCCAACCCTGAGGTCTCACTGTAGCTATAGTAACCCATACATCACTGTCTCCTTGGCAACAGGGCCTTGGTAGGGCTCCTTTATTGTGCAGGGTGACAGGAATGATGTGAGGTCTATGGGATAAAACAAACTCCTTCTGATATTTATTCTTTATTTCAATATATAAACAGATATGGAGATAATGGTACAGCTGTTACGAGCGGAGTGGGGAAGGTACAAAGTTGATGGGATGACAGCAGACAGGTGGGCGACAAGTGTGCTTGCTGCATTGCACCACTAGGTGCCGCCCTCGACTCGGTCAAGCTGCTACAGTGGCCAAATGTGATCCACATGCCACAGACCACGGGACTACATCGGTGCTTTGTTATAAAAGCGGAGCCCTACTGATTTATCTAAATTATTTAATTTCTCCCAGGCTCCCTGCCTCTTAAATGTCAATTTAAGGATGGGCTCTAATCTTTGCTGTCCCACTTACCAATAGCAGGTCAACATCCTCAGACTGGCAGCAATGAAAAGGAGGGGCGATAGACTGAAATTAGTGTGATTGGTGGCTATGTGGTTTTGGGGAGAGGGCTGGGGGAGGGGCACGGTATAGACCTAATGTGTGTGTAGCTACTCTAAGGGGCATCTGCCGTAAGAGCTGAGCTAGTGGAGAGGGTGACCCGAACCTGAGAGTGTGTAACTACGTTTTCCGAGAATCCTTGGCTGCCCAGGACACTGCCACCACATACAAGATCTTTGCTAACACACAGATGGAAGGGCAACTTATGAGAACAAATGAGGACAAAATACAGTGGAGGGAGACAAAAGAGGTAGTGGATTTGGGACGGGGCGTGCGGAGGGGCTACTCACGATGGAGGGCATGGCGTTCTTGGAGCCGGGCGGGATGAGCACGCGCAGGTCCGACTTGCGGCTGTTCATGCCCAGGTTCATGGGCGGGGGGGACTTGGCCTGCATGCCCTTGCCCAGGCCCCCCGGCGAGACCAGCAGGCCGGGGGAGTTGCGGTGGTTTCCATATCCGTTTCCTGCAGCAGAAACAGGGGCAAAGCGGCGGTGAGGCGCTGAGATCGCCGAGGTCCTCGCCGTCGCGTCCGTCCCCCTCGCTGCCCGCGTAAAAAGGGAGGGACAAAGGCGGCACGGAGGAGCGAGCTTAGCGGCGGAAAACAACGTCTGTGAATTTCATAAAGTCAGCCGAAACGTATTTCTGCAAAAGATTACAGACAATCTGTTTCTCTTCCGCTGAAGCAAAGGCGAGGAGGGTGGAAGGCGCCCTAATGGATCAGGTTGTCACGCTCTGGCGCTCGGACCGAGTCGCGTCCTCGGGCCGAGCGAGTCAGAGTTCCAGCCAGCGCACTGCCGCGGAAATGGGGGCCGCCGCTACCGAAACAAACTACACCTCGGCTCGACCGCCCCCCACCCCCCCGGCCCCACCCGGGATTAAAACTCGGGCCTTCTTCTGCGAAGTCCGATTACCGTCTCTGTCGTGGAGCGAGACCTCACTCATTCCACGTCGAGGCTGGCCGGGGATTTTAAAAGAGTGTGGATTTCGTTACCAGAATGGACCTTTGTGAGCTGCGAGCTTCCGGGGATTTTCCATGATTCTGATTTTCTTATTATTTCACAGTTTGGCTCAGCACCCGATTCCTTTTCACGTCTGTGTTTTTGTCAGAGCTCGTCACCGTGGCACATAGACGGCATCGAGGCGGTCATGTGGGTCGTCAGGGGGCCTGGAGATGGGTCAGAGATCAGCGAACAGTCCCCGTATGCTGACCCTTTCTCTTCTGCGAGCGAAACGCCCCCCCCCCCCCCCCAAAAAAATTTTCGGG
>JAODKL010000118.1:26470265-26485118 GCA_026780765.1 Petrocephalus schoutedeni
GGGGGGGAGCGCCACCAGCCCCCCCCCCCCATCCCCTCCCCCCCCGCCCCCCCCCCCCCCACCAGCTCACGCGCACACAGAATACGCGGGCCGGACACAGCCCCCCGTCTCAGGGCCGGACTATTTCTGTCCGAGGCCCATTTAGGAAGTGATGGGCGAAGGCCAAGGCTTCTCTGTGAAGGCCCAACTGGCTTGGAGGACTCTGAGGCCTTGCCGAAAATTTGGACAAGGTCGTTTTTTTTCTCTCTCCACCCCTCCCCCCCCTCCAACCACCCCCGCAACGTGTCTGTGGCTCCCAGTAAAAGAATCCGTCTCCTGAAGCGCTAAACCACATCTGCTCTTTGCCTAGAAAGCCTTGAAGTGTAATGTGGATCTGAGGTTTCAAATATAGTGCAGCGGCCATCATTAATTATACATGCGTTACCGTGCTGCAAATTTCCTCTTTCTTCTCTCTCTCTCCCTCTCTCTCTCTTCCTCTACAGACTGGGCATCTATATAGTATTAGGAAAATGAGCGACATCACAGGAAGCAATGTGTAGGGGCCAGTGCGGAAGGTATCTACAAAGGATAAAACTTACAAGCATCCCTGTACTACAGAAAGTACTTCTATACTCTTTCATACTATAGGTTCTATACTAATACTATACTACCTCTAAACTAGAATTTTGAGTATTTAGAAACTCAGGAAAAGCTAAACAAAGAAAAACAAAACAATTCCCAAATTGAAAGAGAAATCATCCGCTCATCCATATTTGAACCGTTACACCCAGCGGTGGGTGACAGGGGACCTGGAGGCCAGTCCAGAGAACACCCCTGTCCGAGTGCCAGTCCATAAGACTACACACGCAAGAAAATGCATCCTTTATTGAAACACATCTCAATCTGCATATTTATTTATTGAAATCTCCATTACTTTTAGTACATTTTGGTTTCATTTGACAAAACTATCGCCTGCAATTACTCGCCATAACTGACATCCTGAAAAGCTGACGTTTCTGCCATATATGTGCGTATCAATTTATTGTATAGTTCAGCATGGAAATGATAAAGAGCATAGTTCTGTCTGTGGCAGACCCCAGTCGTGGCAGACCCCTGTCGTGGCATTGGCAGATAGACCCCAGGAAGTCGCCCCGAGAGGCAGGTCCCCCTCCCGCCCGGCAGCCCGGCCTGACGGACGAGCCGCCCCACGTCCTGCGGCGGGCAGATAAAGCCAGCGCCATCACTGTGACACGAAGAGCGAGGACGTCCACGATGGCACGCCCTGACATCTTCCTTTCGCGAGCCGGGCCCTGCTGGTGACAGCGGAGCATGTTGCCTACATCTGCCAGGAGCAGGACAACCGGCAGCAGAGGAAGAGAGGGACGGGCTACACTTCGCAGATGGCTGCGTAAATGGGGCCTTAACATTATCCCTAACCTCATTCGTAACCTTGTTTTGGCGATCGCTGGGCCTTCTCCAGTGGAAGTAACATGCGCAGAAACCCATTTTTGTCTGGCAGTCGAAGCAAAGTACTTGAAGGAAATCAAAGGAAATGCGCCTGGCGTTCACTACCTTCTCTACAAAAAAGAAATGGGCGTTCAAAAGCCCAAAAACAAAGGAGGCGGCAGTTTCCATTTCGGTGTTAAGTAACGATTTTGGGAGGCAAACACGGTACCAGGCTCCTCTTTTAGCTCCCTTTACCAAATTAACAGTGCGACTCGAAGCGCTTTCTCCCATCGTGGTGACAAACGCAGAATCTGCACCCGCTAAAAATACCCTCTTTAAGTACACATTTTGGGGAAACGTATTAGATTATCGCTACATGCCACAAGGGCATAAAGGGCCCTTCACTGCACACCACGCGCCAGATGATGCTATAGGGTGAATCGACTGTTTTATGTATTTATTTATTTATTTTTTTGCCCCGGTGACAAAGATAAATTACATTTGCTGGAAAATATTTGGGCTCTGGGCGATGTCCAAAAGGTGCCGAATAAAGTGCTCCACCGCTAAGTGGCCGCGGGGCCCGCCTCCCGCCACTCCGCAGCGGCACAGCCGGCCCAGTGTTCACCGTCACATGCCGCGCCACGATCCAGCTTGGCATTTACGGGGAGCAAGCAGGAGGGAAAACGCACAAGGTGTCAAAGGAATTCCGGACTCTTCACGAGCCCTTTAACAACATAAGAACCGTCCATCAGATCTATCCAAGTTTTAAAGCTTTGCTTTTTTTTGATGGCTTCAGTGCTATTTACCTTTGTGTCTACTTACTTCATCAGCTTTGAAGTATTTATTAAAAAAAAAAAAACATGGGATTGTAGTGTAAAGTAGTGTAAGGTGACTAAATATTGGTCTTCAATGCCGAATTGCAGGCAAGGAAGTAGGGGAAAGTTCTGAAAAATAGTAATTAAAGTGAACACAGTTACTTTGAGCGTAAATGCTAGGACATGTAAGACCTAAAAGGCCGGCTAATGCTGCTTTCCTACATTTTACCTGTGACGATCGCTTCGGACCTTCTCATGAGATTTTGTCAGACCTGACCAAATATGGCTATTTTCAAGCGGCCAGCTCACATCACGAGTCGGTCACTGGACACGTCACGCTCGGTGACTTTCATGTCCGTCGAAAAAAAAAAAAAAATGAAAATAAAAAACGTGCAAGGTTTTAAGTGCCCGGGCTGATCTGCGAATCCCAAGAAATGAGGGAGGGGCCTCGGGCAGAAGGAGAAAAGAGCGTGTGCAAATTTCACTGGCTCAGGCCCTCTCTCGGAAGTCACCGGTGTCACCTGATGCAACAGCACTGGGGCTGACCGGTGCTCAAATGTGTCGTACAAGGGGGGACCTGTAACCGTCAAGTTTGCCTTTGAGTCTAAAACAGAGGATTGGGGCGGGGGGGGTAATTTAACTCACAAAATTGAGTCCCCATCCTCCCCCCGACAAACCACTGCATGGCCTGCCGGTCGGGCCACTGTCTGAGCGATCTATACCACTGGCTGCTAAACTACGCTAGCCAGACCGCGCTATCTTTCACGACATTATATCCTCTTTCCCTTCCAAGAAATAAAGAAGAAAAAGAGGGTGAAAAGAAGGAAGAAACAATGTAATCGCACAGAGACACTCGCAAATACACACATACCGAGTGCACCAAATTATATGCAAATATATTGAAATATGTTTTTTACAATTACAATCAAACATCAAAGCCTGATATATTCCACTGCGATGTGAAATACCCGGGTGATTACGCCCAGCGCATTCTTCTCCAGTTACGGCAGAAATAACAACTTATTGAACGTCACCGTTAATTACTAGATAGAGACGACCGGATGGTGTGCTAAGTCGCATATTAATATGAATGTACTTGTGTACATTTACAATTGAAAAACAACAAAGACTCTAGGGTGAATACTTTTCTTTTGAAAAGCAGACAATGAGGATGGTGACGTTCAGTCTGTGTAGCTGCTCTTGTCGATCCCTAGCAGGGCATGTAAACATGGACGGTTACTGTCCAGTGTATTGATTACAAATCACCACACTTTGTGAGTTCGACGATCTGTCATGCGAGCATTTCCTGTTACTGGGGTTAAATGTCCTAGGACTGATTTAATCTTTACTTTCAGCAATTTATAGGTAATTCCCAAATATCAAACAATAGTTGTACTGCGTGATATAATTGTTAGAATATATAAGATTTGAATATGTAGGGATGATTGATTAAAAGTGATCGCAGCTAGAATGAAAAGTTATAATTCGGGATTTGGAATGAAACAATGCTAAACTATTCAACTGACACAAAGTTCTGCTATGGAAAAACAGTTTGCATAAAATACATTACAATCGATTACGTAACCCATGTAGTGAATCCCATAGACAGACATTTGACTACAAGTGTTTGATCTGCAAGCCACAGCAACCTTATAATAAAACCCACAGAGTTAAATCAGCTTGGAGGGAGTCCGCTTGCTTGTTTCAGACTTGACTGTCACGGGGACAAATCAACTCCACAAGCATCCATTTCATGTGTCTCGTTCCCTGCCCAGTTCCCTGTGCTGGTCCTGCAATTCCAGCATGCAAAAATAGAAGTATTTTAATGATCTGTAATAGTTTAACCTCAGTATCCTGACCTAAAGAGTCAACTGGACCTGCATCTAAAGAAATATTGAAACAGGTTGCCCAGAAATCAGTTTAGACTGCTGGATATATACTCCTGATATAATTTGAGACCTTGTAATGATAGGGTTCAAAATTTGCATTTGACATTAAAAAGATACTATCTGTTGTCAGCAAGACCAGTTTGAATCCATGAAACCTGATCAGCAAATATGCACTATAGGGGCATAAGGAGGAGCAGGGGCCACAAACGAAGGGATGAGAGAGCGTTAACCTGGACACCATAAAAGAGCTTTCGGAGGAGGTGAGCCTGATGTCAGTGACACTCGACGCCGAGCGAGCAGCAAGCCGCGCCTGCCCCGCTTATAAATATCACCTGGATGTCACGCCATGCCCCGACAACATGTCCCACCGCGGTGACACGTGGGACCACCTTAATCCCGGCTTTGTGAGGCAAATGAGACACGCTTGTCGCTTGTCGGGTTTTGTGAATCGCAGGGGCAAAATCCGCGGTGATTTACCCAAGGCGACAGGTCTCGGGGAGAGACTGAAAGTTTTAACGTGACTCTGGGATTAGGGCGTTTCGAGTACAGAGGAGCCCACTGTGTCTTTAATTTACATCTAAACAGATTAATGCGCAGTAAGTTTTACCGGGTCGACCGTCAATATGGTACTAAATCGCGTCTATTTTGAGCGCGATCGCTATTGTATTTATACTGCCTTGGTTATTACGCAAAGCAATAGTGTTAGGGGGAAACGCAGATAAAGGCGTCCACGTCCCCGTCAATGCAATATTGTAGCAGAACGGCTCAAGCCGATAACGACATCATATAGACTAGCCAAGGGGTTTTAGGTGGAATCTGAAATATTAAGCCCATGTCGTTATTCGCCAAACTTTTAAAAGTGCATTTTTGAATATGAATATGCTATTATAACTGTTTGCGGTGACTCACATAGGCCTACGTAATTTCAGAGGGCGCGATTTTATATATGTGCTATCAGATATTCACAGTGAAATCGCCGTGTGGATAACCAGATCATGAAAGTGTGAACGCAAAACAAAAGATGGGATTGTCTCTTTTGTTTCGCACGGAGTTGCTCCTCAGCTCAACTTCTCCAGACCCGAAAGCCCATAAATGGTCTCATTTTCTCTAGGCTGCTTTCCGTAATAAACCCTTAATGTTGTCGTAATCTTACATTAGAAAAATCAATGGAGCAATCTTTCACGCCCCCCCCATCCCATTCTCCCCCCATAAAATGACTCAACTGTTTAATGAAACTGCTTTCATTTAAAAACAGATCTCTCACGGACCAGAACATTACTAGCCAGTCTATACGTAATAAAATAAAACAAACCCAAAAAAACACCCAACTTGGTTGTCTTTTAGGCGCGTCAAAAACAGATGCAATAGGCCGTACTCTGTATACTTTAAGGTGACTTTTGCTGGCAAATTATCTGAAATCGGTTCACAGGTGCTCATACGGCAAGACTCCGCCAAAGCTCCAGGGATCGTAGTTATTATGCTCCATATAAACATCTTTACTCTGCGGCCACAATGCTCGCTGCCAGCAACAGCGCAGCCAGTGATATCCCTGCCTGGAAGTGCTGCTCGGAGAAAGTCACATTTAAAGCGAGTAGGAAAACAGGGCGACTTCAGTTCTTGAAATTGCCGTCATTAAGTATGCCATCGGGTCCTGATGGCTCGGGCTGGAAGGCGAGGGATCTGCCAGGGCGATTCTCCATAGGCTTACAGTGAAATGCTGGCAGCTCGCCATCGCTGCCTGGCGTTCGTATTTATTCATAAAAAACACTTTTTTAAATGCATAATTACGTGTTCTTACCAGGGACAACATGCGCCGATCGGATCCTTCTTTAGTTTTCACGACAGCGTTAAAAAAATTCAAGTAGGTCAACAACAAGAAACAAAAGCGCATATGACCCATACAAAATACCTGGGAAAAACCTAACATAGAGCCTATCGATTATTATATATTTTTAATATAGGCAATTGTCTTTAATATAAAGAATGTATCAGCTTGTTTTATTGCCTCTAATTAGCCTACGTACGGCGCCGAATTTACGTTAAACACGCAAACACAGGGAACATAAATTAATGTCCCTATTATAAGCCCCTTTTTAGCGACTACGTCTCTTAGTTATAGTAACTTTTCCGTATTTCGTATCGCGTAAAGCGCCACAAAGTTTTCAGATCTGTTAAGTGGACCCGGTTCGCCGGATTTCACCGAGCATAAAATGTTTATTACTATTATTATTATTATTATTATTATCATTATTATTATGTTATACATTACGACGATTCGGCGACGAACAGTTTTCAAAGAAACACTGCAGATGAAAACACAACATAGACAATCATAATAAAAATAATAACAAGTACGACCTCTATTCGCGACTGACATCCGCGACTCGCGTACAGTAGGCTGTCTGACTCCCCAGTTAAGCGAATCCGTTGTTTTTTGCTTCATCAATAATACTATTAATGATAAAATGCCCGTAAGTTGCTAAAAAGAGATGCATGAATCTAATAGAAAGTGACTACCGATGTCAAAAGGCAAACATCTCACCTGTGTCAGGCTTGGCTGATCCCTTCAATGGCTCAGATTTGACTAATCCTTTCAACACCTAGTTCATATGTCATAAGATCCAGCATGTGGGATTAACAATCGGGGAGACTCGTTACTTACTTTATTTCGCATGTATCTTAAGCAGGCTGGTAAGTGTCAGCTGCCACGGTCGGTTTCTGCGGGGTTCTCGACCAGCTGAAAACTGTTCAGTCTGGAGGGGAGGGGGGGGTAAAAAAAAGTCTTCTTTGCAAAGCGAGAAAAAAAAACCTCTCGCAAAAAAAAGAGAGAAAGAAGGGGGGAAAAAGCTCACTTAATCCTGCACGGCATAAAACGGACCTGAAGTGAGTGGCGCGGAGAGCGGAGGCTGGAATGGTGCGGAGGCTAGTCTTTTCGGCTGGGCGGTGGACGGCGAGCGAGGAAGCGACGCCGCCTCGGAGGATGGAGGAGGAGAAGCGCGCTCCGGCGAGGAAGGCAGGATTAGACCAGAGGAGCGCTGGCTGAAGATGAGGATGAGGACTGATCCTGCTCTCTCCCACAATCCCAGCAGCGTATGCCCCTCACCCTGTTCGAGCGCAGGCTGTAATAATCAGTTTGGCTCTTTTGAAAGGGGGCGGGCTCAGGCCACCAACTATTTTAATGACAGAAGCGCTTCACTAATGCTTTATTATCCCAAGTCCATGTGGCCAGAATACGGGGAACATCTGAATGGACACGGGATCCCACTGTACTTCCCATATTTATTGCGTGCATAGTTGGCCGATTTGCTGCCGCGGGTGTATAAACAAAAAGTAGCGAGCAATCGCGTAACTGCAGCCCACGATTAATAATTTTATACGCGAAACTGTAAAATGATATTCTGGCACGTACTCAACGACTGTGCTGTTACATGAAATGTTTGGTTACACGCATAGTAGATTTTGTAAGATATTTAAATCTGTTTAATTAAAAAAAAACATATCTGGTACACGGGTTGAGGCAATCTCAGTGAATATATTAATTGATCCTGAAGTATATTTTGCCCTGTAAATTTTTAGGGAACTTGCCCAACCTGATATAAACAATTAGTTTAACGAAGGCGTGTTGTCTCTTCCATCGGAGCAAACTGCGACCTTTCAGTGTACCTGTATTACAGTTGATGGCTGTTTATACTCAGATCGGCAAATAGGATATATAGTCATCGTGTAATGCACAGAAATCGAAGGACATGGCTGTATGCACTCAAAGCAACAGGCTACACATTGGCTTTACATTATTTATTATATTTAAAAATAATACAGTTTTTTACCAATTCTGAAACTTTAAGAACATATGCATTATATTCATTTTAACAAGCAACAAACACAAAATTCAACGTCAACTCTTTTAAAATAGTATTGATTGCCAATCAAGATGTTAAATGAAAAATATGTCTTTAATCCAGAGTGCTTTCTTCATGCATACACTGGATATGTTGGGAATCTATATGTATTCCCTTTCAACTGAAGTGCCTTGTTCATTCAGACCAGCCTTGACAAAGGATGAAGTCGCTATGGTTCAAAGCAGGTGGTGATTACTGCACATTATGGATATTACATCTGGGTGTGATAACAAAAATAGTCATGGGATGAACCTTATTTTAGCTATTAATACTTTTATAGCAAATAGGGTGCACTGTAAAAAATAAAATCAAAAATAAACTTCTCTGCATGTGGATGCCTGAACATGAGTACTCAAAACAACAAAATATGAATCTATCATCTATTCAAAAACTAGGTCTACAGGTTATGTATGCTTTGTTGTTGAATTTATCAGTGAACTGAATTTTTAAAATGAAAACAGTTAATTAATAATTGAAGCTAATCTGCAGGGCACAGATAATATATTCCGTAATGCAATCCTGAAGTATCTACTAACACCAGCACCTTTATGCAACGGTACATTTTAATCATTAATATAATTTCCCGTTACTGAATCACCATAGTATGGAAAGTGTGATAATCTAATTGTTGCAGTTTTTTGTAATGTTTCCCCAGTGATGCCACTCTGGGCAGACACAGTGTGAATGCGCTTCTATGCAGCCAGACAGGTAATGTGCACGTCTTACCGTTCAATGTGGCATGTCCCCCCTGTCTTCGGCCCTTCCCGTCAAGCGTTTACCACCCCAGCGCTGTGAGTGAGTTGTCCTCCACTAGCCTTCAAGGCCTTTACTTTCCTTCTGTTTGTTTTGGCACCTTGGAGACAAATTTTAGATATAAGTAATCATTAGCATACAACCGTCATATTAGTATCACGCGTATGTCCGGTCTTTATCGAAGCTGTTGTTGGGTGGGTCAACGGTTATGTGTGTGTGTATGTATTTGTGTGGGGGGGGGGTGATGTACCTCATGAACCCAGACTTGAAATAAATATACGGTCTAGGTATGGTTTCAGAATAAGGACATGAAATCAACAGCATATAATTAGCCATGTTATTTCCCGTGAGAGCTGTTTTACTATATAAAGTCTACCAGCGTAGTGTGGTACAGCAAGAGCAGAGGCAGTCCCATGGTAATAAGCCAGCCGACCACAGACATTCTGGGATATGCCCCCCCCCCAGCAGAGGCTAAAGTGATAATGGCAGGCCTGAGACTGTCACCCTGATGGTGAAATGATAAGCAAATCATCATGGTCTAGTCAGTGATATCAGTCATGGTGACATCTACATCAGCCAAGCACAACTAAACGGTGACGTCCTCTGCAGAAGTCAGGAAGAGAATTCGTGCCTCGTATAATTAAGCCAACAAGCTTGTTTTTAAAAAGTGTCAAGTTCTATAGCCGAGATCCAAATCTCCTTTGGCTCTTTCTAACAGTGGGGAGCTCCATGACAACTCGAATGTTGTGAAAGGTCTCACGTATTCGCGAGAGGCGTCAAAATGAAATTAAATAGGTGGCCGGCATGGAATCGACGACGTTCGCTGTTCTACGAAGCTCTTCGTCTGTCTAGAATGCCACCAGAAGGACCGGAGGTGAAATATGGTATTTAATGTTTAGCTGTACATTTCCTACCAAATTACCCCCCCCCCACTCCACCCCAAGGAGTCCTCTCTATTTAGCTTCCATCCCATAATAGCCAACATTGCTGGGCGAAAGACCTAAAGAGAAATTCATTAGTTTTGGTAATTAGCAAAAAAAAAAAAAAAAAACAATTAAACAATTGTACAATTTTGATATGTCACTTTATATAAACTCTGGGGGGGGAGGGGCTGATTTAATTAGGTCTGGTAACAACTGTTCTTGAAGAGTGAGTTAGAGGGGTGGGTCATGTTTGTGTCGGGCGCTCGACTTTCGCTTCTATTGCTGCAGAAATCTCTCTCGAAAAAAAAAGGAAAAAAAACACGGAAGCCCCGTCACCAATTGTGCCTCACCAGGAGAACACCAGGACAAAGCCTCCTGTGAAGTGCCGGCAGTGGTAATCACCCGAAACGTGCAATTTGGTTGTCACAAATGATTTCATCATCTCATGCACACACTTCTCCTGAGAATTGCTGCACAGGTAAATATGTCAAGATGTGCTTCAGATTAGAGATCCTTCCCAGACACTTTTGAGATGTTTTCAATCTCCTGTTTTTTCCTTATTCCCTATGTTTGTGTAAGGCAGGATTTTTTTTTCTTCTGTTCCATGCTCTCTTTATTCAACTGTATGTGGGGGTACCATTACTTTAGCCTGAGCCAAATAAAAATAACATTACTGGGTGACTGGCAACCAGCATGCGACTCCTTCTCCTCCTGGCACTGCCGGAGACAGATTGTGCCACGAGGTAGCCATGTGGAGATATATAATTATCATTTCACACATTTACATGGAAATGCTCTAGAGGACCAGTAGACTTCCTACAGAAATCTGCTAACAGATGAAGATGAGAATATATGTTCTATATGTCTCGTATGTTCTGGTCTTATTCTGTTTGCTACATGTAATACTTTCACAATGGATATATAAATTATATTTTGAAAGTGTCATAATTGGATTGTTGCTGGAGCAAAATCTTTTTCCAGTGTTTATTTATTTATTTATCTATCAATCTATTTATTTATTTATGGCTGGTCTTTTAAATATAGCTGTTTGGTGATATTTACATGATATTTTTAAACAATGAAACGACCAGCGTCATGCTCTATGTAAAAGTTGAGGCTTATATAATTATTACAAGAAATGTTATTTAGCCTTGCGGGGAGCAGATGCAAATGTAATAATGTCCAGTTCGAGGCCTTTGAACTGAAGATTAAGGTTCAGCTGGAAATGGACTTTAACGTATCCCGGGCTGAGGCTGTTTTTATGGGTTAGCGTAGAATTCCTCGGAGGAGTGACATTTGGTTGAGCAAACAGCCCAAACGCTACACCTTTGATCCATTATAGATGAAGCACAAGGAGGCAAACATGCTTTCCTTTGTTGCGACACTGCTCCGGTTTCAGCGCCGAAGCGGTGCCGCGCGTAAGTCCCCCTCCGTTTGAGGTGACAGGGCCGATGTCATTGCCACGTCTCTCCGGTGTCATCCCTCACATCTCGCTCGCTCAAGACGCCCCACGCCCAGCTAATTCATATGGAACAGAACTTAAAACGCCACAAATTTGCGTTATTTGCATATAAAAGTATACTTATTTCCAGGTCTGTTTTCTGTGAAAACATTTTCTCTTCCAGGCTGGCAGACAATAGGCGTGGTGTAATGCCAAATTTGTCCAGTTGGGGTGCTCTAAAGCCTTTGTCAGGTCCTTCAGGTCATTACCTTCTCAAGAGGAATAAGAAGAGATTTAAGTTCATTTTCATTCACATGATCTCAACCCTGAGCTCAACAGTATCTAATTAAACAAAATCTCAATCTGCTTTATACGTGTATCTTTTATAATGTTATGCTTTTTATAAAGAACTCTTTCTCTGATGTTGTCTTTAAATGTTACCCTCTGTTACAGACAAGTACTGTACAAGACAGATACATCTGCTTCCTGAATGCGTGCATTTTTATTGCCAGTGTTCACCACTGTGTTATATTTTCAGTATATTTTTCACTCTATTAAAACGTCTTGCATAGCTTCCATTTTACAGCCACCCTTACCTTCAGGAAGGTACTCTGCAGTCCAAAGCTATTTGTTAATAATCGGTCCACTGTTAAAAATAATAATGAAAAAAAGCCTTATCTGGTGAATTACATGTAACGAATGTCTTGATTTAGCTGTGTGCTAATACAGGTGGTAAAACTGAGAGGTTGATTTTTTGCAGGGAATACCACCATTTCATTAACTCCAGATTAGGACACAGAGTTCCAGAGCATGCATTGCATAACTTTTCAGAAAAAAAAATCTAATAAATAAGGATCATTCATGATTCAGAAGTGAATCATACAAACAAATGGCATTGTGCCGGCTTATAAAATTGTTGATAGCCATTTTTTGTGCTCAGCGTGGACACAGAGAGAGAGAGAGAAAAAAGCTTACTTCCCGAAAACTTAAAGTTCTGTATTTGGTCTTCTCTAAATTAGTCAAAGTGTTCAGCGCTT
Organism: Petrocephalus schoutedeni; assembly: GCA_026780765.1. Lineage (NCBI taxonomy): Eukaryota > Metazoa > Chordata > Actinopteri > Osteoglossiformes > Mormyridae > Petrocephalus > Petrocephalus schoutedeni. The sequence continues at coordinate 26,482,448 of JAODKL010000118.1, forward strand.
AAAAATGTAAAGCGTTCCTTGCAAGCGTAACTGTGACATCGTTAGCCGGCTTATCTCTCGGCAGTGATGTTTACGGCTCACACGTATGCACGCGAGCCGGGCCCCGCTTCATTTGATGCCGGCCCTTCACAGATCGTATCGGCTGACTGAGGGAGGTGGTGTTGGCGGCAGTGCAGTAACGTTCCAGGGCTGCCTCTCCCGATGCCTGGGTCAAGGAGGCATAGGAAGGTAAATTGTCCCTCATGCAAATTTAAAGGAGGAGACAGGGTGGGGAGTGTAATGGGGCCTGGGGGTGCACTGAGAGTGTACTGTGCAACTCCAGCCCCCAATTGCCCCCACCCCCACAGGCCTTTCAGGGGACGCCTAGATCCACCCAAGGACCCTGGGGGCCTCGCCGGCACAGGAGTGAGCACTGACTCTCCAGTCAGGTTAGCAATAGCATAGCATAAATGTTAGCATGGCCCCTGTGGCAACTGCCCCTCTTTGTTCTGCTACAGGTTGTTAGTACCACACGTGTAGTCCTATTGTACAACAGGTCACAGGCGAACACACTGCCTTTGTGCACCCAAAACACCATTTACATAACCAATGTGAAATTAAGCTTTAAAAAGAAACTTGGTGCTTATTATTCTGCCCAAATATAAGCAATATCTTTAGACATTCATATGTGATCCTTTAGAATGCATCTCAGTAAATGCAATCTTACATTTTTCTAATAAAATCTGTACCTAAATTAAATGTATTTCAGATAACCAATATTATTCTCAAATATTATTCTCAAAGTCAGAACAAAGTGGTCTTTGTGTTTCCATGTGTTATAGAGGAAGGCTGTCAGATGTAATAATAAAACATATTCCAAATGAGATTAAATGTTTTTTTTACCTATAAACTGTAATGGAAAAACACTCCCACTAGATCAGGGTCTCTGAGTTTGTTTAACACACTGTGCAACTCAGCGACTGCTCGCATTTTACCTCGGTGCCACAGACCACGGAGACTCGACCGCCCTGATGCTGACCAGTCTGCCTCTTTCCCATCAAGCAAATAAACGGGAGTTTACGTACACGCGAATGTAAACGACCCTAGCGGAGTTTGGGTAGGATCACAAAAAAAAAAATAATAATAATAATTAAAATCCACACAAGTTATTCTTTATATATTTTTCAGAAGACCATCCAAATGTAGAAGAGAGGTAAAAAAAATAAATAAAAAAAAAAAGTTCAGGTGAAGTCAGGAAGTAAGCTGCTTGTACCGTACATGGACGACGGCAAAGAGCAGGAAGAGGGCCTCGGGCGCCAGCGCGCTGGCATTGTGAATCGGGACATGCATGCCCTTCTCTTTCCTTTTTCCCGACAGGCTGGAGCCTGACCTTTCTTTCAAGGCTGTTTGGCTCTGACGACATAGCTTCTGATCTGCAGAAATCAAACACGGGACTGGGCCCTTCAAACGCCACAATAACCGTGCCGCAAGACGCCGGCAAAACCCCTGGCAGCTTCAGAAGGAGACCCCGAAATGCCCATATTTAGACATCAATACTCTTTATAAACAGAAGTCTCGAAAATTTACGTTAAAACGGGTTGTAGTAAAAAGTCTAACTATTTAACTCTATTCAGTTCAACTATTCAACATTATGCAACAGAGTGATTATAGAATATGCAGGGATGGATCATGGATGGATGGACGGACATTTTGACTACATGCAGTACGATGTGGTGTTACACTAATCATAAAACTTTAATGAAATTTAATTTTTAATTTGAAATTTTGTCAAAATTAAACGATTCAGCCAAAATCTAGCTCCTCAGTAAGTGGAAATGTATCTTTCAAGACACTATAGATACATGTTTAAGGTCTTCAGGATAACTACGGTAGGTGATTGCAACTAACAGTCAACATATAGAAGGTATATGTTTTCAAATCAGCCCCCAACAGCGTACAGTATATGATAAATAATGTAATGATATATTTGAGGAACTGATCCCTGATTCACTCTCTTTTCTGAACTAATAATTCTCAAGCTGAGAGTAATTTTGCTGTGTCATTCCCCCCAGTGCGCACCCCAGAAAGCGTCCCTGCTCCTCTCTGTCCGCCCTTCATGAGTCCACTCGCCGGTTCCTTGAAAGCCCTTGAAGTTGCGTGTGCGTGGAGCGGCCAGGCGATCGGGCCCATGGCTCGCCTGTCCCGGGCAAGACTTACCAGTGCCTTGTCTCGCTTCTCCAGGAAGTGAAGCCCTTCAGCACCTGCTGGGGGCCACGTCAGTCACAAAATCTACAGTGTAAACAAAAAAAAATTAAAAGAAAGGAAGGAAGAAAGCAAAAAAAAAAGGAAATAAAGAAATCAAGCCAGACCAGCTGGCTTTAGGCACCAACCCCCACTTTGGATTGCGTGTGTCTCCCGTCTCACTCCTCAGAAAACACAGATGCATACCCCCCCCAACCCACCCACGCAACCCCCCCTCCCCACCCCACCCCAAATTTATTTCGACCCCTGGGATTCATCAATAGAGTATCTAGCAGGACCCTGTCCACCTGTCCTTGTCACTCCTGGGTATATTTAGCATCAAGTGCTATCGCTAACATCCAGAGCTTTTACAAGTGCCTGCGACTGCTGCCCCTGAAAGCATGTGGATGTCCAAAATGAGGGTGGAACGGGGGGGGGGGGGGGGGGGGGG
>JAODKL010000118.1:26485218-26524437 GCA_026780765.1 Petrocephalus schoutedeni
ATCCCACTCAAACTCTGTGCCCCCTATCAAATCACCCGGGAAAATGTTATGTTTCCATAATGGAAGATATCCCCGCTTGAGCACAAACCTTTATGAAGTCCCTATGAACTGGAATTTTTCATTAATCTGGGGAGGGGAGGCCTTTCCCGCACCTCTCCCCATCCAAAAAAATGGACTTTGCAATCTTGATGGAGAATTCAGTAGTGGTTATCTGCCGTGCATTTATTTCTTGCAGGGGTGATTTCCATCAGATTGTACATGCTGCAATGCAGATTCATTATTTTCAATTCACACATTCCGACAATTACACAAAACAGCGAAATATGTCAATTAAATTACTTTAAATGGGAGGAACAGTGGTACATAAAGTACCAGTGTAAGCACTGAAACAATTTTAAAAATGCTGAATTAAACAAAAGGGCAAAAGTCTTAGCATTTCCTCACAGTCCTGAGCTGCTTTAAGGTTAATCGCACAGTTCTTTACCCTGCTTCCAGTCTGGAAAAGTATCTCCCTTAATTATTGCAGTAGCCTTTTTACATTGTTGGCCACTATTAGTGAGTATTATTTTAAGGCAGGCAAAATTCCTGCAATTTGTAGATTCACGAGGAACATTTTGCAGCTGATTAAATCTAAGGAACAAACTTCAAGCCACAGAAACATTTTGAACTTTGTTCTCTACAGTGCCTTTGCAACAGGTTAAAATGGTTGTGGAGTTTTAATTAACATGAAACAACTTTGTAAATTGCCATAATCTTCAGAAAGTACAAGGGAACTTGCTCCATTAACTAACCCCAACGTCTACTGTGGATTTGGGGTTTGGAAGCCTACGGTTTGCAAGGGTGACCTTGATTTCAGGACACTGAGCATCCAGTCATGTGATCCATATAGGAGCGACCCTACAGTGTCAGTCAAAAGACTTATTGTGCTGTATTAGGATATACTTAGAACGTCAGTCCACAAGACACTCTCAGCCTAGAACCGCTGCAACAGGGGGTGGACATTCTGTCATGGGGGAAAGCGTATTCACAATTGGTGTCCGGCCCCCAGAAAACGAAACTGTTTCGTCTGCATAAATATGTTCATTTATGAGCTTTTGGCGTTCCTCACAATATTCTGAAAGACTGCTTCATCCCTGTTTATTTTTGCAATGGGAAATGGTTTTCAGTGGCCGAGCATTATGGGTACTACTGACCAGCAGTCCCACAGGAGAGTTCCTGCAAGAAGCGCAGGAAGGTAAACCACAAACTGTGTCGGAACCCAAACACGTCGGGAACGTGACCAGCCGCCAAGCTCGCCGCGGTCAGCCGACGGCCGGATGGGCGCCTCTCTCCCGGGTGCGGGGACCACCGAAGGGCGGAGGGTCGGCTGTGTCCTCCCGTCCCCCGACGCCTCGCTGTCGCCCGGGGCTCCGGTGCCTGGCCGTCACGGGCAGGCCACACCCGCAGACGTGCTGTCCACAGGCCGGTGGGAGAGGTCACGCACTGCACTCGTAGGACGGTGACCCAGTAACAAAGCACAAGGAGAGAGTGAGGGCTTTTTGGCCTGTTTGCCACACCCTGGCGTCACTGAATGGAAAACTTTCTCCCGCCTAGATGTGCAAAAAGTGTCAAAAAAAAAGAGGCTTGTTTACTGCTGGGGTATTGAGTCGCTTCCAGTCAAAGCTAGGTGCTGTATGCTGCTGAGGAGGATTAATAAGACACCCTTCAAATGTGCTTTTTTGTTATGTTAATATCAGGCAACACACTAAAGTCATTATTATAATGAGTGTGTTGAGAGATTTGTGCTTTTATTTCCCCGAATCCCGTCTAGAGAGGCGTATAAGTACAGAGTAGAGTTATGCTAATGATGGCAAGCCAGCTCCTCCAGTGAACTCCTTCAGTGAGGTTCTCTATTGAGCTTCTCCAGTAAGCTCCTCCAACAAGCCGCTCCAACAAGCTCCTCCAATGAATTGGTCCAACCAGCTCCACCAGCAAGCTCTTCCGGCAAGTTGCTCCAATAAACTCCTCCAGTGAACTCCTTAGTGGGCTTCTCCAATAAGCTTCTCCAATAAACTCCTCCAGTGAACTCCTTAGTGGGCTTCTCCAATAAGCTTCTCCAGTAAGTTCCTTCCACGAGCCCCTCCAAGAAGCTCTTCCAGTGAGTTGCTCCAACCGCCTCCTTCAGCAAACTCCTCCAGCAGGTTCCTCCAGTGAACTCCTCCAGTGGGCTTGTCCAGTGAACTCCTCCAGCAGGTTCCACCAGTGAGCTCCTCCAGTGGGCTTGTCCAGCGAACTCCTCCAGCAGGTTCCTCCAGTGAACTCCTCCAGTGGGCTTGTCCAGCGAACTCCACCAGCAGGTTCCTCTAGTGAACTCCTCCAACAGGTTCCTCCAGTGAACTCCTCCAGTGGGCTTGTCCAGCGAACTCCTCCAGCAGGTTCCTCTAGTGAACTCCTCCAAGGAGGTCCTGCAGTGGACTCCTTCAGCAAACTCCTCCACCGGGCTCCTCCAACGAGCTTCTCCAGTGAGGTCTTGAAGTGTGCCATTCCTTCCGGTCCCAGTGGGCCTCATAGATGCACCTCTGCGCACAGGAGCAGATTGCTGTTCCTCTCCGCCGCTGCTGTCCACCTCGGGCAACAGACCTCGGCTTTCTCCCCCATACCAGCTCGGCAAGTCTGAGCAGCAGAAAGACTCACACGATAACCACTAAGGACATAATTTGCCACTTTGGATCAATAAAGGGGAGAGGTGCTGTTTATTTTGCCGCACAGCCTGGCAATAAGATACAATGAAAGACGCACTCGGTTCTGAGTGTGGGGGAGAGGGTGTGTGTGTTCCAGTATATGCTTAGGGTGGGCGCCAGGGGTGCATTACCATTTCTAATGAAATAGAAATAATGTTTTGTATGCAATGTTTATGTTTACTTTTGCTTCTTTTCAAGGACAGATTATTAGCCATGTCATTGTGCACTTTTTCAGTCAGTCAACACACCAACCATAGCTGGCATGAAGATGCTATTTCGCTAGCTACTTACAGTATGCAAGGCTTACTTAGGGCAAGCACTAAGAAGTCACAATGTCTAATTTTCTCTTCACCAGACACCAGGCCACTACTCCACAGTTTATTATTCATAAATCAAAGGCTTTAATACTACTCTTTATACACTACACTAATTAATTTGGCTTTTCCATCTTTTGCATGCATTCTGAGATTCAATTTCAGGATTAAACTGCTACCTTTTTCCTATTTTCGACCTTTTCCTGTTTCTCCTCAAATAGCGTTCTGCATTATTAGCAAATATGTTTTCTTAATGATAGAATCCAGCTGAAAACAGTTGACAAAATAATTATCTGGAAGGTATGCAGTTTCATTCACCAAAGTTCAGTTAATTCTCACACACTGAAGTAGAGTTCATATTTTGTCTGATACACATCAGGGCCTCCCACAACCTCAACCGCCTGACTATATATTGACATCCATAACTGCATATCTATAGCTGCACCCTTATCATAATGTGCTTGCACTGAAACAAACACAAAAATGTATGTTTTTATTTTTTGCAATATCACCATGACAACTTCAAGGGCCACCCACAACTCCAATTTGCCAAAAAGTGACCTTTTAATAAATTGCTGCTGTTATCTTATTTAAGTAATTTTAGGTGGACTGGAAACAAAAGAAGTACTTCATGGATGTATTTGGTATTTATATAAAAGCCACAAATATACTTTATAAGAAAAATGTGGTCACTCTTCAGTCTTTGCTTTCCATTATGATGGTAGAACACAAATTTACTCTTTGCAAAGCAGCTCCATTCTGGCTACTAGTACATTAAGAATTATCCCCAGGCATAATCTTTAAAGTGATTGCCCGGCCAATTGGGGTGAAACATCTCTGAGTTAAGGAACTTGATGGGAATATTCTGAATAAACCTCGGGGAAAAATTGGATAGCTGTTTTATGAAATTAATTTTATGTGGTTTTCCTGAAAGAAAATTGATACAAAAGCATAAGATTAAAACCAAGTCGATTAATATTTTAAAAAAGTTTTAATTATTGCTATTTTATAAAGCCACGGTATTAAGTTAAAAATGGAGCACTTTTGTTCCCTCTTGCTTTCACTCCCTGAGAGTAGCCGCCCATGACTAACTGATGGTGGCACTCTTCTAATTTTCGCAGCCAACAAGGGCTCCATTAAAATTCACGATGCTCAAACTCCACGGCTAGGAATTTATTACTAATGATCCCGAAAATCTTCGAGACAGGGCCCTCGCGATCGCAGGCAGCTGATGAATTAGGCAGATATGCGCATTTTAATACTGATGTAAAACCAGTATATGTTGACAATGACTCCCGATTGCACTTTGAACAAGTGGAACATGTTTGATGTTCATCCAGGCTTGCTGTGGTACAGATTGCCGCACTCCCAAACCTTACACAATGCTAACATGACAGATTGTAGATCACAGTGAAAGTGTACAACACTTCATATTAATTGCACATGAGGCAGCTAAATCACTGACATGAATTAGGAGACAACTTCAGCTATCCTACCTTTGTAGCTTTTTGCTTGTGTATATGTTAAGCATTTTAGCTTGTTTACTGTTATTTATTGCCGTTCCTTTGTCTCGTATTTACTGGAACTGAAGGATGCGCTGTTTACTTGAAATAGACAAGATGATAATTATCCAATTATTATCATTTTATCCAGAACGACAAAGCTTCTGAAAGGAAGGAAAAACTGGAGGACGTGGAATTTGGTGACAACCGGAAGAGGAGAGATAGGAACTTTCTGTATATCCCACCACAGATGTGGGTGTAGAGGGACACAAAACAAAAACATCCTGCGGAGTGCGTTAAGTTCAAGCCCATAGGGAAGGATTTCACTAAACGGGATTTCCCAGCTAGCCTGAGAGCTTGCGTAAACATGCTGTCAGGATTGTTCTTTTAGATTAATCCCTTTTTTAACGCTTTGTCAAATATTCCCCTGGTCATAGGCGGGATCCTTGGAGTGAATATCAGCCAATAGGATTTCACAGTTAGTGTATCACTCTTATTTGTTTGGACACAAAACAAGAACCTTTGCCGCTTTTGTCTGGTAGCCCTAGTTCGCCATCCTATTTATGTGAAGTTGCTGTCCGTTTAAAATTTGCACTATGGAAAATAATTTTCTTCCTTTTTAGCCTAGATTGTCATTTTTTTTCCATTTTTCTTGTCAGAACGTCCCTTCTTGTAAAAGTCAGGCCTTTCCTAGAAGTTGTCCCATTTGTTCTCAAAGAATTTAGTAGGACCGCTCCCAGAAAATGTCCGATGTTCACAAAGCATTTTCACAAGCTGGTCTTCAACAGTAAATGGAAAGTCACCTGAACAATTACAATCCAGTTTTTTCCTGTTTGGGGAAATTTAAGTATTTTGAATTAAAGTGATGTTTAGAAGAATCTGTAGCAGACTTGATGTCTTTGTCTATTGTCGGTTTCAGGAGAAATAAAAAAGTGAATACACCTGGACAGCACGTTTTGTTTGGTCTCGGTGTCAGAAGCTGAGAAATATATAAATACCAAGGTTTGTCTTCTGTGAGGGCTAAACTGCTGCAGCAGATATCTGGGGAGACAAGAAGATTCAGGAAACCAGCTAATATCACAATTCATTTAGGCAATTATATTGCAATACACATACCTTCATAATGCATTATAATGCATTCATGAAGTGTTATAAACCTGGCTATAGCTATTTATAAAAATACATAACACATTACAGTCATGTGTATTATACATTATGAATGCTCTATGAAGGTCTCATCTATAATGCACCATAGGTACCCTTATAATGCAGTACAAAGCACTCTTAATGCTTATACCAGCTAGTATACTGTGTTATGAAGGTATTCATAGTGCATTATAGATGAGACCTTCAAAGAGCATTCATAATGCACAAGAAACATGCCTATAATGAGTTCTGCCTTTTTATAAATACTTATAGCCATGTATGTAATACTATATGAATATGTTACAGTGAATTATAAGAACAGTTATTAGGCTTAATAAAATAAAATTAATAAAAAGAAGTGTGAATACGAGCTTCACAGGAAGTGTTACTGTCATTTTTCCTCTAGGAGACTCCTTAGTGGAATTCTGGCGTATAAGCTGAAAATGTTATATATGTTAAGGAATTCTTGTGATAAAAATGATTACCAGAGAGTTACTGATAGAAGCATTACAGGCAGAACGAAACAATAAATCTCCCTTTAAACTAATTGGTGCAGTACAAATTAATTTATTTGTACTTTGTTGTAAACAATCAGAAGCTAATTACATACCAAGTAATCAAACAGGTGTTTGTACAGTATGTTGATTCTCTGACTTCTTGAAATATAATACAAAGACAAATGGTCTTACATTAAAGCCTGTGAATTTACATACATGCTACGCCTGACTGTGCATGTGGTTGCCAAGTAACAGTTTGCTAACACCGATCTAACTATCATTACCTGCAGCAGGTGTACTGTGAGGACTCATTTAGAAAGCTTGTCAGAATGTGAGCTGCGTGAATTTCATATTACAGAAAAGTCTTAAGAGCTGTTTTTTTTTTAATAATTTGTCTCATCTCAGCCAAGCTGTCGACACGTCCTTCTGATCTCAGTAGTAATTTTAACACAATTGTAATTGGCAGGTTCCTGACAGCATAACATTTATAATGATAACTTTCGTTCAGGTTGAGATATCCCTAAAAACCTAACAAGCATTCTTACAAGAAAGACCCTAACTGAAACCCATTCATTTTTTGGGGGCAAATAATATGTTTATTATAAAATCTTTAAATATATTTCAAGGTGGAGGAAATCAGAAAACAGTACCTTTGACAAAAAAAAAAAAAAAATTAACAATGAAAGCTGGATTCGGGTTTTATATCCCGAGGGCTTGAGGAACAGCGGCTGAGAGTATTGTGTTTTCTCTTTTATTAGTGTGTTCATTACGAGGAGCCCTGTTTTCCAGCCAGGTGTCGCTGTCAGAATCCGCTCATTTAAATCCCATTTATTTGTCTGCTTGCTGCACTCGCGCGATCAGAATGGGCTTTTGCTGGGGCTCTGTCACACACTGTAACTGTGTAAAAGGCCTTCCTGGATGACACCCACGCTCGTTACGTATGTAATGGTCCAGAACACAGAGGTGTTATTTCAAATAGCTCAGTTTCAGTTTTTGACCATCTTCAATTATACCTTGTAATTATAATACTCGCTGCACCGTTTTGTGTAATCTTAAAATCTCTCTGGGGCTCACGCTCTCCTCAACACGACACCCTAACTAAAGAGAATGTTTGCCTGTGTATAAGGAAAATTATCTTCATTGTTTCTACGGTATTCAGAAAAAAAAAGTGCACAGTTTTCCAGATTTAAATCGTCATCAGAGTGCTCATTTGAGGAAATTGGCTTTCTTTGTCACGCAAAAAGACAAACGCACCCAATTTCCAGCTCTTTACCTGCTTAGTTTTGTTCTTTCTGTCCTTGGCAGGCCAGCCAAGGCAGACACTGGCCTGGGAAGCCAGCGTCATTACCGGGCAACCTGAACTCTGGTCTGCTGATGTGTCACCTAACACATGGAAAGTGCCACCATTCTGGCCATAGGACAGAGATAAAGGAAACATCTTTTCACCCCCAAACAAGAGAGCCATCAAATAATTTCTGTCTATGTGCGCAGATTCATGTATGATCAGACAAGCGCTATGAAGACAAGATCCCCAGATGCGAGACCCATACGCCATGTCAGACTTCAGCTCATGACTGAAGTCTGAAGGGAAGGAACGTTACATCAAGTGAGATCACAGAATTTCAATGAATTTATGTAGATAAAAATGACCCATAATCAGACAGACATGAGTGATATTCCAATTCCTCTTCAGTTTTGTAAAATTTAGACCATCACAGTGACGTGACATTTAATGGTGGACTTTTTGAAGTTCTATGATGTGCCCACTATTTAGCAACACATTTGCTTTAACTGGAAAAAAAAAAAACTGATGTTGATAGATAGATGTTCAACGTATCATATTTGTGTTTTGTTGTTGGTTTTTACAAAAATTACAGCATATCTTATTTATACAACAGCCAAACAGGTCATAAATAAAATAATTTTTGTAAAAAACAAACAGAATAACAACACATTTTTAATACATTTGTACTCTTTAATACAGTTCTATTTGAAATTATATTAGAAAGGAAAAATGCCACCAGCTTCCACTCTTCATATTAACTTTGGGAAATGTTCCATATTTCTGTTTGCTTTCCTTTCTGTCAGCGTTGCTGAATGCATTGAATGTATTTAGCTTAGCTTCATAGCAGATGTTTACCACTGTGTGAGCCTTTTAGCGCCTCTTCTGGGTGGAGAAATGATGAAAAACGTATCCTTGGAAACAGATGCCTGATAAAGGCCGACCCTGCATGAAGTTCCTGATTTTCCCCTTAATTTCTTAGAGGAACATTTGCACGCTAAGATTCACAAACACAGCTAGTGAGAATAAAGGACTATAATGTTAAACAGTCAGAAAAAGCTCCAGCAACAACCCAATGACCCTGTACTGTTGGATGCATCGATGGATGGATGGATGGATGGATGGACGGATGGACAGACTGATGGAAAACAATAAGGAATTTGAAGCAACTCAAAACCCAGCAAGTCAGCAACCACTCATCGCCAGGCTTGACTGCCTGTACACCACAGAGGATCCAAAACGGCAAAAGACAATGACCAACCGGCACTTTCACTAGGGAACCGAGCCGTGGGAGTTATTTCGGTAAACGCTGGGCTCTTTGTATCCTTGCCCTTCAACAATTAGGTTTCAGCTATAGAAGGTGGTTGCTTGTAATTGCGAAGCGAGGCTTGCAATTTACAGAAACGACAAAACTAACTCGCCCTGTGTGTGACCAAACTTTGCTTTAAGTTAGCAACAAAAAGTCGTAAATCAATTACACTATAACAACACAGATATTTCCAAATAAGATGAACTATAACCACAATGGGATGCGAGCAGAGAATGGCTCCTCTTTAATTTCCCTGTTAACAAATTACTCTTGTAATTAAGCTGACTTAAGCCTCCCCGCGACTGATAAGTCGGAACACAGTTGTGTTATTTAGGCATGTACAGCTGATAAAAAGCTTGACTATTGATTCAATAATTAATCCAGTTTCCAAGAGGGATTGTGCAGCACTGGAGTGACTGAAGTAGTCCTCACAAATTAAACAGTACAAATGTATTGCGTTTAACAAAATTCCCATGCAATTAACTTTCCGGGCTGTATCAAAACATTTATTAGCATGACAACCTTTTTGTATTAGCAACTGCTAGCCTAAATATAATTTGGCATCAATTAATTTTTAATTTGGTTCGAGCTCATGCCAAATTATTCTTGTGAGCATATGTAATAAGTAAAACTTAAAAATTATTATTTCTCTCATACAAAGTAATGCAGTATTATTTACTTATTGTACATACTGTGGGAACATTTATTGATAAACCTCTGAACTGGCTCAGCTATATAAACTTTGAAGAGGGCTCAGGCTGTTACCTCTAATTCTGCTTCTCGTTCATACCATTCTGATGACTTTCGATGGAAGCGGAAGGCACTAAGCATAACCATGTTCATTCAGAGCCATTCCTCTGCACTGTCAGAAAAAAATAGTACCAATTTGTACCTTTGAGGGTGCAATTACTTATCACTGGGGCTGTACCCTCAAGGGTCTGCCAATTGTACCCAATAACTGTAGGTAAGTGCACCTTTTAAGGTACAGAATTTGACTCTGAGAAATATTTTTGTACCATAGGCGGTACATTAATGTTGTTTGTAACTAGGGGTTCAAAACTGTACCAGGGCTGCACCCTTTTTTTGATCAACCTTAACGCCAATTGTGTGATCATGCCTCTGCAATTAATCTAAAGCAATGCTGGAATGGAAGGGAGTCTTTCATTAATGGCTCAAACGTTCCAACGTGTCGTTATAAACACACGTGTGAAAAATGCAGCCTACTGGTCTTCGTCTTTGCCGAGAAGCTGCCAGGCCGACAGCTGAATTTTCCCAGGGTCTGGTGGCCCTGACGAAGCCCTTGTGCACCCTGACAATCAGCTGGATGGGTGGCCTCGCACCTAGCGTGGCGTCCTCTGATTATCTCGCTCTTAAAGGCCTTTGGGTATGCCTGATGATAGTATAGTACCACTGTTGGGGAAGTGGTGCTGGTTTCCCACCGTTCTGGTGTCTTTTTTTCCCCAGTATAATTATTCCTGTCGTGGTTACCCTGCGTGTAAAATGCCTGCTTTACACAGAAGGCTTTTTTGTTCGGTTAGCTTTATTTACACGTGTTTTGATAAGAAAAGCAAAGCCACTTATGAGTGTTTATAATATGCAATATGTACTTGGTCCAAATCCATTTTCAGTGCTATCATAATCCTTCAGAGCTTAGAATACATTAGAATACTTATGTAACTACTTCTGAATAAAAGAATAATACTCTGAAAAAAATATTAAAAGCAGTATAATTCTGACAGAGTAAATCACAAGTGCTGCAATATATATTGGGGCGAATACTTTTTCTGAAGGTATGGGCAGTTGCCGCAACAAATGCTGATGTGAAACTTCTGTCGACGATGAAGCCACCGCTCCTTATCAAGAAAAATAGATCTTGGGCAATGACTGTATTCCCAAATGATCGCTCGTCACCGGGGCCCACTGGACCGTGCGTGAAAAATGCGGCGGCGAGCCGCGTACTCTGGGGGTTGTCAGTGGATGAAGGGACGCGCACAAGGAGGAGGATGAGCGGAATGCGCACGCCGCGGGCACTGGCCGCCGGTCTGCGGATAGCGTCACCGTAACAAATGACAGGGAAGAGCTCTGCCATAAAACAGGCGACGGCATAAAAAAGTACAGAAACATCTCTGTTTTTGGCGTATAAGTAAAGCCTCGATGAGCACAAGTGTGTGTCTTTCTTAACTGCTTCCCAGAAAAAGCCTTGTCTATCCGTGGCAAAGGCACCCTCACCTCATCCCACACTTCCTTCACTGAGAGTTTGCCTCACCAAGACACCAAGACTAGACCCTAAACAAGATTGTCTAATAAAATCATTGTTAGCCACTAATATGTAAATACCTCGAAAGTCCCCATGTTAGATGAAACAGAATTATATATAAAGGTATACATATTCTTTAATTGCGGAGACCAGTTTGCTTTCCCTGACTTTTAAGGGGACTCCGCACCACCCAGCAGAAGAGAGAAGCACGGCATCATGGGAACGTCAACCAGAAGAGAAAAGGAATGAGCCAGGCGGACATTTCAGTCGGGAAAACCACACCGTGCTGCAGTGACACTCCCCTGGGTAACACGAAGCCACGGCCAGGGGGCAGGCTCCGCAGTTTGGTCTGTGGCTCAACGCGGTGTACATTTTCCAGTTTGGTCAATAGTCTATCAGCCTGTAGTATGATGGCGACCGAGATGGCTAACGCTACGCGCTAAAATAATCATATAAACAGAAAATAATGCCAATGTGGGCTGAAATGCAAATAAGCTACTGATATTCGTATTGTTTTGTATCGAACATTAGTGCCCCTGCTCTAGTGATGCTTTGGTGTATCGACAGTGACAAAAGCAACCAGCAATGTATGTCAGAGGTGGAGTCTGATTGTCTGCCGGATGCGTACCCCCCCCAACCCCGCGCCCCTCCCGATGATCTCCCGGCTGCTTATCTGATCGACTCCTGACAGCTCAGCCCAGACAAAGCCACGAAACATCCCTCACTGGGGCCCCGGCTAGGAAACGACTCTGGGATGTTCGGCCTAATAAAGATAGCAAAGGTCATCTGACTGCCTGTTTACATCCGCATGTGGGACCATTTACACATTATGGTGGATGCTGGAGAATTTACACAAGCGCACCTTACATTGCGATGTAGAATTAGTAGCAAATAGTAATTTAGATTGAGGGCTGGGGCAAAATAAAATGGATAATACACAGGTAGACTGGTTTTTAAGCTTTATTCCTTTGCCATCCTCAAAGGGATAATTTATCAGGCCTCTTATGTTGTGTTTTCATAGTTAATTTCCTCACTGAAGCTACAATTTTACTCTATTTATACATGGGCATTTTTCACTGAAGTAATTTAGTTGCTCAATGGGACGACACTAGGAGCCTTTTGGGACTTGAATGGGAAGCCTGCAGGTTATGAGGCTCCATGCTTGACCAGGACGGTTCCCGCCGTGCGCCGTTTCCCCATGTGCTCCTATCCTATGCCGTAATGAACTTAGGGAATGCGCTCCTCACTCTCCTCAATGACAGAGGACAAATTAAGCTCTCGTTTATTTTTTTCTTAATGAAGTAGGGAAGTACCGAGAGTCAAATTGTTGACTCTCCTCTCAGAAGAGCAGCACTCCCCAGTAAAAAGCGCAGCTTTCCGCCCCTAGCGATTCGCATCTTTTATTTTTGCAGCAGCCGCCGTCTTTGGAATTTGGGTTGCAGTGCATTCTGGGTAGTGGGAGAGTTCAGATATTTTAATGCTGTGCTGGGAGGAGTATCACGAAAAAAGTCGAGTGCTAACAACAATGGCTCAGAGGCAGAAGTTATTATGGTGGCAACTGAATGGGAAAGTCACTATTCTTGCTGCTGGAATCGGTGTGATGGAGCAGCTAATTCGCGTGCCACACCACAAGCTCCTCCCCTCGTGTGGACCCTGACAGATGCATTCTGCTTTGGACGGTTTTTTTGTTTTTGTTTTGTTTTTTAGTTTTTGACGAGCTGTTTGTTTGAACCTGCTCGTTTTTTTTTTTTGAAAGAGAGAATGCAGAGGTGCTGTTTTACATAACAGGTGGATATTCGGGGGGAGAGGGCACACACGCGTGGAGCACATCGCCATAGGCGCGCGATTCGCGGGCCGCGCGGCTCTGCCGGTGGGTTGGCGATATATCCATTCTCACCTCCTGAAACGCGACCTGGCCCCCACCTAACCCGCCCCCCACCTTGGTAGGTCACATTCCCGGCAAGGCTTTTGATGAAGCTAGGCTGGGGCAGGTAGCTGAGCCGCCAGCGCGCTGCCAGTAAATAAGGGCGTGTTTCCTTTGAGCGGGGGAGGCGGAGGCGGGGCGGAGGCGCCCCATGTCGTCGTGAAGCTCCGAGCCTTTGAATTGCTAACGATGAAAAATGAGCACAATGCCGATTTGAGAGCTGCACCCCTGGGATTCGGTCCCCGGGGGAATGCTGTGGAATCACTCGATTCTTTTTTTTTTTCCTCCCCCCCAACCTGCTTTGCAAATCCCCTATAGACGAGCCATATTCTCCTCTTCTCCGGAAAAAAAATAAAATGAAGGGAGCCAAAAGGAAAAAAAAAACCGCGACAATAGCGGCAGTGCATAAATGCGCGGTCGCGTTCCTGCGCGTTGGGGCGTTCGCCTCGGCTGACCCATCGACGAGGAGAACCGTGGCCTTTTTTCCTTATACACCTCAGACTGCGACTATCGGGATTAGTGCTGTTCCATCTGCCGCCACCTGCACTCTACTCCGGCTCCCGATGTCCCTGATGACACGCACCTGGCAAAAGAGTCACAGTAAATAATCTGTCCGCCTCTGTGATTCACGAGCCTTGGCCCCCAGGCCTTCGGGCAGAGGGTCCACGTCGATCTCTGATGGGAAGAGGTGGGGAGGGAGGCTGGCAGAACAGGAGAGCGACGTGCTCAGCCTTCGGTGATGAAAGCCCGAAGCAGACTTCCTTTTTCAAAGCGCTCATCTTATAACTAAAGGGTTCCTGTACGTTTCTAGGTATGACAACGGCAGGGTTAATTTTCCCATACATTTTGCTGTAGGACATGCATGTAGCTGCCACTCCTGTTTCTTTAAGCAGTTAAGTGGGAATCTTAGGTGATTTACGCAACTCTTTGCATCGGATGGCATGTAATTATTCCGTTAGTACACGTAATGGAGCATGACCCAGGACACCTCATCATCCAAATCCGACGAACTTCCGAGCCCAACAGCCAGACACTCATTTGTCCGGAGTCGGCGCGGAATGTGCGGACCTCTTGACCTGCCGGACAATCAATTCCTCCAGCTAACATACCTTATTTTTACAGACATTCACGCAATACCTCATCTAATAGACACCTAATACTATCTGAGTAAAGACCTTTCAACATCTTATATATATTCTACAGGACATCGGAAACTGGCAGGGGAGGGGACGGGCATTACAGTATGGTACAGCATATCGTCATGACGACCGTGTAAATAACCCATGTGATTCATGTGATTAAGATGAAAAGATGTCACCTTCCAGATGCTGTGTTGGGGCTTCAAATGCAGTTCAACAAATTCTGCTCCATACTTCTCAGCTCATCCCCATCTGCTGGCAAGTCAAGTTAGAGTTCCAGTCCTGTACATTCTCCACATGTTAACCAAGGCTTCTCCACTGCATTCCATTCACATGCTCTTCAGGTGAATCAATGACTCATACTGACCAGGATCTATGCTTCTCGGAACTGAATCTGGATCTTTCCTTCCATAAATTTCATATAGTTTTTTTTTATCCAAAATGGATGGATAGTTACTTTTTTATCATTTGTTTCCTCAGCATTTTCTGTTGTAACACATCCTGAATTTCTTCTAGGCTCTAAATAGTGATGGAGTGAAACACATTTTCCTTACATAAAGAGAAATTGATAGTTAAACACTAAAAGTACAACTATGTTTCCAAGCACAGAAGTGGAGAAAATGCTATTATCAATCTACTAGAGGCCAATCATAATTTTGACTCTTCTTCAGCTATTCAATTAAACTAAATGCATTATTCATAGGATTTATGGATGAGTAATTTGGTAGGACCTCAAATATATTTGCATATTATAGTTTATATGGTGTAAATTTATTTTCTATTTATACAAGAATTGAATACAAAGCCAGCTCGATAAGGAGCAATTAATTGTAGCAGTATTTCACCTTAACCAGAAAGACAAGCGACTGTTAATTACAAATAATGAACCAAAAATGCAGATTAAAAAGGGACGAAATAAGAATTATTTAATTTATTGTTCCAGAATGGAATTTAATTAAAACTTTGATCTGTGTGCCAACCAATGATTGTAAACTATCCGTTGTGCATTTATGGGAATAAGTCACAAATACATACGGACTTCAAGGAATATGCGACGTTAATTGTTGTTTTTAGCAGTAGATGGCTGTTTCTTGTTTTTTCTATTATTCTGAAACTCTTTTTCTGATACTGGGCTTCCAGCAAAGCCTGCTGCTGCTTCACACAAATGTATCCTGGTTGGTGGTCAGAGTCACAGTGACCTGCCACTCAGTGCAGCAGTGGCTCTCTGGCTAATGGCGAATGCGCCGTCTCCGCTCCACTGGCCGCCCCGGTGCCACGTGGGCAGGACATGTTCTCGCTCTGTGGGAATGACCTGAGGGTGCGATGTCTCGCCTGGCTTTGGACAAATGCACGTCGGTCTCCGCTGACCTTCCTCACTAGACGGACCCAGTCTCCGGAATGGCCCGCTAACGCGCATGGCGGGGTTGGTCCGCGTGAAGCGCTCTGTCAGGACGCTGTCACATTCCGGCTCTTTCCCGTTATTCCCAGCCCGGCTTTCGTGCTCCGTGTGTCCGTCGGGTCGCACGTGGCCAAACATGTGAGCGAGTCTAAGAATCCACGGAGGGGACCAGCACGTCTTTAAATTTGCATGAATCTGGTTCCCATTGAGTCAGAGCGAGGCGTTATTTCTGTGTATGTTCTCAAGGATTGTGTACCCCCCCCCCCCCCCCCCCCCCCCCCGTGTGCTGTATGCTCGAACCCACAGCATGCCCCGTCAATGGAAATAGGACCCAAGCGCACTCTTTGCCTCAATGTATGAGAAATTATATATATATATTTATTTATTTTTTCCTGTGTCAGTGTAGAGCCTTTGCCGCCGGGAGGGTTGCCATCAGAAATGCTGGAGATGATGAAACAGGGACGACAAACGAATGTTTGCCTCGCAGGAACAGGAAGCCCAGGGGCCAGCTGGCCAGGGCCGCCAGGTAGCACGCGGAGCTCTGGAAAATACCGCGACACTAATGCCATTTACGGCGCCCACCTTAGCGACGCCGCGGGCCGGCCGGCCCCGTCCGGTGTGCCGCCGCTCACACTTCCCCTCTGCCTTTTCTGTGACGAGTGGTGTCAAGGCACGCAGAATACTGCCGGCTTGAAATCTGCCTGTCGACTGGTCAAATTCTGAAAAGTGGCAGCATGATCTCAGCTTTAAAATCTCTTTTTAGGTCTCCACACTGCACAGAACTATGTGAAAAGTATTTTAATGAAATGAAAAATGCTCAAAGGAATCACAAAGCGCCATCAAAACATCAATCAGCCGACGCACATATTGATTACATAAGTCCCGCGGTCCATGTTTACTGCCAGGAGCCAGTTCTTCATATTGTTTTTCTAGGATTGCAAGGTAACATAATAAATTGCTATACAAATGCCAGTTTCTGCATCACAATCCTGTGGAACGCAATGGGACCCATAAAAGATCAAAAATGGTCAATTTGAAGTCTGGCCCGACCGATCACTAGCTGATCCCTTTTGAATTGCATGTGTTAATGAATGCCAGAGCACATCTCAGCTTCACTGTGTGGCAAGGTGACATAAAGACGTCTGCATCCCATAAGGGGTAACAGAGAGAAATTCAGGAGGAGCCGAGCGGCATTGCGCGCACGGCAGGTCGGAGCGAGAAGATCTGCCAGGTGCAAACAATGTGCGATGTGCTATGAGCAATCGCATCCACAATTTTTATCACAATCGTCTCCAAATATGACTGTCAGCAACAACAGATTTACAGATCAGGAGCCGCCTTCTCCCAGCGAATTCACGGAAACGTCCAGAATTTTACACCAATCTGTAAATATATATATATATATATATATATATATACATATATCCCATGATCTGTGAGGAAGGAACAGGTAAACATATGGACAGTTTGCATTTCCTCTTATCGCCCATGAAATACTCCTATTTATTTGTTTGCCACATCAATAGAATCAGATTTTTGAAGCCGTTACGGGCATAAGACTGTAATGCTTTAATAACGGCTATTGATGGGTTTGACTCGTGATTCTCGGGTAGTCTTTATTTTTCAGGCGTTAGCTAGGGGTAAAAGTGCTTTCCGCACGGCGCATACATAAATAAATACACAGACGAAAGGCGTGAGGGCCACTACAGCTGTCAGCTGTAAACAAACATGCAGAATATATCTGTTTCTGCACAGCTGCTTAGGTATTGATGGCCGGTGAAGGGCCCAGAGGTGTACACTGCGCTGGCGCCTGCCCCCTCCCTGGGCCTGCTCGCATGCGGGGGGGCTGACACCTAGCACGCCCCCCCGCAGACGCGCTGTATTGCATCATCTGTTGATAAACTGCCGGGGCATTGTGGGGGAGGCGAGCCGGCGGATTTAAAGGCAACAGCTAGTGTTGACTCTCTGTATCAAGCCGTGAGGCACTCTTTCCTAAAATCCCCTTCTGTGAAATTAAGAGTGCTACTCCTGACAAGCCTTCTTACGTTTCTTTACAGCACTTTCAAGAAAACGGGATTCTTGCAAGACCCTTTCGTATGCACTTAAATAAAAATTACTAGACTCATAGTCCTACTATATCAGCTACTACAGTTTTATTGTTTTTTATTTGATAAAATTGAACAAAGCAGGCAAGCCTTACATTTACTATTGTTTAATCTTCATTCATAGCATTTATTCACTGACGGGAAATAAAATCTAACGTTTGCAGATCAGTTAGATTGGGTAGGGTACCATCCCTGAGCTGCCGTCTGATACAACTAAGCAGAGACAGAGGGGGAGAGGAGAGGGAACAGGTCAAAAACATTTTCAAAATCAGAACTTTACATCCAAAGTCAGCATTTCCAATCGCAGCATGTCCGATCCTATTTAATGCAATTGACGCGGCATTTTACGAAACGATAAATTTTCAAATTAGACACATGCTTCTTCTCCCCCTTCCCTCTGTCTCTCTCTCTCTCTCTCTCTCATGGTATCGTGCCCCATAAGTCAAGAGAAGAAGCTGGATTTTGAGGGTATTTTACAGTGTCAAATGTTAAGCGATAACCAAATTCCGCATGGTGAAACAGTCGAGATTTCGCTGCTACGGATAATTGTGCAAAAGTTCCCCCTAGGTTTTAAGAGTTATCCATTTATATGGTTCGTTTACAAGGATTAAAAGCAGCAGAGTTGAAAGAAACTTAGTTCTGCTTTTAGTCTGGAAATCCTTGGTGGTCATGGCAGATGATCCCAATTTATTGCTTAGCACTGCCGTTACATCCTTCAAAAATAAATAATTAAACATCATCTACACTCTATTAATCTTAAAGCCTTTGGTTTCTCTATGCATTTTAGCCATAATTTATATTAAATGTGAATTGGAGACCTTCAGCCCTATTAGAGGTAGCTAGGTAAGATTTCAAAAGATTGCCTAATATATCATTAGTAATTGTATAATACATTCTAATATATGTGCTGTTATTAAATGTTATCAAGTCGTTGTGATGCGTTTCTGTGCAGCTATCTCTCTCAAAGCGTGACTGTTGTGTTCTTTTTGTTAAGGTTAAGGGATACTGTCAAAACAACATCAGGCGTATTTTACAAAATCGGTTACGGAAAAAGAGGCAGAGTTTTGAGTGTTTCTGTACCGGAGACACTTGGGCTGAAAAGTATTCGGTGTGTACGCCCGGTCAGTTTTTTTTTTTTTTCTGTTCTGTGGGGGTGATCGTCACGGTGACAACACGGGACGTCAAATGGTCTTTTTTGACGCTAAAACGTTGTGGCAATGTGAGAAGAACGCAGACAGATTTCAGAGATCTCCATTTTTTTTTTCTTTGCCCGGGGACCGGTGGTGTGGCTGTCTGCTTGTCAGGGGGGAGCGGGTGATGCTGCCTGACAGCCCCAGAGGACACATACATATCTGGTGGCCATACCAGCTTGTGTCTGGTTCTAATCAGCACCCGGCTTTGTCAGGACCCCAACACCGCCCACCCGGCCAGATCCTCTAATAAAGTTTCCTCTGGGGTCCCCAGCTTCTTCTGTCACCTAGGAAACATTCTTTACACTCTTATGGTCACACACCATTGGTCAGACCAGCCAGAAGTGCTTTAATGAGTGAGGATCAGTAAAGGCCTGGTGTCGCTTAATCCGCTAAGTTCAATTTTGCTTAGCAATTGAAAAAATATAAAAAAGAACTACAAATATAAAAAGAACTGTACACAGTACAGGAAACACAGTGCTGCTGAAATGCTATTATATTGCGCTCAGTCCAGTGAAAAAAAACAAAAATAATCGTATCCTGTAGCTAATTTTTCTTACTCTTTTTAAAAATGGCAAGTTTAATAAAAGGTTTGAGTTACTATGAAATAAACATATTTCAGGCTAATGCTTTGACTTGGAAAGGTTAAATAATACTCTATTTTATTGTTTCATTTCATCAGGATATGGTACTGTAGCTCAGTAGGCAGCACTGTTTCCTGACACCTCTATGGTTGGGGGTTTGAATCCCACCTGTGCTCTGTGGGGGTGTGGAACGTGTGTATTCCTCTGCAGCCCAGAGCCGTGCACTGAGGCTGATCGGTGTCTCTTTATGCCATAGTGTAGTGTTTCCCAATCTGGTCCTTGGGGGCCCACAGCCAGTCCATGTTTTTGCTCACTCCCTCCCTCAGACTGTGGGGCCCCAGGACCAGATTGAGAAACAGTGCCATGGTGTATCAAGGCCTGTGCCCTGCCAAGGCCTGGCATCCCGTCCAGGACGGACTCCCGCCTGTACCATCCGTGAGGATTAGGTGCCTCCTCTCTCCCCCATAATCGGTGGATGTTCATTTGGTATTTTTAAGAAAGACAATGATTTACGATAGATCTTGCCATCATTACCATGCAAGCTGTCATTAACGTGCACATTGTTATTACAAATCACGCATGTATATGTTAAATTCTCAACAAATTATTGATTTAACATCACCGAAGAATGGTATGCATTTCTTTTTGATTTGATGTCACTGAAGAGTGATGCAGGATGTTCTGTGTTTTTTTTATACCCTTATAATGAGAATAGCACTCTTTTTGCTTCTGGTAGAGTTATTTTGGAGTTTAGCATAGTGCACACTCCGAAACTTTGAAAACACATCGTACTGCACAAGATCTGTCTCTTTGAACTGCCTGTATTTACCATACTTTGTGTCTGAACCAGTACACGCATCTGAATACCACAATTCAGCCAGCGGAGGGACACATGGTGTCCTCGCATGAGAGCGATAGGTGGATTCACACTCCACGCAACTTCTTTCCCATGTCATTTTTGGACATTTCCACAGCGTGCAGTACAACTTGTCTGTTTACATTTTTTTTTTTACATATAATAAATGACATAATGAATTATATGTCGGAAAACTGATAGGATATATGTACCAGTGTGTCATTTAATTTGAATTAAATGTCCTGAAGGTATCACTGAGAAACTGAAACACAAATGCATTCTCTGTTCACTGTGCTTGGGAGCCGAACGGCTTTGACAGAAGTTAAAACCTCTGGGCACTGCAAAGGTTCTGAGGAACATAGTATTCCAAAGTTTATTTAAGGTAGACTGCCTGCAGGATTAAATTAAATGGAGACCCACCTGATGCTGTATTTTACTACTTGTTGGGCCTTCAGAAAACATTAAAGAGTAAAATATGCACTTTGGTGCCAACGGAAAACAGATAATGCCTTAGTCATGGTCATATTCATTTGCTGGACCTGTAAGAGCATTTCTAGGACTGTACATAGCTGTAGAAGAAAAGTAATGGGTCAAAGGTCAAGGGAGCTAAACTGAGGGTATCTAGTATGGCTCAGGGCCCTAGGAAGGGAGTGAGAGGTCAGAGGTCAGAGGTCACCATGTGCTTCCCTGCTTGTGAGGTCACTATTCCAAGCTGCAGGGATTGCAACTACAGGTCAGAGTCCAGGACCTTCTCAAACTCATTTCTGGTGCTAAAGGAAATGGTAGTTAAGGAGTAATGTCAAAAACACTCAGTCGCACATAAGGTAGCACTTAAGTATAACTAGTTGTTTACAAATTTTTGGCATGTTTATTTCAGAGACAGATAATTCTGGAGAAAACAAAAGGATTCTTGCAACTCATGAAGTTATTGAACAAAGTAGCTTTTATTAGGAGTGCCTCATGTCCTTAAAGTGTTTCATTGTATAGTTAAAGAGCTACTGAAGAATATCCCTTATTCCTTCAGTGACATCTTATTTGTGATTTAATTAGTTCCAATAGCACAAAGCCCCAGTAGAGATAAAATTCCTGCCCTTTTGGCAGTTGCTGACTTGACGTGATAGCATACAATAACGTAAAAAAAAATTAATTTGGTGTTTAGCGTCTTTAGCGTCTGGGAGCTTCTGTGGCCGGAGGGCTTTGTCGTTGACCAGCAGGGATTTCCGAAACAGAATCCTAGAAAACAGAATTCCAGACTTTTCCGAGAGCGATCACTCTGTCTCGTTTCGAAGTGAACATGATTGTAGAAGTCTTTCACGTTGGAAGTAACATTTCTTTCCTAAAAAAAAAAAAAAGAGCATTGGAGCGCGTCATTCTGTGGAGAGATCCTTTTTGAGTTAACCCACCATGTAATTCCTCCACTCCTCGTCTCCCTAGCCTGCAGGAAGAGGGAAAATAAGCTCATTATCAAATTTTGCTCTCGAGCCGCATAATTTCTTGGATGCATGAAATGGCTGTCTCTCTTTGCGGGGCGGCGGGCGCTAATGCGGAGTGGCAGACGCTCGCGTTTGGTGGCGCGATAGAGGATTTGGGCGAGGATTCGACGGCGCGGGCTGCCCCCACGTCCACGGACCAGCGCTCCTCTGCGTTTCGGCAAGGGGAGAGGTGCCTTCCAGAGCTAATAAAAAGCTCATTGTATTATGTGCGTTATGGCGGGTTTTATGTTAAAAAAAATAAAAAGAATGGCTGCCAGAGAGGGACTAGAAACGCAAAGCAGGGATGAAAAGAGGAGGGTTAGGTCACAAGGATGGTGGGTGTGGGGAACCTCGCTGGGGCGCCGAGGGAGGAATCCCAGTTTGCTGCTGCACGGGGGCAGAGCTTAGGTAGTTTGTTCCTAAAACACACAATTCTTTGTGTGCCGGAGTCACGGTGCCTCCGACTTCCTGCTCTGAGCAAGAAACAGTCCAGTCATAGCACCGTTTTCTCTCTCTCTCTCTTTCCACAGCCTCTTGGAAGACACCGTTTATCATAACCTTTCAGAGATGTGAGATCCTAAACTGAGCTTCTCGGCCCTCCTCTTAAGCGAAAAAAATATCTGGACCTCACAGTTTTATAAGAAAGACTTAGAATTACTTAAAATGAGATTTGATGCTTTGCCTGGTTGTGTGGATTTGTATTTATTACAGTCGGGGGACCCCAATGTCCCCATAATGTCATAAAAGCCTGTTACATTTTACCTTGTGGGGACATTTTTTCGGTACCCACATGAATATTCTCAATTTTATAATGATCCTTGACTGCAATCTAAAAACTAAAAATGCAAAGTCTTGTATTTGCTAGGATTCGTATGGTTAAGGTTAGGGCTAGATCGGGTTTAAGGCTGCCATAGTTGGAATTAGGGTTATTCCCATAGGAATGAATGAAGAGTCCCCATAAAGATAGGAATACATGGACTGTGTGTGTGTGTGAGCACCCTGTCCAGGGTGTGTCCCAGCCATGTGTCCCATTCCACCGGGGAGAGGCTGCAGACCACCTCCTGTGACCCCGAGCAGCATAAGTGCCTGGAAGATAAATGAATGAAAGGGTGGATGGTTGAGTGGGTGGCTATGAAAAATACATATAAATCCTCCATGACAGCCATACTTTAGTGTATGTTCAGATAGACGTACTACATTTAGTTGTGATTATGTATTATACTTTCATATTCTCCTGCAGCTCATACTTGACCCCTTATTATTTCGGTTTATAGGCCAGATGAGATAATGGAAATGGTAGAGGAAGTAATCCTCTCAGTCAAACAATTCTTCCTCTTCGGAGGAAAAGCTACAGTTGGCGAGTTTCAAAGAAGCTCAGTATTGTTTCAGAATGAAATGCTTATGGAAGCCTGTGATTACAAGTTACCATAGCCGGTCTCGGGGCTAAAAATAGCCCGCGGGGTTCCGGTCTGTGTCGATTCCTCCAAACTTCAGGGAAATTGACTCTCTCAGAATGTGAGAGGAACTCTGTTCGGAATGTGAACGCTGCTTATTTGCTGTAATTACAATGGTGATTACTGCCGCTTGCAGTACTTAGTGTATTGTATATGCAAAATGACAATAATCGCTATTAATAAATGAAAAAAAGAGTATCTGTTATTAAGTGTTTTAACAGATTTTAATCAGATAGCCTCTACTTCTGATTGAAAATGCAAAAGCATAGTAAATTGAGTGTTTTTTTTTTTCAATCGTACATAATAATGACAGTTGAAGTATGTCTGTCTAAGGGCCACATTACTACATTTACTACATTTTTCACTGTTGGCATTCTGGATTAATGTAATGCCTGTCACCCATAAAGCTATCATGTATTTGGATTTATATGGTTTTTCATGATGGCAGTATATTTTAAAAAGTCCTCTAAATGGTCTTTGTTATAGTGTGCTATATATTTTCCCTGCTAAATTTATTTGGAAATATATGTTTTGGGCAGTGAGAATGTCCATACAGACAAACAGACTCCGGACTTCTACACTGAGAATCACTTAAAGCCTAATATAACCGCTTTCAGAAAATAAACAAAAAACTGTTACCATGACAAGAAAATGGCAAAACCCAAACTGGAAAAGAATCCTAAAGTGTAAAAAAAGAGAGAGAGAGAGAGAGAGAGAGAGAGCATCAGGAAGTTAAGCTGTCTGAGGTGAAGGGAGCAGGCGAATTCGTGACTAGCCCCTTCCATCATGACCCAGACAATCATCACAGCTGTCTTTTCAGGGTTTTGGCAACGATCTATGAAACAGGAAAACCACCTTTGGCTCGCCAGGGCGCCTGAGAAGGTCCAGGCAGCGATTACGTAACTCGCATGGTGCAGCTCTGCACCCATGCTAGGAGCTGGGAGTTATGGCTGGGAAATGGTGGAGGACATCAGCTCTACAAACCAGTGAGACTTTGTACGGCAACATTTTCTAGACCCTTTCTTTATGCTTTGCTTTTGAGTCGTTGGGCAGTTTCTAATAAACTGCGAAACATCTTGCATTTCACAAAGCATCGACATATTTTCAAGTGAAGGAGGTGGCCTTTCTTCCCAGAACACGACAGCTCACACTTTCATTTCTGCAAAATAAATAGCAACAGCTCCTTCCTTTTTTTTTCTTTTTTACAGAAAGCAAGTGTAAAAATAACTGTAGGAGATAGGTTGTAAATGGAATTATGCTGATTTAATTATTATATTGTGATTTGTGCTGAGGGTAGGGGGATTATGCCTTACTAATAAAGGTATCTACACCTATACAACAACATTTTGTATGTGCAGTTCATTTTTAGCTGTTTAATGAAGTATTTGACTAGAGAACTGCCTTCCTCACCTTTCTGAAATAACACGTGGCTTCACAACAGGATTCTATTAATTCTGTTATGTATAACAAAGGCTATGTCTCTACAGAGTTGTTAAGCCCGGCTCCAGCGCCCTGCATCTTGGTAGAGAAGTGCCCGTGTTCGCTGATGAATTAGAGTCAGGGTTAAAATATTCATGACTTTATTAATGAGCAGTTTGGCAAAGATCGTGAGATTCGGACGATTAGTTACCAGGGATCATCTCCGGTCTGCGTGTGGAGTGGACTTGTTTCCATATATCAAACCATCTGTCATTACAGGATATGACATCAGATGAGTGTATGTCATTACCACATTTTTAAAATTACAACCGGATACAGTACATATACTATTTAATTATTTGTAATTTTTTTGTAAACAAATAATTTTTAAGCTTCTCCTAAACTGCCAGATTAATTCTTTCTACTAAATGAATGTTTGTTATCTTTCAATGATCCTTTACTTTTGAGTATGATATTATTAAATTTTAAATTTTATGAATTTAATTAAATGGTTACTCCTGGTCAGCTTCAGGAAACAGCTCAGATTTTACAATAGTTTTTGCTATCTTTTTGTTCTAGCCAATTGCTACTGAAGGATTTAAAAATTCTTTTACTTTTTTTAAGTGTCAAAATTAACAATTGTGCATTGTGGGTATTCAGGATCTTGCAGCTGAATTTTTTATTGTAGGAACACAAAAATTACTCCAAATAGGATTTGACAGATGCCATTCTCCATGTGACTGCCATTGGGAGAAGGAGTGAATATACTCTTTAGACAAATAAAAAATGACTGTGTTTGATTTCATATTCCTAATGCTGATTTTGGCACTGGGTGTGCGCCTGTCCTTCAGTATAAAGCATGCTTTACTTGGAAAATTGATGGTCTGAGGCCGGGGCTGGGCTCAAACAAAACAAAGCCCGCCCCCTAATCACTGTTTATAAATCAGGTACTGTACAAGAATTTAAAACAAACATAAAATGTGATTTCCAGCTGATTTATGATTTTAGGACTGGAGGGTCCCCTTTGCATGTAATTTGTCTCCAAGTAAAACACTTCAGTCCAGCTTCTGACACAAACATCTGCTCAGACTTCCAGCAGCCCTGAACAATCCTAAGAAAATCAATAAGGCCGCTAAAAATCCCCCGCGATCCCAGTCAGAGCAGCCAGGGGCATAACAGAAAGCCCCTTCAGTTTTCTTCCCTCCCGCTAGGAATTAAAAAGTCATCACCTATATGAAATATACATATCATACAAGCAAGGTCCTTATAAAGAAATATGCTAAGCAGTTTTGCCGATAAATCGATGCAAAAAATGAAATTACGACACGGCTGTAAATGGGTATAGAAATGCCATTTAAGTAGCTGATGTATTCTCACCTATTTTGCATGTTAGCCCAGGCTATAGAGCTAAGATATGCGAGCACTGGAATGGGAGGCGAGTGGGGGCAATGTGAGCAACGCAGAATCATTCTAGGGAAGCCTGAAGAGGCAGAGTGTCCCGTCCAGCCCCCCACCCCGCAACCCAGGAGGCTGCACCTACAGGATCGGGTTACTGCGAAAGCCACAGTCCAAATCGATTTCGCAGATGACGGGTTCAGCTCGGCCACACAGAGTGCTGGCAGGCAGGTCCCGGCAGGGTGAGCTTCACCAGCGAGGCCCCTACCCACCCCCTCCCCAGCACCCAGCCACCCACCCACCCACCCACCTCTAGGGTTTCGTTTTCCCAGCAGGTGTCAAGGCTGTTGTCGAAGTTCGTTGATTGGTATCAGGAACACCAGCACGACTAAATCAGACTGCCCCACTGCCCGTTGCATCGACTCCTCCAGTGGTTACAGCTGATTTGTTTTACATAAGAAATGAGGGTATGTTGAAATGCACTCACTTTTGAAATGTATTCAAAGCCAAGAAACCACTAACTCTTTATTTGGCAAATGAAATGCTTTTATTTACACTTACGTAACATAACATAATATGTGGAATTGTGAGATGTATATATTGTATGTATATATATACGTATATATAAGATCCTAACATGTTTGGTTAGCTCTTTTTCTATTTCTTATACTTAATAATATAATAATAATAATAATTATTATTATTATTGTTGTTGTTGTTGATGTCCTGGGTAAATGGTTATAGGATGGATAGATGGATGGATGGGTGGATGCACAGATTATTACTTTAGGTGTTCTTCTGTTGATGCTAGATGGTTTTCTTCTACTGATTGGTTGCTTCCACTGAAGTTCCCACTGAGAACCCCTGTTTGTTGCCAGAGTTGCCCCAGTGACGTTCCTCGGCACATTTCACCACGGATAAGTTCTAGCTCAGCTTTGCTCAGTGCAAGACGTCCAAAAAAATGCCTGGAGTCACTGTGCTATTGATTCCTTTCTCGCAATAACTTCAGAAGCACTGAACTGAATTTCAGGTGAAAATTATTGTTATATAACATTATATAAATGCTTCCTTTCCAATCTATTCTACGGAAAATAATATTGCATTGAAGTTGACAGCTTTGCCTCTTCAGATCTAGAGCTAAATTCGTGATGGCTAACACGCTTAGAATTTATGGCGAAACTGTCATAGCAAAACAGGAAGATGATTGGTAATATCGACTCCGATTTTAAGATAAACACTTTAATCCTTACTTAGGCTCACAATCAAGGCCCCCAGCTGTGTGTGTGGCGTTTGTAGGCTCACTTTGTGTGTGCGTTTTCCTCCAGTTAATCTACACTTCTCCTGCTTTGCTAAATGCGGCTGGGTGAAAAGCCGTCAATGTGCGATTGCTTATATGTGTGACTGTGTGCCTTTCAGTGGACTGGCATCCAGGGTACTTCATACGTCGTATTGAATGCCGCTACAGAAAAATGAACGAATGGATGGAGCATCTTTTGCCCAGCTCTTAGAACTCTTAAAAACTTAAAAACATCCTCATTATTTTTTTTTCCTTGAAATTGTAACACAGGGAAATAGCCTGATTTATAGTGTTATATCTAGGGCAGATCACCTCCACCCTTGACGGTGGAATGCCTGGCGTAAAAATGCTTGAAGGAGACGATGCTGGAAAAAGTGAAATCTCACACTCAGCTGGAGGAAAATCAAACCTGTTTGTTAGAGTTTACAAGTGTGTGAATGGGTACAGGAAGGAAGCGCCTTCAGAAGTGTGCTACGATGGGGATACTAAAGGAAAGGATATCAATTAATGGCACAGGAAGCAGGACG
The DNA here is from genome assembly GCA_026780765.1 of Petrocephalus schoutedeni. Taxonomy (NCBI): domain Eukaryota; kingdom Metazoa; phylum Chordata; class Actinopteri; order Osteoglossiformes; family Mormyridae; genus Petrocephalus; species Petrocephalus schoutedeni. The sequence goes on from JAODKL010000118.1 coordinate 26,513,007, forward strand.
GGGGCCGGAATACTAAACTAGGAAACACAGGGGCACATGCAGGAGTACGATTAAATCCGAGGCCCGGGTCAGCCGCACCGGTTTAAAGGATATTCGCCGCGATGGTCCGTTCATCTTTGAGACACGCTTACTCCTACAGGGATCATTGTGCATAATAAAAAACACCTATATGTGTTCTGCAAATTGAAATATGCCCCGACGCCACTGCTCTCTGAAAATCCGGCAACTCCGCTCCTATTTTTCAACAATAACTTGGGCCCACAAATTCCCAGAAGGCGTAATTCATTAGTAGTCCAGGGGAATTTGTAAAACGCTGGGGTTTGAAAAATGGCGGAGAAGGTGGCAGGTCACAAGAGAGGGGGTGGGTGGGGGTGGGGGTGGGGGTCCTGGCAGTCCATTACAATCTTATCAGGGCCTTTTATCAGGGCGAGACAGTGAGACACCCATGAAAACAGTCAGCCTGGGGGAAGCGGAGGCCCTCCACGGGAACCAAAGCGCCCACTGTGGGGGAATTCTCACCCAATCCGCATTTTAAGTCCACCTCGGGAACGAATCTCTCCGCTCCCGAACACTCTCCAGCCAAACGTGGGTGCACTGCACTGCAATCTGTGTATGTCACCATGGCTGAAATTGCCGAATTATTGCGGCGTGCACCTGCAGGAGGCCGCCGCTTAGCCGCCGCGCACGTATGCTGATGACTGACTGGCGAAATGAGAGAGGAAGTGTGATAATAGCCCTCTTGCAGCCGATGGGTTTCCTCGTCTCGAGTTGGCATTCCTCGCCAACCCCCGGGCCTGCGGCAGGGCTCTTTATGCTGGGTGGTCTGGCCGCTCATCCGTGTAACAGGACCTGGGCGTCTCTTCCCCTTTTTCCTTGCCATACGCTCGAAACGCTTCTTCGGAATAGCGGCGCGCTGGAGCCGTGGCGTTTTACGTTCGCCTGTCGCTGCCCCCTCCCGCTGTCTTTTTTTTTCCCCACACATCTCTCAAAAGATTTCAGTCTGTCCCAGCGGAGATTTCGTATCTCGCAGCTCCGTCGGTGGGATCCCTGTCAATCCTGGTCTGACGGCTAATCTCTGTGCTTGCTGTTTTATCTCTGTGTAGGAGTGTCCTTCTTAACAAGCATCTCCCTGATATCTCGACATATCGTCAGGGTTGAGGAGCCCGCCTGAGAAGAAATAAGATGTGTCACTATTACAGTACCACATCAGTTACAGAATATTTTTGTTAAATTGGTGCCTTTTCATTGATGTTATTTTAATGCGTGTAGCATATCTTGAATGATATACTAAATATATTAAACAAATTACTGTATATTTCTGGTCTAACAATTATTTGAATAATTATTATTAGATTTAAATATTTAATACTAACTTGGAAATAGTTTACGTCCTTTTCCTGCACTCCTGAGTAATGTGTACTCACAGTCCATCCTGGGTGTCTCTTGCCTCATGTCCGTTGCTTCCCGGCGCACACTTCAGGCATACCACAACTGGGCATTGTTCCTATTAACTGCCACTTCATCATAAAATTGTATTATTCTTACCACTCATTCTCGCATCTGAGTCCTACCTTACTGAACACAACAGAAGAGGCCTTATGAATCTCTGTTCTCACAGAGATTGCTGAGATGTTTTTACAGTAATTCTTTTGTAAAGAAACTAGATGTTTTTAGGAAAAACAATGCGGAGTAATCCACCATCCCTCTATCCATCCATCTATCCATCCAGCCTATCCCAGGAAACACAGGGGAAATCTAGAATAGCTATATTACTTAATTTAATGGCACAAATTCAGTAGTATTGTTAAAACGTTATAACCCTGACATGACCTTTAATGCAACAGTTTGTGGCAGAAAGATTGCTCAGTGAAGTATAAGCAAAGCGTAAGAGCTTAAGATTTTGAACAAGAAAGCAGTAGAAATACTCCATGGCAAAGTCTATGGAGGGGAATATGTGGATCTCGGATGCCTGTGGAAAGATCAGCTGAGACGTGTCAATCTTGGGAGACCCACAGAACATCAGATGGAGACCGAGTCCCATCACGGCCGTCCATGTCCATCCAGCAACGAGGAGATGGCACGGGTTTGGCGAGGGAGGGGGGGGCGGCTGAGGTCTTCATGTGGGCCAGGAGGCGGCTGGATTTTCCACCGCCCGCGGAGAGCGGGGCGAGCGGCCGAGCGCACGCCGGGGGTCCGACTGTGGAAAAACTCGGTGTCCAGTGAGGGAGCTCAGAACCCCGACTGCTGCCAAAGAAAACTGCGGTCGGAAGAGTCTGCTAATAGTGCATGATGCGTGTCACCTGAAACTAGAATCATCTGAGGCCTCGTAACCACAGTAGCAGACATCTCCATGGACATTTAAGAAAAAAAAAGGAGAAAGCCGACACGAGGCCTTTAATCCGGAGGATTTCCACTGAGATCCTCATTTGCTTGCCTCGTGCCCGTCGCGTGCCTAAATGTTCCAGCAAGGCTGGGAAGTGGCTATATTCAGGAAGAATAATGAGTAAAAGCTGCTGTGTCTCACGCACGTGAAAAGTGATGCAATTCAAAGGTATATTCTGATCACCCCAAGTTAAGCTGAAGGTGTCTGAACTGCCGGGTCAGACAGATAGAGGTGGAGCAGCCGTGTGTGTTTGTGTGCTTAACAGGCAGCACCGGGCGAAATCTGAGCACCTTGAAATGTCACCGTATTCTCAATGTGAGGAGTATCTGCTGCGGAGCGGAAACCACATCAAATCCGGGACATGACAGGAGCTTCATGTCGAGGAGAAGGAGACGCCACGGCGGCAAGATGCTTACGAATGCGGACACCTGAAAATGCTCCACGCTCCCGAGTCCTGCAAGCATCAGATGTTTATAAGGTTTTTTTTTTTTTTTTTGAAGTGTTACTACCTTCAGTTTAGGATCTCATGGACGTTTGGTTTAGGACTCAGTGACTCTAAAGACGTCGGTGCCATTTCCTAGCTTATCTGGTTCCTGTATCCTTCTCACAATAAACAGGCACAACGTTTCAATGGTGACCTTTGCATGTCATGGATTACACCATCCAGGATGCATCTAGCCCTACACCATATATTTCCTATTATAGACTCTTGATCACCATGATCTTTAGCTAATAAGGGTGGTTTGATGATGCTTCTAATGGACTAATGGGCTCGTCTAGCTTACATATAGATCTGCTTACAAAAAATACATCCTGTTGGATCTCACCACTCATTGTTGATTAGATGCACAAAAAAAAATGCTTTCAGATGGTCTTTTTCATTGTTTAATTTATTTTTAGCTCACAATTCTTTACAAATGGTTATAATATGATACTATTTGTTTGTATATGCAGGAGACACGTTTAGTCATCACAGCATCCACAAAGACGGGCAACAACAATTTTTAATGGGGAATAGATAAAAATACAAATGAATGTTTCCTCATGAAGATTAGGGACGGAAAAACCTCCACCCAGTATTTATATAACACCTTTATTTTTTGCAAGAATGGAAGTAGCTTAATTCATGTAAAGTTTATTTCAAAAACAGTCGTAAGTTATTAAAGTCAACCTAGTCAAATATAAGCAAATAAATTGCGACTCGTAGGTTTCGAAAGTGTCAACTGCTTTTCCTCTGCCCTTGAAAACAAGACCAGTACAGGCTACTGGTGGCCAGTACTAATGCGTCGGTGACAGGTGGGGGGGGGGGGGGGGGGGGGGGGGAGGGGGGGGGGGGGGGGCAGGGAAGAAGCCATATTGTGTCAAACCCGGCAATTAAAAGGACCACCCAGCCTCCGGTCACTTGCAGCATGTGATGGATGGTTGTCGAGCTCCGACAGGTGCCGGGACAGAGGTCTCTCTCTCTTTGACTGGGCTCGCTGGCACAGTAGTCCTCCCGTATTGACACATTCCAGAGAGCGCCATGCGGCTAATGACTCTCCGCGCGGCTTCTCTGTCTGTTGTTTATCTTGCAGCAACCCAAACTCCCCTGTCAGAGCATGGAGACTGTGCTCGAGATTTTACCGAGAGTCCCATTAGACGGCCTAACCTGCCAAGAGCGCATGTCAATAAGAGTTGCGGAAAGTGTTTTTTTTTTCTTTTTTTTTTTTTTCGTTAGCACGGGCCTTGTTCTATCGCTACAGTGCAGCGAATGAAATGCCACCGGTCCTATACCTGTGGATTTGAATAATCTGAACTCGCTCCTGTTTCCCGTAATTGAATTCCCGCTGTTCATGGCTGCGTTTAAGTCCTGTAGGCAGTTGCCACAAATCCTTCGCTCTCCCGTTGAACGGCGCGTAAACATGGCCGACGCTCTTTGGGATTGGGGCTCCATCTCTATGTTCTGAGTGTCACTGTGTCAGGGACGTGGTTCATTATATAAAATACCAAACAAAATATTTTGGACTTGAAGTGGAACACGTGTTTTCCTTCAAATTAGAATTAGAAAGCTACTTTTTTGAAAGAAAGAAAAAAAGAATAATCATATTCTATTTAGAAAATATGCAAGCACCTAGTTGGCATATAGAATTAAGCAAAGATAGGAACTGACACAATACTTTAATTATAAAACATTAAATATTGTCTTTAAAAAAATGCAATAATCCCATGATATTGAGATCTTTCAGAAACATTAATTGGACTTGGGCAATATTAATAAATTGTCTTAAGTCATAAGATTATATAAAAATATTATGGTTGTTTTTATATGCTTCCTGTCAATTTCACAGAGTTTTATAATTCTCTATGATTATTAGTTTTTTACTGAAATTTGGGGAACTTTTATTGGTTTACTACTTTGGCAAACAACTGATAAATTCAGACCTGAACATAGAACTTCTGAGTATGTTCATAGGCTATGTCTGTGTGTGTGTGTGTGTATGTGTGTGTGTGAGCGCATAGTGGCTAGAACTACAGTGCCTGTGCAGCATACAGTGTAAATCTAGCTGAAGTGAAGATGGTGTATTTTTTTATACCAGAATAAAATTATTGACTCTAGTAACATAACATAAAACAGAACAATGAACCCAATGGCCAATGACGTCACCAGTGACCAGATCTAAACATCATTAAACCATAATGGGGAAGTTCTGAAGAACAGAGTGTGAAATAAATTTCCAGCATATTCCCCACTGAGCAATTGTCCAAAATCCCACTATGAACAGTTCAGGACTTGTATGGTAGGACTGCAATAAGGATTGAAGCAGTTCTGAAGGCAAAGGGCAGTTGTACTCCATGGTTTGTGCTTTACATAAATATCTTGTTAGGTATTTTCTTTATTTTCTTAGCTAACAATGAATAATTGGAATAAATTTTGATTAAAGCATTTAAACCTTCTGATGCATCTGTAGGTTGCAACAGACAGATTGTGAAAATTATTTTGTGCAGAAAATAATGCATAAATGTCTGTTAAACTGTGCAAACTGTGCTAAGTTACAGTGCTAGAACATTTTCAGCATTTCATATTTGCCCTGCCACCAAAAAGCTGTCGACTCGTGACACTCAAACGAGATGTTTAGTCAGCTACAGTTCTTGAGTTTTAAGCAGATGTTACTTGAAATGCACAAATGCCACATTTTGCTCAAGGCAATTTTTCAATTTAGAGTCACTTTTTTATTGCCATTGCTTATTCATACTATTTGTTATTCCAGTTCGCAATCCCTACAATTGCTTATTTCAAACCTGAATTAGCGGATCGTTATGTGACTGCACATTCATGCCGGAATGTCAAAGATCACAATAATGAAAAGTCTGTAACGAAACTGACACGAGTCCTGGTGAAATAAAGTGAGTCTGTAAAAAAAAAAAACACAAATAAATTTAATAAGTTAGGCATAATTTTATCCAGGAGTAAGGTAATTTAAAGCCAGGGTTGGATTTTTATGTGGTTGGATTGTTCAGACTTTCATTGGTAGCTGATGCAATCTAGAAACATATGACACCACGATATTTGGTGAACATTGCATTACATAGAGCATTACGTACTTGCTTACGTAAACCTAAACATTAGAAATTTTATTATTTTTGAAAGCCAAATAAATCCAAATATATTTCATACTATATAATTAACACTGTAGTAAGTAACGTAATGTTTGAAGTACTAATAGACTTTCCTGCTGTGTGGACAAAGACACACTTATGTGGAAATGTTTCACATTATTTGTAATGATATGAACACATTATGTTTTTCCCAAAGCGTACAACAATTGATTGTATTATTTATTGAGTAATCTTTCATAACATCATTAGCTGAAATCGCAATTCTATATCTAGAGAGGTGTGACACATTTGTTTCACCGACCAAATTTTACTTAATTTTATTAATTAATTTATTTTTATTTTATTGTATTGCATACAGAAAGAAGGATTTATGTAGACAACAAAATCACAAGACTGCTTGCCTATCTATCTATCTATCTATGAATTTTCAAGTGTAATAATTTAGTCTAGGACACCGTGAGGTATCTTCTGGATAATCATGGGCCACACAGCATGGATGATCTTAAGATAATGGCTGATGAGTAAGTTTGTTACACTGGCTGTGAGCCTCATAGAAAGAATGAAACACCGATCTCTACCGTGGAATTTTAATGAACTGTTTATTTATTTTTTTGACATATAAATCTCCACAATCTAATCCCTGCACTCCACACTGTCAGTGCAGTAAGCAAATAGCAAAATCATTACAGCCACAGCAGTTCATCAAATCCCAGTTGCCAGAAACAATGTTCGAAAACTGAGACTTACTTCCCAGGCTGTTATACCTTTTTATCCAGTTAGAGACCCCTTAAAAGTAAAAGGTTTTAAGTTCCCGTATTCTTTAGTTGTTAATATAAGGATCAGGTGCATTTTAGCGCCTGGGAAGGGAAAGGACGAGGGGACGTGCAGGAATACCCGGCCATGCGGGCAGCTGAGAGGACCGGGCCAGCATTCCGGGATTCTCCACTGCAGCTGACCAGCAGCGTCTGACAGGAATCCCACCATTTAAACAGCGTACAAACTTTAACTTTTAAAGGGCCAGATGCGTATTCTTTTTTCATTTTTTTGCCCTGATAGAAATCAGTTCAGCTTGTGAATCACTTTAATGGTTTAATAAAACAATCAGCTTCATAAATGTGCATTAAATAAATGCAAAAAACACCTTTGAACTGCAATAGCTTTCTCACAAATATAACCCCAGCAATACATAAATTTATACTTTTCAATAACTTTTAAGCCTGAAGAGAACTTAGACATATACATAATATTTGGCATTTTGTTATATAATTCATGCATCATATATACTTTTTGTGTATAAATGGGAGTGAAAAGGTTTAATGTCTCACGCTCAAGATGCATAAACTCGACACGCTGTTGATCTTTGCAAAAATATATTTCTTCTTAAATTCCCCTCGGGCCTTTTGAGGATGTCGACTCCAGCTGTAAGATGCTGGCCTCCGCGGGGCGCTAATGAGAGTGCGTTAAGCGCGTCCCGTGCTGAAATGGCCGGGCCGCCCGCCCGCGCCACTCAGCCGGCTCACGCCTCCACGCTAATGGCTTTGGGCCACTACACCGTGTTCTAACAGCAGAGCCCTTCTTTGCCTCCTGATGCGGTGATGCTCTTTGGAAGCCGGCCATGGAGACTGCGGTTTTCTGGAGTCCGTCCAAGACGGCGCGGGCCAGGCGGCTGCTGAATGGGGCCGGCTTCTACGTGCAAAGTCGAGCACCTCTCCATGCGTACAGCCTTCAAAGCGCTCTTTTGACCACCCACGCCCACCCCCCCCCCACCCCCACCAACCTTAAAAGAAATGCAGATTTACACCAGAGATAAAGGTTTAGCTACCAAATGGCTGGATCAGTTCAGATTCATCAGTCGTAGTTTATATTTAATATTGAGGTGGTTCTTGCCATATTGAGGCTCACAGTCCCCACCTTATAATTCTCTAAAGTATATGAAGGGTCTGCGCTAATGCGTAAATGCATTTTCAGGGCTGACACATTCATACAATACAGGTAGAGGTGACCTGATTCTGGTTCTGATCTTTTAATACAATGGAATGTAGGTGAAACAAAGACAACGTGCCACGATCTTTACAATGTCCTTTAATGAACCTAACAGAAGTAAAAATTGCATTGTACAAGTTAAAGCACAATGTAGAAAACGACAGGCCTTCACGCCTGTGACCCACAGTGACCATCACCCAACAGCAGGCCTCAGAGTTCAGGGCTGACCCACATGCGATCCGTCTCACATGCGGGCCGCTAGTGCTCTTCCCGGGCGTCAGTCGGAGCGAATTAGCAAGGTATTGTCCACGCCGGCTTGAACCGAAGATCCGATAGCTGGTGCTGAATTAATGGCTAATCATCTGGGGCCCTCACAGATCATTTTGTCTGCCTGCAGGCCCTTTAATTACACCAATATGCCATGATAAGATCCTCTAATGTGCTCCTCATATCAGCACTGTTACATGGTCACTAACCATGTATGGCTGTTCCCTGGAACATCTCTATCTGATTGCTGGCTCCCGTTAAGTGATCCATTACAGGCCCCTGTCCAGGCACAAATGCCCATTTCCTTCTGAGTGGCCTTGTCCAGATCACTAGCACTTAGCTTCTCCGTTTCCTACAATCATTTTAACACCTTCGTCTTTATCTCTTTCTCACGGGGTTCCGTCTTGTTGTTTTTAAAGGAAAGTTTTTAAAGGGAATTAAAAATCAAGAAATTTCCTTCTTCGTGGGTTGCCAGCTCTCGCGTATTCGGCGTGACACTCACGCTTTCGGGCTCTTGCGCCGATGCAAGAAATTTTACGGCAAATCTATATTATTCCATTAGAAACCTAAAATTAGCTACATCAAAAGTGCTGGGGGTAGTTTGCAAACCCTACAGACTATTTACAAGGTAATAAAATAGTTACATACATGTAAATGTGTGTGCAGACTTGTCTAGCATTGAGTGTCACGCCAGCCAGCTGACCAACGCTGGCAACCCTGCTGTCTTGTATTGTTTTGTATGTGTAGTCAAACAAAATACAATTTTAAATTATTCTGATTTTTACTTAATGATTATGATGAGCAGTAGGTTTATTTTAAAAAGACAAGGAGAAACATGGATAACTTGAGGTATGAAAATGGACCTCAGGGATTCTTTTGTAATTTGGAAGCAATTTAGTCTTTCGCAACTTGGAAGTTTTTCTTCCAAATGAAACATTGAGCAATTAAAAACTTTTGTTAAACACACATTTTATTTAAATAAATAAATATGTATGTATGTACGTGGACATAGGTATGAATACAGCGTGATGTTCCTCTTTATTTACTGAGGAAAAGATTAGAAGTACCATGGTGATTCGAGAGATGGACCAGAAAGTCGCCAAGCCTAGGCCCCAGCCAGGCTGCTGTGATGTCACTCTGCTGAAATGAATAAGTCACAGTTAAATGAAGGAGCGGGCCGATAACAACACAGGAGTAAGAACAATCCCAGTCATGGTGAATACTGTAACACTAGTGAGAATTTCTGCGAAGGTGGCAAGGGGGAATCCATGTCACATACACCTGGGTTTTTGACATCAGAGGTGTGCGTGTCGGAGTGCTCAGCATAGCTTGTGACTGACAGGTGCCTCGGTGGCACGCATCTGACCTTACTCCCTTCCACATATGTAGACGGCTCCAATTCTGTAAACATAGCTGGGCTGCCCTTGGTATTTTGATATTTCGAGGCTTTAGCGTACGTGATGTCCTCTGCTGTCACCCAGAATAATAGGGTAAAATGTGGCAAAACTTTGGAAAAGTTGTACTTTTTAAAACATATTTCATTTTTTTTTGTGTTCTGGATACACATTTTCTCTCTAGAAATAATATTGTTCGTGGATTTTTTTTCCTGACCAATATTTTTTTTCCAGGTATGAATATCATTTTTTTTTCTTAGAATAAGTGATTATGATTATATGGGTTATTTGTGTGATTAAAATGTTTCTTTTAACAAAACAAAATAATTTCCCTAGATTTAAATGAGATCCAGAGCCGAAAGTGTATTCATCAATGACACAGTGATAGAAATAGGCTTGGGATTTATTCCTTAGGGCAGTCATTTAGAACAGTCTACAATTTTTAATGAACATAGCTAATGAACTAATGAATGATCATATCTAATGAAAGACTTCTTTATTAAGAAGGTTAAATCTCTAGGTGTGAATCTCATTCTTATTTCAACATCCATTTGTTCGGTTTATTGTTGAGCTGCTGGTTAATAACTCAGTCTAGCTTTAACAAGCCACGTTATAGTCACAGTGAAATTGAACTAATCTCTAATCACCTGGAAGTGGATTCTTTCTGCTGCGTAGGCAGGATGGTCCTCGCTGTCCTTGTGCTTTGATCACTTCTTGTACATTATTTTCTTAAAAAATGATTCACAAAATGATTTTCTTCAGAAATTATTTATCTCACGCAATGTGAATGTCTGACAAATCAAACACCGCAATTGAAATTTGCTTGAAAATTGCAACTGGAGTAATTGTCAAGAAAAGTCTGCAAAATAATGACTAAGCTAATGAACAAATGACAGGTGGCAAAGCATCTTAGCTCCTGTTGATGTGACTCATGTAAAGCACACAAGAAATGACTAATTATTATCACTGGTTGTGTGATTCTTAAGGTCGGTCCGAGTACAGTGATCAGATCAGAGAAAAGGTCTTGTATGCATCTGGGAGACTGATGATTAAGACTGGTTCCTCACTGGCTTTGTGACTCCTTCAAGCAGACTTGATGAACTGAGGGTGACTGTACTACCTCAGCCAATAAAGGAGACAGTGTTCAGCTTGTGGTCAGTCTGTCTTGGGTCAGTACATATTCTAACCACTGACATCTGCTTCTACACTAGAGGGTCTATCATCCAGACAGTTTATTAATAGGTTGTTTCAACATCTAAGCCTAAAAGTTTCCAATGGGCTTTCAACACATATTACGCAATCAAAAAATTGGATGTATATATTTGCAAATATCTTATACTTTCTACATGTAGAATCTGCTTCATCACGGAGTGTTATAGCCTACCAGAGAGCACCCACATCTACCTTCTCAGTAGCTTCAGTGGTAGATAAGTTGTGCATTCTGAGAAGCGTTTCTGTAGACCTTTGTTATCTGGAGCCCTGTGGCCTTCCAAGTAGCTTTAATGCTCCCGGCTCTCCTCGTAAACAAGGCTCCTCATCCACTGAACTGCCATTTTGATTACAGTACCATTCGTTGTAGACACTGTAGGATGTAAAAATCCCTCAACGGCTGTTGATTCTGAGGTGCTGCGACCACTATGTTTGGTGCCAACAATCCACATTCAAAATTCACTTTGATTATTCATTTTAACTGTTTGAATTATGTAGCCAAACAGTACCGGAAGCTCCTGAGCAGAGGTGGGCAAGATACGAGTAAAAAGTAAAAATCCAGACCAGGATTTTGTTTCAACCAAGTAGTTGAGTACTC
>JAODKL010000118.1:26524537-26550047 GCA_026780765.1 Petrocephalus schoutedeni
ATTTGTTTCAACCAAGTAGTTGAGGACTCTGTAACTGAGACTGTCTCAGTTACAGAGAACTCAACTACTTGGTTGAAACAAAATCCTGGTCTGGATTTTTGCTTTTTACTCGTCTCTTGCCCACCTCTGCTCCTGAGCATGGATCTTCTGCTCATATTAAGCAGTAGCCACGTGATTGGCTCTTTGCAGGAGGAGGCTGTTTGTGTCACCAAGCCGATGTACCTAATTAAATGGCCACTGACTGCATTTGTTGCATTAATTGCTAGAGAAATAATTTATAAGGCTCACTTGTTGTTTTCCAGTGAGTTATTGTATTGGCCCACTACATCACAACTGCTGAATGAAACACATAATTTTTGACTGATTGAAAGTATGGTATGGTAAAGTTTTTTTTTTTTTTTGCAGCTGTGACCTTGGTAAAGAATCACAGTGACTACAGTGAATCATTATATCACACATGATTTTGGCTTTGGGTTGCAAACATACTTCTGAGTGTTTACATAAATCTTGTAAACACGGTTGTAAGGTTTACCTTTCAGTGTTATGGAGCTCTGACCTATTTAAATAGCTGCTGAGTATGGGTTCATTATTTCTGACGATTCTAAATATACATCGCAGTCTTGTATATTTCTCTTTCACACACTGGAAAACCATGTGGCACAGTAATTAAAAAAAAAAAAACTTATTGTGCAATGCACTGAAGTCCTGTCATGGCCACACTGTCCTACTGTAAGACTTTGTAGGGCACACGCACAACTGCACATTACGTGCAACTACATTCACGAGGATTTCTCTCAGACTCTCATAAAAGTTTCCCAGCGCCAACTAGCGACATTCCAAAATATATGAAAGGGAACAACATGGCTCCAAATATTTGATGTTTTGTGTCTGAAAGAGTCTATGTGAGTGCATTATTAAACATTTCATTCTTTAAAAGGAGAGGAATAACAGTATTACATTTATACATTTAGCAGATGGTTTTGTCCATAGCGACGTACAAGTGAGGCAAATTGCACACTGTTGTCAAGGAGTCAACTAGGCATGATTGCAGCTAGGCTGAGCTTCCAATGAATGCCCAGGTACAAGTGTAAGCAGCACTGGAGCAGGAGCTACGCAGCAGCTTTTAGACAAAGCATGAAGCTAATAAGACTATTCAAGGGTCAGTAAGTGCAACATAAAAGCATTCAAAGATAAAGAGCCATCAGGTTAGTAGAGGAATTCATGGAACAGGTGGGTCTTGTAGGTGGAGATGATCTGATGATGTGGTTCGGCAGCTCAGTCCACCATCGGGGAACCACACAAGAGAAGCATCTGGAGTGACACGTGATGGAGGGAGCTCCAGGCGGTGCTGGTTTGCTGACCAAAGGGGTGTCATGGGACACAGGTCTTGAGGAGCCTTTAGATGGAGCTGGTGCCTGACCATTAATGGACGTGTAAGCCAGCACCAAGGACTTAAACTTGATGCGAGTGCCGATAGGGAGCCAGCGAAGAGAGGCCAGGAGAGGTGTGGCATGAGAACACTTGGGCTGACTGAATATCCAATGTGCTGCCACGCTTAGAATCAATTCTGCAGTTAAAATTTATCTTTTAAATCATTAAAAATCACATTTTGGAAATAAGAGGGAAAGTAAAATGGACCATCCAGTGGCTTGTAACAGCCTTGACCAGCACAGGGAATAAACATAGACATAAACATAGCTCTATACAATGAATGAGGCCTTCAGGTCAGCCTGAGCTCTCACCTACACTGAGAAAGGATTCTAGGTGAGTATGGGGGGGGGGGGCTTGTCTATGCATAGGATCATTTCTTCTGCCACAACTTTTCAGCCTCAGACAGATGACCATGCCCCATAAACATTACCCCGCACATCACCCTTTGCGGCTCATACTTCAAAATGAGAAAAGAGTCAAGTTGAAGGAAGAAATAGGCACGCTGCCTGGATATTAGCTACAATTACGCCATTAAAAAGGCTAAATGCTTTTTTGTTAATGTTGAAATCTCATTTATCAAACAGCAGAGCCTCAGATGGAGCATGATTTTAACCGACTGTGTAAACTTAGGCAAAGCTGCATAACACCTCAAACACATTGAAAAGCTCAGGATATAATACATTGCATAAAAATCAAATGCTTTTTGCATTACATACACTACATAGGATTCAATAGTTTGCCTCAAGAATAGCTAACATGAGAAGATCTGTATGGAAGACTCAGGGAGACCAAGAAGGAGCATGTGGATGGCTGCTGTAGTTATCGTCTTGTGTCAACCATGCTTTATTCCTTATTGGAAATGCCAGTTGGGAGCTCTAGACAAGGTAAACAATGTCAAGGGAATCTCGGTTGAAGGACTTTTAGTAAGAATAGCAAACGGTTCAAAAATACATTTGAAAAAATTTTTTTGGTCGACAGGCCATCCAAACTCATCTACCCAGGGTCCAGGAGATCTTGAGTCTGTACTGGCAAATATACAGTGGTTCCTTACGGGTTATGTGGGCACACATTCAGTGAAGAAAATGAAGAGCTGAATACCTCGGGGAAGCACATACCCATCTCAAACCTGCAACCTCGGGCATGCGAGTCGATGAGACAATGCTCTTCCCAGAGCTGCTAAGTCACCCCCTTGACTAAAGGAGGTAAAAACTGAGAGTTATTAACTCAAAAATAATTTTATTACCCGGCTCCGGTAATAAAAATAGTTTTATTAATATATGATTATGGCATTTACTGTGCAAATATCACTTTAAAAAGTACACAGACTCATAGATTTTCTCGTCTGATAAGTTGATAAGCTGAGAGAGACATGATCTGAATGGATGAAAGCGCGAAGGGGCTGTGCCTGGCCAGAGGCCCACTCAGGCGGTGGCAAGCAGAACTCGGTGTTTTGAAGAGTCACCCATGGAGACGGTTGCACATGTGAGGACAAGGGAAGTGAAAGCCGCTCCTCGCAGCCGCGGGGCTGCCAGCGGGAAGGGGGGGGTGGGGTGTATCGACACCCCCATCACAGGCTTGACGCCTGAACCACAGCACAGTATCAACCGATAGCTCTGCGGCTTCTCTTATCAAGGTAAATACTAGAAAAGAGGAAAAACACTGATTGACTTCAATAAAAGCAATTCATTAAATACACTTATATATTAGAACATAATCAATCAATTATTGTTTATTCACACTTGTATGTACACATATGTACAGTATACTGTATATGAACTTGACATTTATGGTAAGCTGTATATACAAGTGAAAGCATTGTTGCGAGATGATACTGAGGATCTATAGCATGCATTTTTATTTTATTTTAGACAATGCCTTTCAGGAGTCTTAAAAGGACTGTATAGTTAATACAGCACCACACATGCATTGCAGGCCATTCTTTCATGGAGACATGCACTTCACATTTGCTCCAAGCTAAGTTCTTAAACGTATATGAGTGCATTGAAAGCACCACATTATTACACTCCCCAGAAGTCAAATTTCATAACTTCAGCCCGAGCTGAGCTTGAGCACAGTATGTCGGTGTGGAATTTCACTGTACCAGCTATGAAATTGCCGCACACCAGTTAGCATGAATATACAGTAAGCATTGCACTTAAAAAAAAGTTCTGTTTTACTCATGTGCAATTAAATCTGGACTACTTAAACACTACTGGCGCCTGAATTGTATATGAATTGTAATGCCTTCGGTTTTACTTGTTTCAGTGCACTAACATCTATTGCCTATTTATTATTTATTCTATGTATACTTTCAGTTATTCTTTGGGCTGGGCGCGTCCGAACGAGCAAGCATGCCAGGGTCCTGGGTGCACACGGCCAATGAGATGGCCAGCTCTGGCCCCGGCCCCGGTGGCCCTTTTGAAATGCGGCATCTCCTCCCGCGCGGCGTGATTTTGAAAGACGGAACCTCTGGCGCGGAAGTGATTGGGCCGCAGCCATGGTGCACAGGGCCTTCACCAAAACCAATTAGGAAAGTGGCGAAACACAGTGCAGTCATTTCACCGCGCGAGCCTCGCCGGGACCCTTTCCTGCTTTACTTCCTTAAATTTAGCTCAGCACACAGAGCAGACCTCGCTTGAACTGTGCTCCTGCAGTCATGCTCTGATTGCACAAAGATGCAATATTTCCCTGTGTTTTTCATTAGCATGACAAAGGATCCAAATTTCAGCTATTTAAAAGGAACTATTTAATTAATGAATTTATTGTGAAATTACTGCTGCAAATTTAGGTCATTTGAAGTGTGCTGGACATAGAGACTACATGCCGTGGTCACATGACCAGAGCCTTTATCTGTGTATCCCTTTGTGATGAGCATCACGCATTTGCATCCAGCTTCTTTCATTCCTCGACATGACAGGATACGTAGACCTCAGCCACTGAAGGCCTGCTCTGCTTTGCACAGAAAGCCAGTTTTGCATAGCGCACAGTATTGCATAATGAGCACTGCGATGTTGAAGTCATCAAACATGCCCTTGAATGCAGCATTGGCTCTATTTGTGCAGAATTTGTTTGCTCTTAATAGGTCTGCATGGGCGTCCTCTGGGAGTACCTTATGGTATCCACCCTGTGCTTCCCAAGACACGCTATGGATTACCCAATCACTAATTGTATAAGCTCTTTCTGTATCAGATGCATGTGCTATCATCCCTATGCATGAACTGTAACATCCTAGATATGAATATACCAATTGCTCATTTAGATAGGGTGTAATTTATGCATAATAAAGTAACCTCCTGCTGAAGTGTAGTGTTTCCCTTTGCTTTGGGCCTACAATCCTTTAACTAGTAACTACAGAGTATAACACGTACACTTATGGTGTATGTATACAACACTGGCCCTTTTCATTACTGTGTTCAAATTTTACACATATTTTAAGTATATATATATATATATATACTGTATATATACTGTAAGTATATATATATACTGTATATATATATATATGTATATATATATTTTTTTTTTTAATTACTTTGGGGCTCATTTAAAGCAATAACTTTTTGCTGTTAACAGGAAAAAAGGCATATATTTGAAAATATATGACTTACATCCTCAGCTAGTTCTCTCTAATCGACCTTCAATGAGACCGCACAACAGGAATGAAAAATCCAGCATCATTTTACCTTGGTATTATGCCCACGGGCACTGAATATAAATACTTTGCTTACTTTTCCTCATTCTTAGGGCCCTTTAAACTCAGTCAAGGTATTTAGAATGAAGTGACTGACTGAATGCACTTACATTCATATCCTAATTTAATTTAATATCCTAAATAATGTCATTATTTAGGTTTTTCACAGAAACCTCTAAACAAAAATTCTACTTTTACATAGCTGATTTTGATACACTGTATTCTGAAACATTGAAGTGCTCGCTATGAAGTCTAAACCTGAAAATTAAAGAATAATTAGTTATTATATATAGTTAATTCCCAATTGTAATAGTCCACTGAAAAGAGAATAAATTTAATTAAGTTTGAGAAAAAATATGAATGTGAAATGCCACATTTATTCATATTAGTCTATTCTTCTTGGACAGAGAGACCTTTTTTTACTAAAACTACATAAACGAGCAACATTTAACATGAACACCCAAACAAAGGACATTTGTAATTCAGTTCTACATTTTCTGTAACATCTCTCATTTTACATTTAGGCTTCTATTTGATGGGCCAAACATTAAAACAGTCCAACCTGAATCATGTTTAATATACAATCTAGATTCTTTTTATGATTATTCCGTTTTATTCTGTTTTTAATTGTCAGTGTGAACCATAGACACCTACAACGTGTGAGTAAGTATTCTGGCAATCTATACAGAGGGCACGGCATGTCCGGTAAAACGGTGAGCTAATAACTAAATATATCCCTACGGTCATGGTACACGTGCATCAAATCGCAATCAATCACTGTTTAGCACCTACAAAGCACTTATTGACATCCCTGTAGTGGGATACCCTACCTCCATACTTTGGCTGGCGCAGAGCGTCCAGAAACAGCTTGTCTCTTGGCAGAGTGGCCTGTTTGATTGAAGCACTATTGATTCGATATTACCGGTTGGGTTGATAAATGCGTTATTGTATATTGTCAGTTTTAAAGGCATCCAAACAACCGGTACAAACAGGCTTATTTTGCATCCTCTCTGGTAAGTTGGGGAGCTTAAAAAATAAATAAACTCTAATTGTGTGAGGGAGAGAAGTGACCCTTTTAAAATAATATTTTAGACTAAATTATTGAATTGGGTTTTTTTAAACACGCCGTTTCATGCTACAGGGGTTGTTAAGGTTTGCAATACACATTGAAAACCTTCCTTAAAGCACCAACAGCAGAATCACAACCCATGATGTGAACCCACAACACTCAGAGCAAAAACTGTCTTCCTCAACAATCACGGCAGCATCTGCCCGCAGCTGACTGGCTATAGAATTTTTGGCTCGCCAGAATTTTCGGTAACACAAAGCCTAAGAACTGTTCTTATAATTCAATGTACATTCATAAAGTATTATAAAAATGGCTATAAATATTTCTAAAAAGACATAATATGCATGTTTCTATAAAGCTCTCATCTATAATGGACTATAGATACCTTCATAAAGCATTATAATGGCCAGTATAAGAATTAAAGATGCTTTGTACTGCATTATAGATGAGACCTTCATAGTGCATTCATAATACATAATACACATGGCTGTATTATGTTATGACTGTTTATAAACAGTTATACCTGGGTTTATAATATTTTATGAATGCATTATGATATATTATAAAGGTATGTGCAATGCAGACTGCTTTAAGGTAAGTGTCACTAAATTTTCTAATTGCATGTGTCCAACATTAAATTATGAAAAAAGCAAGGCTTTGAGTGTTCGGCAGTGTTACCGAAACCATGCTACGCAAATAAAGGAAACCAGTCGGCAATCCCTCTGAGCTGAGAGCAAGGAAAGGAAAATTACACAAAAAAGCTTCAGCAGCAATAAGAGACCCGAGCTGAGGATGGAGGCCAATCCTTGTGGGAACCACAAGTTTCGTTTACACAGTCTCCACTATCTTTCTCAAAGACCACCTACAGTAACGTCTCTTGCCATATATCAGTTGGTTGTTGAGTAAAACATTTGTCTTTTCTATGAAGAAAGCATATAATATATACACACTGATAGGCCAAAACATTATGGTGACGCCCCCCCCCCCCCCATGTGAAGCAAACCATACTTGTAATCTGGTAATAATGTGCATGCCAAGGTCTCGGGTATATTAGACAGCAAGCTAACATTCGATAGTTGTAGTCGAGCTGTTGAATACAGAAGAAATGGGCAAGTTGAACATCTGAGTAACTTTGACAAGGGCCGAACGGCAAGGCCTGTGGGATGGTCATGGTCAGTTCGTGGAACTGAATACAGCTACTGTGGCAAAATTACTCTAAAATTTTTATGTTGATCACAGAAGTGTCACAACACACAGTGCATGGATCCTTGCTGTGTATGGAGCTGGTAGCTTTGGATCAAACTTGCCGGTCAAACACAAGCGACAGATGCTCGATGCACACCCAGCCGTCCACATGACGCAACAGAAAATGAGATTCGTCGGACCAAGCAGCATTCTTCCACTGCTATGATGTCCAGCTCCAATGCTTGTGTGCCCACTGCAAATGCTTTCATCAGTAGACAGGGGTCAGCATGTGCACTTTGACTGGCCTGCAGCTATGTAACCCCATATGCTACAGGGCTCGATATTCACCACAGCTGACCGTGAGCACCCCACAAGACGTGCCATTTCAGAGATACTCTGACCCAGTCATCTGTCTATTACGATTTGACCCTTGACAAGTCACTCGCTTCTTTATCCCCCCCTACTTTCTACATTCTATATTCAACATGCTCACTACGAATACCAAATATTACCTTAACATCTAATACAACCCACACCGTGACGCCATTTTTATTTTTTACGTTACACTTTTTACTTTACATTTCACATAGAGGTTGCCTGATCGGTGCACATATATAGACAACTGAAATGCACACTGCAATACTTAACTACATTTACAGAACTATTCCATCGCAGCATGCTAGCCTTCTGTTATCAACAGATCATCTAAAACGTTAGCGGGAACCAAACGACGAGTATGAGCTGAAGACGCACACTCTCCTGGGTTTGTGAGTTTTGTTTTGCCTCTGTTTTGTTTGGGGTGCATGCTTTCAGCGTTTCGTTATGCAGGAACAAACCGGTGACAGCGCTTGGCTTAAAACATAACAAAAGCAACTGATAAACGACGAGATTTTGCTTATTGTTACAGGGAACAAAAATTACAGATACTTCATGGCCTGTGGACAACCTGAGCTTAAGTTCCTTTGAGTTTATAAGCTACAAATACAAATAAAAGAAGACTTTTATTCTATAATGAAAAATCAGGTTTAAAATTAGATAACATATACTTTATTGATCCCAGACTATAAACATATTCATAATGGTACGACATTTTTTTGCTAGTGCTTACAGTCTCGAAGTCTGTTTTGATGTTTCAGACCTGTAGCTGTATACCAGTTTTATACATGTCAATGAGTCGTGCACTTACGAAAGTAACACATTCATGAGCTCTTCCCTGCTTACACAGTGAACAAACATTAGCTTTATCTAAATTAACAAAGCACAGTCATGGCTGCATGCCTCTATCTGCACGATCAACCTGTAAATTGTCTCTGAATCAGTCGGTTGTTTTTGTGCTTATATTCATTTTCTTATGTACATCACCTGTAATTTTATTTTCAGCTGTCTTTCGCCGCTATCTCTACATGCATTACAATCGGCGCTTTTATGTGAGCCGTGATTTTTTGTGGTGTTAAGTGAATCAGCTATGTGACAGCGACATGACACACGTGGGAGGAGCTTCCCCAAACTTGTATGCTCGTGTGCATTATTAAAAAAAAATGTCACAACCCTTGTTACTGTACCAATCCATATTCCTCCACTTTGCAACACAGCTTGTAATTATCTCATAAATATGTTGCTGAAATAGAGAAAATCACTGTTGTTTTTATTCTATCATTTCTGTATTAAGACCATAACGTCACCCTATCTTGCTCTTAGTAGTAATTTTCTCTGGTTGATCAGTTAATTGAAAAACCTTGACTAAAGTAACCTTGAAAGAAGTCTTATGGGTAATAAGATGTCCCTTTTACTAGTGTCTTTTGAGAAATCAGTTTAAATATTTCAGTAACTGGAAATTACAATAAGAACTGAAGAATGTAAACCCAGTTGTAAACCCTGTTCAGATTCATAATTTATTACCATAATTGATTGAGAGGAAAATGGAATTTATCATTTATTAATTGGGTTCCCCCAGTCTGATACAATTGAGCAGAACTGCAGTGGGTGAGATAGCTTGGAGGTATGGTTCCTGGCTGAGTGTGTTTTCTTACACTTGATATGTTTGTCATGATTCAAGTTAAAACTGAAAAAAATAAATAAATAAATAACTGTAAGCTTCACACAAAGGTATCTTATAGGAAATATAATAAGCTGTTGACAAATTTTGAGCATCTACTTCAGGCTTTATATCTCTTTAAGTATCTTTAAATAAAAGCCAGAGCATACTGTTAAGCTGGAGTTACATTTGCAGTCTTAGCTAGGACCGTTCTGTGGATCTACACAATGTGAACGTGATGCATGTAATCATTAACCTTGGCACAAACGGGGAATGAACTTAATTAATTAAATCATTATCCATTTCCTCTGATCCATAATTATTTTAAAGAGATGGGAAAAAAGGTCCAAAAAGACCGCAGCTCTGAGGTTATCATGCTATCCAATTAGCCTGCCAGAGGGAGATTATGTTACCTAGATACCAATGGGAAAGTGTGATTTCTCTGTCAGACGGAGTTTTATAATGCAGAGTGCAATTACTTAAATAGGTCAGCCGAAGACACGGTGAGTCTTTTCTGTCTACCTGCGAGGAGTACTTTGAAAACGCTCCTTCGCGTAGCTGCGAAAACCTTCCCCTTCCTCCCTCAGGTTGTTTCTTCCCCTGATGTTTTTCTCGACAGGAGCCGCTAATTAAATTTCACAGACATGTATAACCTTGTTATACAGAACCTATGGAGAAATGATCCACTACGCGCCGAAGAGCAGCCAGACTGTGAAGCTGGTGCGGCTACGGAGGCTCGGCACTGGCTGATTTAAGCATGGCTCAGGCTGTACTCGCTTCTTTCCCATACTGCTTTTTTTTCCGGCTGTGTTTTGGTTTCAAGGTTTTCGTAAATATTTGAATAAATAAAATCTGGAAATATGTGTCATTTAGCTAACACATCAGTGTGTCGGCCCAGTTATAAGGCTGAAATTATGTTTCATTTACAAAAATTGAAATGAAATTATTTGAGAGTAACCACGTCTCATTTAATAATTGACAGTCTACCAATAGCAGGTTGCCAGCTTGAATTTTAGTTTTTCCAGTTTTTGCAGTTATTACAACAAAGGAATCCGGCCACTGTTTGCCTTGCTAATTAATTGTATCATTTTAAAGATGTGCTGGAGCAGCGTTCCATCCAGGGTGTGCCCTGCCTCACACTTTTCCCAGGAAAAAGCTTATGATTGTGACAGCCATATTGTTTAGAGACCGGGGAGGGATGAAGGGAGAAACAGATTAATATGTCAGTAGCAAGCTGGATATGGAGGTGGCTTCATGGATGAAGAGTGTCTGTTCAACCGCCAGAAAGTTGCCTAATGGGATGCGACTTGCTCCAGCAAAACAGATGCATAAAAGGACTAGTTTAAAATTATAGGGTCCAAAATAAAAATGAGAGATCCTTGACATCTCTACCATCAACTAACAGAAATGGACACCAGAAATGGAAATATTACATTCTATAAGTTCTGGCACATATCAATCACATATATATATACATTTTATTATTTGGCAAAATGACTCATAGATTGTGTTGAATCTTTGCTTCCCTCTCATTGGTTATTAAGATGACAGATGAAATCCAGTGAATTTTAGTTTTGTATTCAACAGAGGCTATTGCTTCTCTAGAGAGATAAGTTCACATTGTCTAAGTGTGCGCACATTGGTGTTTCTGTATACGCTGTACAGTAGGAAGCTTTTTCAATTTCTGATCCTGTTACCGCTTTTTTTTGTTACTTGCGGTTGTCAGCAAAAAGTCAAATCTGCAGAAAGCCAATCTGAGAGTAGAGTGACCCAACTGTATTTTGGTTCAGCTTTAATTAGTGGAGAGCCCAGTGATTCAAATACTGAGTTGAGACACACCAGCTACACACATGACTAAATGATTTTTTTTCAGTTCCCCACACACAGTTCTGAAACTGGAAATGTCTGGTCCTCCGTCTTGGAACTGCAAGACCTATAGGCACTAAGCTGAGTACTACGGGTCCATTTGTGTTCTGGTTGGGCTACTATATGATGTCAATGACTAATCACATTTGACAATATGCAGGGCTAGTTGCTGTTCATTTAAACTATATTTCACACAGAATTAGGGGAAATGGGGGCTTCTAAATAAAAATGGCCGACAGACTAGCTACCTCATTAAATTTACTTTTACAAATTAATACAGTTAACAGAGTATGACATGTGACGCTTATAGGAGGAAACAGTGCTGAATCATTCTTTGCAAACAGAGCCGAAAATTATTCATTTCTCATTATGCGCCAAGCACAGCTGTGGTCAGGCACAGTAACATCATTTCAATATTACTTATTTTTCTGACATGAGGAGAAGCATGGGACGCTGTCAGCAATTTAGACGCGCCTGGAAGGAATGGGCAAATACTGGCGCTTTCTGTAGCCACCACGGCCACACAGGTGCGAGGAGGGCTATTTAAAGACTTTAAGCCGTCGCACTGTGTTACATTGTACTTTTTCTGATGACGGCTTGGCTAGTGAGAAGGGAGAGGGAACAAGCTGTTCTTTAGCTATCAACCTGCATGTGTTTTTTAGCACTTTATTGAGTCCCTCATTTATTTTACCAAAAAAGGAGCTTAAACCTAATTTAAAAGGTTTAATTCCAAACCTAAATGCTCAATAAAATTATCCTAAATGACCTCGGGTACAGTGAAATTACACTGTTGTGCTTTTCCGTCTTTTTTTCTTCCAAATCAATTTTATTCCTCTGTAAAGAACATTAAAATGTAGAGTTTATTATAGAGCTTAAATTATCTATCATGTTTTACATTAACTGGCAAAAAATGATTAGAACATTGTACATAAGATCTGGGATGTAGGTTCCTTGCTCCCGTCTGGATGAACTGGTGATGAATTAAGTCCCACGTGACGTGAAGTAGAGACTGGGGCACATATTGTGTCCTATATCACTCTTGCATGTTCTCAGGGAAGCAAAAGCCTTCAAAGGCAGACGAGGCAGATTAGAAAACATCATGAACATTAAATATGTTGACACAAATAAACAGTTTCCTCAGACACGAAGTGGACAGGAGCATACAGGGTATTATGATTGTTATGATTGTTATGATTTTTATGATTACAATAATTATCATTAGTATTAGCACTGGTAATAGTAGTAAAGATAGGTTAAGATAGTAGCAGTAGTAGTTGTAATAGTTGTTAAATAGTTGTCATAAAAGTGTTAATGGTAACATATTGCTTGGTGGGACACAAATAACGTAATAGCACACTCTTACTTAATTTATTAATTAACCAGAAACTATGTATTAATTACGTACTGATCCTATGATCTTTCATCATTAATCACTGATAACAGTTCATGTATTTCATGCAGTTACTATAATTGTTCCTGATTTGTACTTAAGTAGTAGCTGAGTTGTCACGGTACTCGTGGCCCCTCAAGTAAAGTGTTACTGTATCAATAAGTAATAATAGTAATAATAACTATTTATTTCTTCAATAAATCCTTTAGATTTATTCAAAAACTTAAAAATACCGACAACACAATTCAGGAGTCTAATTAGAGTTTTGGATTCACGAAAGTGTGAAGCCAACAAAGCAACCCAAATGATATACCAATACATGCATACATACATCTGTTACAGAACAACATAGGGATATATGCAAGAATGTGTCTTGTCAGCTGAGTATACATTACATCAGTCTTTCTTGTTAAGTCTTCTACTTGACTAAGTTGCCCATTGGGGTAGGTTGACCTTCGGATTAAAGGAAAGAGTGCCCCCTACTGAAAGAGAGAGTCAGTGCCCAAAGCAATTTGTTTTCCTCTGCGATCTTCCCTACCCCTACAGTTCTCTCAGCTTGAGTGTGTGAAACAGCACCATGTTGTTTTCTGAGGTAGTGGAGCCTGAAGCTAGTTTCTTTTTGACAGCGCACATTATTAAGGATCAACACGGCTATGCATTCTATAACGCGAAAGTGGTATTGGAGCAAAAACAGAGCACAGAGCATGGAAGAACTGCAGCAAACATCATTTTGTACAGTATTCCTGTAGGAACCTTCAGCCATATGTGCATGGAGTTATATAATGATTGTAGAAATGTGTCTTTAGCCTATCACTCGAAATCTGAATGGCAAATGCCATATACCATGCCGTTCAATAAACAGATAAAATGTCAATCGCACGTCTGAAAGATATCTGGTTATTATTAACGTTAAAATGGGGGAGAAGTGTATCTGCAATTACGGACAACAGCAGCAAGAACAACACGGGCAACGCGAGTCGCTTTATTCTGCGCTGAGAATTTCTGTGCAGACGTTGCTTTGAGGAACTTTGCCCCAGAGACTATCCCCGTTCTCTGTGTAGGAGGTTTGTTATGAGGATGGAAAGGTGGCTGGCTTTTTTTTTTTATTATTTTTTTTTTTTGAAGCTGACGGTTTGTGAAGTGCAGCCTACTCCTTTGGCATCCGGAGGCAAGCTCCAAGTTCGACAAACATTTACAGTGGGTGGCGGCTGGAGATGATATATTTCGTTATAAGGTGTACGAGTGCGGTGCCGAATGTAAACTTGGCCCGGCCGTCTGCTCGAGTTGACTCCCGGCCCTGTAAGCTCAGTGAAAAACGGGTCGGGACGTCTTGCCGCGACTGCGTGGCAGTGCCACAATCAAGGCCCAACGGCGGGCTTGAATTTGTGATGAATGCGCCCCAAAATACATTTTAACCGCTCACCTCCACCACACCCATCTGCTGGGCCTGGAGGCTGGACTGTCCTGTGAATAGGACCTTAGGGCTCTCGCCTGGATGGTGAGATCCAAGGACAGCACAACCCCCATTGTCCAAGCTCATCCGGCCGCTGGATCAGGACGGCCCTCCTGAGATGGTTCCGATTCCCATGAATGACTGTCTGTCTCTGGATAAAAGAAAGAAATAAACAGAGGGGGGGGGGAATAATTAGATGTGTCACTTTCTTGAAACGGAGCGCTTCGCAAGCGGGCAGCCGCGATTAAAAAATGCTCAGGAGGGAAAAGTTGCACAGGGGCGTTGACAGCTGACTTATTTTAGAAGAGCAGGTTTTACCGAAGAAATTTTGGGCTGTAATTTTCCACTCATATCCATTATACTTCAGCATTCTTGTTCCGAACTCAGCTAATGTCTTGCGAAATACTTATAAAGCGGCTGTTCAGGTGCCATATTTGTGATAAACATGCAGATTTCAGCTGTTCCATTTCATAATGGTTATGATGGTAATGATGGCAATAACAGTCCAGTTCCATGCAAAGTGCTTGCTTTGGGTCACCGAGAGACACTGCAAAGATGGTAAACAGGATTGCACTCACAGATGTCACCCAATTGTTTGAAAACTGGCGTGAGTCACTTTTTATTCAAAGCATGAATTACCAATCAGTCAGTCGATCAAAATTTGTCTGACAGTTATAATAAAGTGCAATTCAGGGAATACTCTCGCAGGAAGGACGTTTTTGCAACTGGAGTACATCTATCCACTTCTTTGGCACATATAGGTAATATAAGATCTTAAACAGAGTTCTGAAGTGCTGTTACAAGATGCCAATTAACTGCTATTTGATAACAGGTTGCATTTAAGCTTATGAACAACAATCAAATAGCAATGTAGCACTTTGGTGGTCATCCATCTGTCTTCACAGCCACTTATCCAGCATGGTGTTATGGTCACTCTATCCACAAGAAGCACAGGGCACAAAGACATGGAAGCCTGCAGTAGGTTCTTTCAGTTGATGCTGTAAGACTAGAGCTGAGTGAAATGAAATGACATTGCATTGGTTTTTGTGGCATAGCTAAAGGGTCATGGGTCATTTAGCGTGTTCAAATTAATTTATGCACATGATCGATCTACCAGAAGTTAATGTGTAGACGTGTTCAAAGAAACCCGGACTGCCAATCAATGTTGTCATCCATCGTCAGCCAATGAATGGTGAGATGTGCAGTTGAACTTCCTTCAGGGTACCTCTAGTCTGTTCACCAGTGATTTTGCCCAACTTATTGACAACTTCAGTCTAGTGGACCTAAGCAGTTAGCATATCAGTCAAGACTCTGAATTTTGTAACCCTAACCAAAATCATTAAAATCCTCCTGTAAAATGCTTTCTGTCCATATGTTATGCTATATACATGCATACCTATATTAAATTGTCCAAATGTTTCTGTAATGCTTGGAAAATAATATACTTTCCAATATACAGTAATTTGTCTTAAAGGATTGGCTGAATGTGTTAACATTTGTTTTATTTCACACATCGGTTTTTATAACAGGGAGTAAGATCTAATGAGGCTTGAGTGACTCCATAATAAGTGAATAATGCAATATAAATGCAATATTTATTTGGTTTGCTTATACAGGTGATTCTGTGGGTTCTTGCCATTATGTTTAATTTGACTGTTTATAACTTAAAGGTTTCATGTAATGTGTGGGAATGAAGTCTGATTTATAGCCATAGTGAAACAGACGCAGACCTATTTATATAGTATGTTAATGCTAAGCTTTTCATTCTTGTCCTGTAATTGTTGACACACATACTGCACAGGGACAAGCCCTAGCATCAGGCCATGCTGGAATGGGTGTGTTAACAGTGGGAATAGGCAGTGTCGGATATCCATGGCCATTAGAGTGACGAGGATGCAGCATCGTCATCGCTGCTGCCCAATCAGCTCGGTAAACCCTGATACATATGTATTCCAGTGTAAGGACGATCCTCAAATCATCACACACGCACACACACATCTTTGTGGGAACCATCCATTCAGTTCTATGGGGAAAAACATTGACAATGACAATCTTAACCCCTGCCCAGCTCTAATCTTAATCACAAGTAACCAAGCATTCACAGATAGGACATATGGGCAGGATATTTATAAAAGTTTGTCTTTGTGGGGACCGAACAAATGTCAGAATGACAGGTTATTATCATATAATGTTTGTTATTAATCTAGATTAAAGCTGTTGAGGTATATTAGGACGTTAAGGTATACTTACACGCTGCTTATAAATGTTCTGTGAATGCATTATGACGGTGCACTGAATGTTCTACAAATGTGTTATAAAGATATTATGCTAATGAAAAGCATTGCCATCTTTTCTTTTAATTATATTTGATAGGTAATTTATTGATCCCAAGGGAACTATAGGTTATATTAATAGTGTATTTTTGGCATACGTGTTTTCTGCTATGAAGTGTATGGTTTGGGAAGGAAGCTTGGTTTTACGTGCGGGTTTGTGGGAAGGCTTACTTACGCCAGTCGGGAATTGCCTGTACATTTCTTAACATGCCTTCCATGTGTTCACAGCCAGGCACACACATGCTCTGCTATCTTTTGCTGGTATCTTGCTGCCATCCTTCCAGTGTGTTTAGCTCAGGCCTTGTCAGGTGAGATGTTACTTTAGAACGACATTTAGCTTGAAAGTACGTCGACGGAACTGCTACCCCTGTGTCCTGCGCTTATATAACCAAACAATCAACAGCAGGCCTGATCATGGAAATGCTGGAAAGAGGACCGAGACCCAATAAACTGCGAGACAAGCGAATCAGCTCAATGTGGCTATTTATAGTCAGACTTGGCAATACTTGAAGGTGGCTTGAAGTTCTTAATTGAATGTTGCTATTGTAGGAACATCAATCTAAACATTTTCCTCTGTTAGAATCAAAATGGTCTCCGTTAATCCTTGGGATATAAACCCTGGCTTTGGTCATATTGTAAATGAAATATGCAATGAGTCAATAAAGAAACAGTTCACTTTCCAGGGTTAAAAAAATGGCAGAAATATGTGAAATGTTTAAGCAGGCAGAATAGGGAGATGCTGATTTGCTAAACATGCATAATAGAAGGATCAAAGTGGTCCTTTTTGTGAAATCTGACCAAATGCTGCCTTCACTGCCTTTAATGCATGTTTAATGCAGGGAGTTGAGTTTCACAGACTTAAATTTGTTGTTCAGATTTGTTATTGTTATGAATAGTAATTATCCACATGCTCAATAACAAATGAGTATAAACATTTTCCCTTTTTTTTATTAGTGTCATTTTTGCTTTTTAGCATTTTTAAATGTTTAGCAACTGAAATGAAGTGCCCTGCTATTGTAATAGAATAGTACACATAAAAATGATTAAACAAAATGCTCATATATTTGAACAATCAACAGCAGTCTTATGAAGGAAACATAATACATTTTTATGTAAAATAAATTTATATAAATAACTAGTAATATTAAAAAAACAGGCTTAATCTCTAACTACACACACATTTTAGTCAGCAATATTATCTTTGGTTTATAATGTAATAACTTTGCCACTTTATCCATATAACATGCACTGTTTGTAAACAAATGCACAACAGTTGATACTATTATAGTTTACTAGGCCTGTCCATGGTCAGCATTGTTCCTCCGCTGAGAAGAGGCTAATAATCTTATATTATACTATATACTATAAAACATTATATTATATATTGAAGTACTGTTTAATAATTTGCATGTAAAATGGGTGGAAACTGGCCTTCCTCTAAATGGCATTAGTTTAAAAAACCTGAAAGATAAGTGGAGTGTTTGATCCATCCATCAATTTTATGAAACTGCTTATCCCATTCGGTGTAGTGGGGGGGTGGATATATGTGGTGGAATCCCCACACAAGGAGAAAAGGAGAAAAGGCAAACTCCATGGCATGAACCATGGCAGAGACTCAAAACCTGGTCTCAGAGGTGCAAGGCAACTGTGATAACCATTGCACCACCCCTGAGTGAATGATCCACAAAGGAAAAAGGTACTTCTGCCCTCCACCTCTCGACTGCTATGTCTTATTGACTTAGCTATAGAGGATTGGACTTGGCAGTTCACAAGGCTTACAGGGTTAATTCTAGCTTGATCAACGGCAGCAGTGTGCTGGCTTAGACACCTCAAAGCCATGTGACAGGATGGGAGAACATTGACTGCAACCCGTCTTCTGATTCATCAAATCTTATTTATTGTCCGAACAAAAATTACAAGCACACGTTTCCAGGGCAGAAGGGAGACTTCTTCCGGAGTTTGAAGGATGGTCTTCACGCGGGGCAGCCAAACCTCACTAATAGCCGCAGGATCCTTCAAACGTCTTCACGGCTGTTTGCGTTTGCCACCGCAGACATGCGATATGCAGACTGACACGGGGAAAGTGGTAGCTGGGATGGCAATTGGTGCTTTTAAAAGGCTCACGTGCGAGAGGCCGTGGCACGCACTAGCTCAATGCCACCTCAGAAGCCACAGGAGGGGTGACTCCCGCTGTAGCCGGGCAGGAACAGGAAAGCCATTTATTTCGGGAGAATCACTGTGGAGTGACTCATGAGTGGACTGGAAAGCTGGCCCGGTCTTCAACAGCTGTGTGTGCGTGCTCGCCCAATGGCGCCTTGCTTCGCACTATACCCCGCCCCCAGTATCCACACCCTTCTGGCCCCGCCCCTTTTCAGCCCACCTCACCCGTCAGCCAGAATCATGTTTTTAAATAATCTACCTTGTCAGATGCCAGACGTGTGTGTGTGTGTGTGTATTTGTGTACAGGTTTTGCTATACTTGTGAGGGCCAAAAGACCGTGTGTGTGTGTGTGGGGGGGGAGGGGGATTGGTATATATATATATTACATTGTGGGGACCAAATGTTCCCCACAATGTGATAAAAACCTGTTATTTTAACATTGTGGGGACAATCTTTTGGTCCCCATAAGCGGTAAACTCAATTTTATACAAAACTGTGACTGCAGTCAAAAAACTAAACATGTTTTTTTCTTGTTAATTTACAACTTGTTAAATTATAAACAATTATCTTAAATGAATTTATTTAAAACCAGGTATATCAAATGATAGGTAGGAAAGATGTCTTGTTTAAATCTGGAGGTATACAACAGCAAAGTTAAAGAAAACATTTAATTTCACAGCAGGAAATTTCCTGACAGCATAGGTATTTGATGGGATGGAAGGTAATCAATGAATATGAAACAAGAAAGCAGGAAACTGTTAAAAAGTTATATCTGTCTTCTTTGGAAGAGTATCTATAAATGCTAAGTAGATAATTTGAAAGCCTAAGGACAGGGGTACCCAATTCCAGTCCTGGAGGCCCAGAATCAAACACAGTTTGCAGATTTCCAAGCTCAAACATACCTATTAAACCTAGTAATTAACTGATTAAGATATGTTTGAGCAGGGAAATCTGCAAACTGTGTTGGATTCTGGGCCTCCAGGACTGGAGTTTGGCACCCCTGCTTAAGGCCAACGCAAAAAGACTTCTGTCTTCTGTCTTCTTCCAGTTTCACAGTGATATTTCACATTCTGTTTTTTGGGTTAGGACTAGTTTCCAAAATAATACAGATATGAACAGCTTGGCAAGTTCTGGTTACAGTATAGTGAGATCAGTGGATTCCTGTAGTAGGGTACGACAGTAATGGCATGCCAGAGTTCTGGTTACAGTATGGTGAGATCAGTACACTCATGTTCTGCTGTAATGGCTTGCCAGAAATCTGGTTACGGTACCATGAGATCAGTGAATACCAGTACTCAGGTACGATAGCAATGGCTTACCAGAGTCCTGGTTACAGTACAGTGAGATAAGCTGTAGTAATGGCTATTGGTTTTTTACCATAGCAGGTAGCGAATTGTGTTAAAATGGACATCAGGGGGTGGCCAGTGTGTGGTATCTTCTGCTTGCGTCTTGCAATTCCTCACACTTGTGGACAGCTAAGTCAACAAAGAACCTCAAAGAATAACCTCCAAGTCACCCTGTCTTACAGCTTAAAGCTGTCAGTGTCTCCGCAGGAGGGGAAACTGATTCCTTCAACAAAAAATGACAATTGTCTCAAGCCACATGGAGTGAAGAGGGCATGGAAAAAGGGATGCGTTGAGTCAATTAACTGAAAGAGAGGTGGAAATATTCATCATTGACCACAAATGTATCTCCCAGATGAAGCTGGACTTTTGAACACCTCATTGTTCTCCAACGCAATTTTCCTTGTGGAAATTTCATCAGAAATTAACCGGCATGCATAAGAAGGTTTTCCCTCTGGTTTCAAATAGGTCTTAGGACAACCAGACTAATTCTCTGGAAATCACCAGTAAATATATTATTTTTGGTTTGCCAATGTGTCTACCAGCAGGTAAGTAATGTACGCCTACTGAAATGTACTAGGAACTGGTTTAAACCGGAATTTTAACCAAGAAGACATGGTGAAGGCCACTGGAGCCATCCCACCCCACATCCCATGATGCCACCAATTTAACGAAACGCAATAACAAACGTCTCTTATCGTGGCCTCACTGCAAAGCCCCGGGTCCTCAGCGCGTAACCATGCTGAGGGTTTCTCCTCCAATGCACAGGCAGTCTTCCTGCCCACCGTGGCAGGGAATGTGCCAATTAGTGGCGATTGCAGCAGGAGGGGTCGGGGGCGGGGGTGGGGTGGGGGAGGGAGGGCCCGGCGGTTGCGGGATCGCGGACAGGAGTCCCAGGCACTCCCCTCAGTCAAACTGGGGATATAATTAAAGAGCAGCCTCCCCTCCACATCAAAAGCCGTCATGCTTGCCATCTGGGACGCCCGCCTTAGTGCCACACCCAAGAACTGTGAGAAGAGGGCAGAAGGAGACTGAGACGGAGGATCGACGGCAGTCAGCTGGAAATGTACATTACGCAGAAACAAATAAAGATTTAAAGCAAACAAACCAAAGCTCCATTTTACCACCCCTTTGAAAATAAGTCCCTACTGTATTATAACATCCACGGCAACCGTGATATCTGGGGTTTTCATAGCACACCGCCATCGAGGGCCTGCCAACCGGGATTTGAACAGATTAGCTACGCGATGTTGGCAGCGTTGTGAATCTATGGATTCCCTTTGTTAACGTAACGTTGATGTTTCTGGATTGTTGACCAACACATCGTGCCAAATTGGAGCCTCTGCATCTGTGCAGAAAATTTCCCTTGTCTTTTCACTGTTTGTTTTTGTTAGCTTTTGTACGAGTTTTTACTTCTGGTGTTTGCTATTCTATTACGTACTATAAAATGACTATATACTATATTCTAATTAACAACATAAAAACAAATCAAAATAAATTCTGGGAGATGCAGTTTAGCTCACTCTTGATCTTATTTGTTTTATTAGATAGATAAATTAATAGGTAAAATTGATCAGAAGCACATAATTATGATTTAGTTGGCTGACATGATAAAGATATTCAGGCAATTTCTTTCTTTAGTTTATTTGCTTTCTTTTGTCCTCTTTCAGGTCCGTTTCCATCTGTCTGAAGGCACTTTCTTGCTGAATAAAGGTTAACGGTACCCTGTTCCACTGCCATATCAGCATGTGTGTCCCTAACGGATATACTGAGGTATGTAGAACAGAAGCATGAATTTATGTTTCCGAAGCAAAGCTTAGGCTTAGAGTAGACTGGCGAAATAAATAATACTGACACGGTGAAAATGTAGCTCATTGTAAAGGTTACCTGCAATAATGTATAATAGAATATGGTTGACAGTGACACATCCAGAGCGTCACATCTGCGAGTTAAGCTTAAGTATTTTCTATTAATATGGCTCTCAACAGGCTGACAGAACCCACTTGCTCTAACGGGCTTCAAAGCTGAAGTGACATCGGATCTGCAGGCAACATTTTCAGGATCATGAGGTCATTACAGTGACGCCCCCCCCCCCCAATGCCTGCCCCGTGGAAGCAGGGTGTCCGCCCGGCGGTAACGAGTGTGCAGTGCATCTGGGGGAAATGAGCCGTTCGTTAGGAGAGCCGAGCTGACGTTGTCAAACGCTGCCGTGCCTACAGTCGGAGCGGCGACGTCTGCGACCAGCCGCCCTCATCAGTACTAGTTAGGCGTTATCTGGCCTAATTGCTATACAAAGGGTGGGGGGAGGCCGGGGAGGGGTAAATGTCATGCACAAACACGCGTGACGCTCATAGGCACTTGCTTTGCACAAATCCAAACGTGCGTCTGTCGCCGCTGCATGGTAGAGAAACATCTCAGGTAGCAGGGAGTGAGCTAAGCGGGATCCTGGATGAAAACTGACAAACGTGAACTGCCTCTCACCCTTGCAGAACTTGCAATACCTTGCAACCTTGGGACTTTTATTTTGACAGACCTGAACTCATTTACTTTGTAATTTCCCATAATAAAAGTCATTGACTTTGTGTTATTTATCTATACATACATCCTCCACCTGCTTATACTTTACAGAGCATGGAACCTATCCCAGGATGCATAGGGTTCGAGGTGGGGGACACCCAGGATGGGATTATTTATGTCTTATTTGAATTTATCTTAATATTTTGCATCAGTGTATGTTTCGGTGTTTCGCCTTGAACATTTATTTAGGAGCTGTGTATTTGTTTAGGAGAACAATTATGCTCAGCTGGTGAAGTGAAGAGAAAATGGACAGACAGTACAAGGAATGACAGAGAGAAAATCAAGACCTCAGAATGCTATGAAATGACATGCCAGCCTGTGTTCAAATCACATGTATAGTGCACTACATTTTTGGCAATAAGGAGATTTTAAGGAGAAACCGACTGGGCAGTGCCGTTGATTAGTACCAAGTACCAACATCTAACATATAACATCCAGGTTGAACATCATCCTCATTTTATGCAGGATTAATGATTTTTAATTCTATAATATGCTATGGTGTAAATAATCTTAAAGTTTTACTCATTAATGTCTAGCGCAGGAAAACAAATCTTTCACAGAAATCTTTCTGTGGTGACCTATATCACCGTTATAGCCATTTTTAATACGTAATATGCCATTTCTCTCATAGCATGCGATAGCTCGCTGTTAGTAATGTTAAATCCAAATTACCTGACTAATCTAATAATTTAATTCTCAATAAAGCTGTATATCGATCAAAATAAATCAATGCAGTACATACTAAATTAATAGCTTAATATGCTGTAATATAATTAGGTCCTACCATCTCCTACCACTGGAAGCATAGGAGTTAGATAAAGGTATGGCTTCATTGTACAGATGTGGCCTTTGTCTCAGCTGGCATGAGAAGCTTTAAGCTAAGACCTTGGCAGACTGATCAAGAACATCTTCTAATGAGGAGAATTTGAGTATGTTTATTAATTAATTTTTACATTGAACCCATTCAATAATGTCCCTCTTGTGATTTTCGCCAATACTGTGCAATGCCATTAAATCCAATCTGTCTAGTGATTTTGCACATGTAAAAACAACATATGCAGTCTGGCTTTTTTCCCCCCACTATGTAAACAGAGAGCATTTTTCTTAATGAATATAAAAACATGACCATGAGATATTACACTCAATGAGGATTCACCACTGGGGTCTCAAACAAAGAGGATGGCTGTTTTCTGTTGTTCTCTTTTTATCTGAATACTTAATTATCTAAATGAATATGCCGGGCACTGGACTAATTTAACTCCTCCCAAGGTCAACAATGACAATGATTTACTTTGACCCAAACTGTCGGAAAGACATTAACCTCTCCAGGATGTCCTTTAGAAGTCCTGATGTAAACAGACCCAGTGATACAGCCAGAATGGTCGTGGCCAGCTACTAGTTGTTAAGGACATGGACTTCTGACCTGAAGGTGGTTGGTTCATGTCCCAAGAGAGGGTCCGCTGTAATAGCCTTCAGCAAACTACTTAACCTGAATTTCTCCAGTGAAATATCCTCCTCTAAAAATGGGTAATAAAGTTGCTTTGGGTAAAAGTATTAGGCATGCAGCGAAATTTTAAATTTCCAGGCTTCCCTCACATCAGATTTTGTGAAACAATAAATTCAAAAACCGTGGTCTGGGACTTTGATAGCGAACCAGGGGATAGATTGTGTTGTACTGATGTTATTATTTTGAAATCCCTGAAAGTAACACACCGCTGTGTGTGTGGAGTTTGCATGTCCACCCCATGGTCAAGGAGATCTCCACATAGAATAAAAAAAAAAACACAAAAACATTGTCAACAAGTCAGGAGAACGAGCGTCTCTGTCTTTCCTACCATATGTGATTGTACATAAGTGTGAGTGCCGGGCTCACTCTATGTGTTTCCACATAGCCTCCAAGCACTCCAGCCTCCAGTGCACTCTGTACTGAACTAGGTAAGTTGTTATGGCTGGATGGATGGATGGGATGCATCATTCGAGATTTTGCAATCAAAGGTAAAAGAATTGCTCTCATGGTCCTGAAAGAGTTTCCTGCCAGTGAGAATTGTGTGGCGCCGTCAGACTTCTCCTTATATACATCCTAATTGAGGGAAATCAGGTACGACTCAAGTCCAAGGTAATCCCTCAACTCTGCAGATTTACTTTGTGACAAATTGACTGTCACTGGTCGGAAGAATCAAGTGGGTTAATTAGCTGCAAACTATTTTATTGTGAGCCTCTCGAGAGGTATTTTAGTCGAGTATGCTGGACCCACAATTGTGTCTGAGAAGGAAGAATCATCTTATGTAACAATCATGAAGGAAATGTAGCTATCTGCAATACTGTTAGTCATGAAAGAATAATTATATTCCACCTTATATGATGTGGTTGTTTCTATGGTCTTTATAGGGGTGCTTTTCATTAAACCATGTCAGTTGTATAAGAGCAAGAATGCAATGAAAAGGTCAACTAGCGTATAACGGCAAGCTAGCTGTATTTCTGCATCGGTAAGGTAATGCACCAATGCGCAATACTTAGAATAATTCTGTGGAATACTTCCAGTCTCATTGCCTTGGATCTTTCATTGAAAGTTAAATCCATGTATTAGTCTCTGGTCAATTTTCTGTTTTAATTTATTACGTACAGTGATGTGGTCAATAAATAGGAACAAAACACAGAAGACAATTCAGTTGTTAAAATAATGGAGTTCATTGTAAATTTACGGGAGATAGTGCCGGCAATACCGTAACGCCTAATAAATAGGCAGCCCGTAAGACACCTGTTCCGTCCATTTTCGGTCAGTGAAGTAACCGGCATCTCGGCCTTTTTATCAATCTGGAGAGACAGGCACGGCGGCAGAGCAAACAGTGCGCTGCCCCCAGCCGCCGTCTCACACCTCCACGTTCCCCGGGACCGAGGGGAAGGACGCGTAGTGTCCCGGCTCTCGACAGTGGAGATAAATCACGGCGTGTGCCGGAGGACAGCACCCCCACCCCCC
>JAODKL010000118.1:26559115-26575786 GCA_026780765.1 Petrocephalus schoutedeni
CCTGGGGGGTAATTAGGGAAAACGTGTGCTACCTTTCATGTTGGGGGGGGTACCTGGCAGGGGGGGTGAAGGGGGTAGGACCACCCGCCTGCCTGCTCGCCGCGGCTCACCGGAGCGGCGAGTAATTGAAAGACATCATTTGGCTGCTCGGCGGGTGACGAAATTATCAAGCGGGCGCGGGAAATCACGGCACGGCACGGCGCGGCGGGCGAATCGTGGCACGGGGGGGGGGGGGGGTGTGCTTTCTGAGATCAGCGGCAGGTTGGAGTCTGAGATTCACCACGCACTGCACACTTTCTGGGGCTTTTTTTTTTTTCCTCTCTGACGGCTGCAACAAGGCAAACAAGCCGAGCGTCGCTCATCGCTAATTAACACTGATCCCTCCCGGCTGCCGCTCGCTCCCCGGCCTATTTGTGGGAAATCGTTTCAGACGTTTATGTCAATATTTCAGAATTTTGGTAAAATGTCTGACATTTGCAAAGTGTTGCGCGTGCAGCCACCGTACTTATTTTATTATTTCTGCTTGTATCTGGGACAATCAACATTTATTTTCTATAGTGCGAATGACTCTCCAGCCCCTATAGCTGAGCGTAATGACACGCTTTACTCCAACCTTCTCCCATTTAGTCAGTCTGCTCGCTCCTACTTAGTCCAGCACATAGCCACTGGAATGAGCCCTGATTACGATTTTTATGAAATCTTCATATCTCCCGCACGATTGTTGAATAAAGGGAACCATAAGGAGATTACACCTCCGCAATTGCACATCTCGCACCTTGCAGATGACGGCCCACGTAGCGCCTTCTGAATGAGAGAGAGCCTGGCTTCCCGCCTGCTGCTGACTAACAGGTGGGCGTCTCGAGCCTGGCTGGAATGATTCGTCCGAGGAGAGGAGATTATCGACAGGGGTTAGGCAGGAGTTTCTGGGGAGGCTGGTCTTGCCCATGGCTGTCCTGAGCCTCTGCGTTGCGTTTCACGTGACCTAAACGCGCGCCCGCGCGCCGGAGATGTGCGGGGAGATCGTGCGGCCCGTTCCGCTACCGATGCCATGAGTGCGGTGATTAAAGCAGATTTTTAAAATGCCAAGTGTAGGTAGGAATTATGACATCAGCCTGTCTGGGAGCTTAAATACGACCCCCAGTGTCGATTTTGTATTCTTACTTTATACAAAGTCTCTGTAACACGATTATACTGATACTTTAACACAAGTTGTCTGTTAAATTGTGAGTTAAACCATGACATATGTAGTGATTAGCCGACTTAAAACAGTCTAAGCAGGGGCTGATGTTTATTTAAACATGCGATTGTCTGACGACACAAGTCAAACAAGAAGGCACGTGCTTCTGCACCATTGCCCCGCTCACTTAAACGGGCAAAGATCCTATCTTTAGCACAAGATACTTTTGTTTTTGTGTGAAGTGTTGATTTGTGTGAGTTGATGATTAGGGGGAAAGTTCTTTTTTGATTTTCGACCATCTACAGAGCAATATACAGCATGCTAAGATTTGCTTTTAGTGTGGTTTCGTTAGTAAATATTTACTTTTAAAACTTTAACTGACGTATTCAGTTTTCTATGGAAGGAAGTCAGCAAAGCAGGTCTAACTAGCAAAAAAAAAACTTGAACTGGACGTACAGTCGTAAACGATCAGACAAGGCTGGTAAAACGTCACTGCCTTGTTGCTGGATGGTTCCGCTGAACTTTTAAACTTGCCAGACTCTGACATGGGAAAATGCCATTCTCGTGAACATATGCTGAAAAGTGCTACCTCTGAGAATGACCCCCTGTAACTTAAAAAGGCAAACATCTGAACACGTAGGAGAAAGGCTGCGACACTGTGAGAATATGTCCCAAAATAAACTCTGGAATATTTCAAGTCAAATCCCCCGAGAGCGAGATCTCAACCCTTTTTTTTTTGCACTGCAAGGCCTGGTCAGCCAGACAAGTGAGTTTAACCACGGGTGCTTGTCCAATCACAATAAAGGGGGGAGGGTAGATGGGGGGGTGGACATAACAAAAATAAACAACTCTTGAACCTGATAGGCTGAAACAGGAACACAATAAAAATGCACTTTGCAAGAAAAAAAATCACACCAAGGCCAAGTGATGAACTCCTGTTTTTATGGCCTGTAGTGTTACACTAAGTCCTGTTTAGACGACATACATGCTTCTTCTGAGGGGCCCATGAACCTGTCCTATGCAGCTCAGTATGGGGTGTAGCCTGGGGCACACACCTTTGCACACAGACACACATGGTCACACACTGTGGGCAGTTTAGAGACGCCAGCTAGCCAAGCTGACTGTGAACTGTAGGAGGAAACATGTGGCACATGTGATACACACACACACACACACTGTGTGGCCCCCTGCTTGCGGTGCATTCTTTTAAAAAGTTTAGCCATGTTTTTGGTGCAATCAGCAACCCTTATGAACAGGTAAAATACAATTTATTTCTAGAATACAATGAACAGACGAAGAGTATCTATCTATATACAAAGCATAATATAAAAACTAAGTTAGGCTAATTACTATTAAGGGTGGCATTTACATAGGGGAAAAGCTCTGCTTATAGTCAGAAGGTTGCCAGTTCAAATCCTCAGGTTGGCAGAAATATTTGACCAAAGGTCCAGGCTGATCACGGCTGTTCCCAGAACTGTCTGACCCTGCTTTCTCAGAAAAATATGCTGGTTTGAAATGTCAAATAAATGAGAAATAAACTTGGGTTAATAAGTGTTTGAAGTAAATTCATAGCTGCACAGTTCTTTGGACATGTGTCATATTGACTGTGTACAGCAGACAAGTGTCAGAAGACAAATGTTTTTAGCAGACTGGCAGGTGACACTGAAGGGGGGGGGGCCTCCACAGCGTCACCTGACTTCTCACATACCTCCTTGGCGTTCACGGACCATTCCCCAAGGATGGAGGTGGTGATTGCTGAGAGGAAGCAGGTGGGTGGATGTCACAACAGCCCATCTGATTACACACCTCCGCGTGTCTGGGGCCATTAATCGTCGTTGTTAATTATGAAGGCCGGTATTTTTAGTGATGAGTGATCTATTGGTCTGAGAAGATAAGTGTTTAATGAGCGCTTTTTAGTTTTAGATATCAGGGATTATTACAGAGAATCATCCCTCAATCCATCCATCCATCCATCCATCTTCTAACTGCTCGTGTAGTATGAGGCTGCAAGGAGGAGGAGCGGGAAGCACATGACGCACGGGGGTGGACCATCCTAAATGACACGCAGATCGATCAAAGATCATTACAAACCGTCCAGATAAATCCGTGTCTTCTGCAGCTTTGCAGTTTGCTATGGCTTAAATCGACGTTAAGATTTTTAGTTATATAATTCTTAGTTATAGTCATAAATGAATACCCCTCCGCCACCATCGTTTCCAAAGGCTACAGCTTTGTGCTACATGACTTATTCAAAGCCAGATAGCATAGCTGTGGAGAAGCGTCCTTTTCAGGGGGGCTACTGAAAGCCAGCTGATGTCTCTGGCATGGACCCCGAAACCGAGAAGCGGGCGATAACCCAGACAGGCAGGTTTGGGTAGCTTTCATTGCCCACTGTTGGAATAAAGGCATTTTAAGCAGCAGTAATGTGGCATCGCTTCTCCCTCCAAGGCACAGAAGGGTTGGAGGGGGGTGTAAGGCGGCGTTTGGCGCCTGGCAAATGGGATTTGAAGTTCAAAGCGAGTGTCCCCGTAAACAGCTTTGGTCGCATGAAATGGAGACGCATGTCTCTTGGGACAGCTCTACCAGCCCATCTCCTGCGAGTACGAAGGCGATGAGAGCTCCCGCCATCCTCTCAGATGTAACGAGCAGACTCGCTCTCAAATGTTTACAGGTGGGCCTCCCTCGCCACACAAACACCCCGTCGCAGAGCGTTGATAATTCCTCAGTTTGATCGCCGACACACACTGTCAGTCCCAGAGTGTGTAAAACAAAGATTTACTGCCGCTGCAGAAAGTTACAGTACGGGTGATGCAATGTATATATTAATATCAAGTCTCAGGAAGTATTATTTTCTTATAAATGCAATGAGGCCGCGAATAACAGGCGTAACCTCCAAACGTGCCTTTTTGCAGTCATCTGCGTTTCAAGGGGACATATCAAAGCAAGTGGCTCAATCTGCGCGGACAGGTGCTATTCAGTGTATCGTGTAATCCCCATGCGCTTAAAATCACACAGCCGAACGTGAAGGGGATTTTAGAAACTAAACTGACAGGGGTGTCTTCCGTAAGATGTACACGCAAAAGTGACAGAGGCGTCTCAGTCGGGAAGGGAGCCTCACACACGTATCGGCAGCTCTCCGTCCGTTTCGCGTCTTAAGGCCTTTTTCTTCCCTCCAGCAGCAGTACTGACAGAACAAGGCTAATCACCGCATGAAACTCAAACGCTTTTCAGCCTCTTTGGTTCCGGAGACAAATGAGACGCTGGCTGCCACGTTGTCAGATTTCCAGATGAGACAGCGACAAATCGCGGCCCTTTCTGCCGCACTGGTAAATATCGTACACATCTCCGTATAAAGGGAGAGAAAAAACACTCACCCTGAACATTGTGTTTTCCATAAATGTGATTACTGTCGGGACAAACAAAATGCAGCCATTTCCTGCCATATTATTTCATTTCTTAGCTAATTTACACAAAGCACTTTGCAGTTTTATTTTTTTTCCCCCATTTCAGACAGCTGTATGTTGAACTGGGGCAATTCTCAAAGGAACAATGGTGGCGGTGGCGGTGGTGGTGGCGGTGGCGGGGGGGGGGGGGGGGGGGCAGAGAATTGAACAGCAACATTTACAGGTTATGAGTTCATTTCCTTAAACATTACTCTACCTGCCCTGGAAAAATTAATTTCGGATTAATCACAGGTTGCCAGGAAACACTGACTTTTGATCAGCTGTGTAGTGCATTACTAATAGGAAAGAGTGAAAATTAGAAATTCAGGTTATATGTACCTGGATCTCAGATTAAAATTACAGAAGTTTTTTTTTTTCACTTTACATTGGGCCTGCTTTTTAATTTTTAGTCGCTTGATCTGTATTTGAGTCAAGAAATGTACCTTTTTACCAATACGCTAGGTGGTGTCCAGTCCATTTAAAGGCATTGAAAGGTTTAGTCCATTAGCTGGGGGGATTTATGTAATAGTAACCCAATAGTTATCATGCCGTGAAATGCCCCTTATATTACTGCTATGAGCAGCAAAAAGCTCCGTAATTCAGCTACTGTGGTATTACTCTGTGCCCTCAGGTCAGTCCAGATGTGTGCAAGCTGCCCTGAATTTTACACCATAAAACCAACTGCCTTCATATAAAACCCAAAGTGGTGTGTCAGTCGGTCAAGGTAACCGTGACACCGGGCTGGGATGGACTGAGGCCTTAACTGTGCTGAAGGTGAGTGGTGGAACTGGCTTTAATAAATTTATTCATGTTGCTTATCATTAAAGAACTAAGCCTATGGCTTTTGGGACTATTATGGGTGTATGATGACTCAGTGGGTCCATAGTCCAAATCCATCCATCCATCCATTACTGGTTATCCAGTACAGGGTCCTGGTGAGTCTGTAGTCAGGGGAGCTGATTTTGGGCCCTCATAAAATCATATTGGGCTCCCAAACCCGACCAATCCAATTATGTTTCAAAATTTTTTAGGGCGCCTGTCACTCTGGGTTCCTTGGAATTGTCCCACTCCCCACCCCCCCCAACCCTTATCAGAGCTTCTGCCAGGAGTCTATCCCAGGAATCATAGGGCACCCATTATGGGATCCCAGTGACAATGCATACAGATTAGGTGATCAGGTGCCCTTAATATATACTTGTGTGAACCCCCATATTGCAGTTTTAGGATTTTCTTGCTGTTTATGGACATGCTGGATGGGATGCCAGTCCATCACCTGTGCTGACACACACCAAAGGCAATTTAGAGACACAGTTAGGCTAAATGCATGTGTATTTGGACCGCAGGAGTACATGACTGTGTATGCAGCAAAAA
This sequence comes from Petrocephalus schoutedeni, assembly GCA_026780765.1. Classification (NCBI taxonomy): domain Eukaryota; kingdom Metazoa; phylum Chordata; class Actinopteri; order Osteoglossiformes; family Mormyridae; genus Petrocephalus; species Petrocephalus schoutedeni. Next base: position 26,565,107 of record JAODKL010000118.1, read on the forward strand.
GTGCATTGTAAATGATCATACTATCCGACAATCCAGATAAGTGAGTGGTAAGTTGAGTGATTTTCTTTATATGAGTACACCTTGGGGGGGGCACAGTACAGACCCTCACTCTTCCAGGGGGGGTTGGCGAGTGAGTCGCACCACTGCCCTACAACTGTGGGCATTGCATGTTCTCCCCATGTCGTGTATGTTTCATCTGGGTATTCCGATGTTCTTCAGCAGTTCAAAGACACTAAGATACCCTAACTGGCACATCTAAATTGCCATGGTGTGTAAGTTTGTGCCCTGCGATGCACTGGCATCCCATTCAGTGCGTCCTGTGCTTCCTGGGATAGGACCACAGGCCCCATGTGATCCTGTACTGGATGGACAAATATCACATGCATCCATGCATGGTCAGGTAGAATTGCAGAAATGATCTGGCTTCTGAAATGACTAGAAGGAGCAGATAGGTCACTCCAACTCAAACATATCTGAAGTTCACTTCGGAGCTATATGACTCATTTCAAGTGACTTCAGTTTAATCTAATACAATCTTGTTTAGGCACCTTGAAAAATTCTACAGATGCATCTGAAAAAAAATTGCCTTAAAGGTTATTTGCACATGATCTTCCTAAGTGATGACTTTGCGCACCACACAAGTCAGCCACCCCAACCCCGACAAAGTCACACAGAAAGAACTTACTTAGCCCCGCCACAGATCAGAACTCTAAACAAATCGCTGTCTGCCGTTCTTATGGTTCCCATGGTGACGGCACATTCTTTAAGTGTCATGCCTAACATAGCAGACAGCCGCGGGAGGTATTTGTGCCTGATTACGGCTGAACACTGTCACGGCCCTGCTAGTGACTTGTTTGCTGTGGAGGCCTGAGCAATGTTATCTTCTAATATTAAGGATAATCAGGCTAGGCTGTCAATGCTACCCAGGCCCAAATAGTTGTAGTTATATTATAAAGGGCCTCTTTACTCTCCCTGTGGCGAGAAGCAGTGTATAAATAACTGACCAATCACCTAACCTGTGGAAGGGCTGGAAAGGAAAGTGCCATTAGGTGTAATGGCCTTTCTTCTTCTATATCTGACCAAAGACAGTTAGCAGGAGGACCAAGTGCATTTCAGCCTTAATCCCTGTGTAGGACTGGCCTTGTATGTACTTTAATCAATTGTTCCCCCCCCCCCCCCAAAAAAAAAGAGAGGAAATCATGGCCATTGCCAGGGAGAGGGTGCACTGAGCAGGAATAGCATGGCGGTCTTGACATCCGCTGTACAGATAAAGTAAACATCTAAGCCCCACTCAGCAGGCCCCATTTCTGACAAATTTCGAGCAGCGAGTTTTGTCCGGTTAATGTATTTCTTTATTTATTCACTTTTCTGCCTTTTTTTTTCTTTCTTTTTTTTTTCTTTTTTGCTTAGTGAGAGCTTTTATTCATAGAAACCCTTCAGCGCCTTGAATTGTTTACAATGCTGGCTCATGTCAGGTATTTTTAAAGAGGCGTAAGTGGGCTTCTCCAGTGGGATTTAATCCTGCAACCTTTCCATCGCAAGTCGAGTACTTCATCTCCCCTAAGATATTTTTAATTAATCTGTGCAGCTACTATCGTGATGATTACGTCAGTAGAAGAAAATGATATAAATACAATAAATTTGCACATGGTGGTGATACGTCTTAATGAGCAACGGTCAGTGGATCTATATCAACTGATTAGAGTAAAAAGACCTCGGTATGGTTTTCTCAAGCCAGACGTAGGGTAATCCATCTCTATGGCAGAGTTGGGCTAACATGTAATATCACATCCAACAACACATCAAAAGGGTCCAAGAAAACCCTTTCATATGGTGTAATATATTCAGTACGGTCAGAGCAGTATCATTCTATCAATAAACACGTAATGCTTAGCATTTTCACAGTTTATGCGCTTCCCCACATCGTGTTGTCAAAACAAACGTTGACATGGGTAACGATGTTCAATACAATAATCCATCAAGCACCTACAGCATTTGCCCAACGCCACCTGTATGTTTTTCACAATAACATCATTCTGTCTTACCGCCGAGCACAGATGTAACCTCAGCTGCAGCTTGATACTGTATCTATACCCAAAATGCTTTAGCCGGGTGTCAGGCCTCAAAACTCAGGCACTTGAGTGGCTTATATAGCTGAAACTGTTACAATTGTAAAAGCAGCGTCATTGTATGATCTCTGTATACAACTATTGTGTAAGTCATAAAATAAAACCTTAACTTAAAGTTAAGATGAAATGAAAATGCTAAATTCATAGCATAATGCACCGTGTACATTCTACAAATTAAAGGCACTTTCCATGGATTCTGTCCAACAGCTACTTTAAGGCAAATTGTCCATCTCAAATGATCACTGTCCTTTGTGCTTTTCCTGGCTCCATCACCAAGGACAAGGTTGATTCACACTTAGTGCTGACAGACAGCAGCTTATGGCTTGTGATCTTGGGGAGCTGAGGCCTATTAAGGGCACCTTGATATTGTAAGGAGATGTTTAGTTCACATCTTATGGACAACTGCAGCAATTCTTTGTGTATACGTCATGGATTAATCTGGAACTTGATTATTTATCAAATGGACAGATAACTGTTACTTGGGAAAAGTAATTGCATAAAAGAGTTCTCCTAATATAGTACACAAGTGTTTTTGCATTGGATGTACTTGTGTTTACTGATATCGTTAGCATGTTGCTTATTTAACGGAACCCCATGTCAGCCTCAAAGCACTGCCTTTTCTCCTCCTCAGGTGCGGAATCAACTCGGCTGCCGGTAAATCTCAAAGTCACCTGGTCATAAGCTCCAAGACTCTCAGATCCGTGTCTTCTTCCTTTGAGAGAAATCCCCGCGAATCAATTTCTGGAAGTGATACGCCAGGAAACAATCGTGACATTGAGGATGGCTATAAGCCAAAAAGCTAATGCCCTTGTAAAAACTTCCCAGATCCAGGAAAATCTGACTACAGTGTTCTAAAGGCCAGATAATGATCCCGTGTTACGGAGCAAGTGCTAAGCACACTCTGTCGTGGAGTGACATCGATTATGTGCAAGGCCGACTCAACTACGCAATCCCTTAACAAAGCAAAAAAATGGGCCTGTCACTTTAAGCTAACAATACATAGCAGGGTCCATAGATAGTGCTGTGATATATACGAGCTGAGACGGTTTATGCAATTTTATTCCCAGGTGACACAACACAGAATTCTCCTGTACCTGGACAAGAACCCAACTTTCCAAGTCATCCTGGAATAGGTAAAGAGCGTGGTAAAGTCATAGTTAAGTAATTTGAGTAGCAAAGGGTAAAAGCATTCCGCAAATCAAAGGCTCTAAGATGCCCCAATGAGAAGCTACTACTTCACTCTCTTAAATAATGAATTAGCTCCTGATATCCTGTGACGGGCCGGAGAGAAAGCACTTCCTTTCTGGAGTGAAGCAGAGCTTGAATGGCCATGAATAATTCATATGGGAGTGCTCCTGTTAAAATGGCCAGATATTGGAAGTCAAATGCAAAACTATCTCTCCACCCTATGACAATATAGCAGATATCGTAATACTATATTAAGGTGAAAAATGAAATACAATGGCAATATTCCAACACTCTTTTTTTTATAATTATTTTAAGATTATTACTTGCAATTGCCACAAAACATAACATGGCAACTTGACTTCCATCTTTCCAGGAAACATGCAGCACCCCAGCCCGTATGATTTTAAAAAATGAATCAAAACAACATTATGTCTTTGTAATCTGCATTCTATGCAGTAGCACCATCAGCAGTATTGTTCATTGCTGTTTACGATGTTCCAGGCCGTATCTGAAATCCACATATCTCAAGTCCAGGACAATCTGTTGCATCCATTTTAGAAAACTTTAAAATATTAGCTTGTTTTACATGAGCTTGACTAATTGAAAAGCTAACGATTCGACAGCAAAGTACTGTTTTATGCCAACTACTGTATATGAGTTATTACCCTGTATCCATACTTACACTCCACCACCCCAGATCCTGACTAGGATAAGTGGTTAGGAGACGGAATAGATTTATATTATACTGTAGCGATCATATCATTATGCTTTACTGATCATTTCCCTACAAGACTATATACTTTGATTTTGGTCTAACAAATGACAGACATCTCCTGGAAATGCAGCTGGAAGATGGATTTATGAAAATGACAGAGGTATTTTCATAGCGGCAGGCTGGACTCCCGAAAACAGGAGTTTTGAAAAAGCTGCATTTAATCGGTGCACATTTTAGAAAAGATACATTTTAATCCCCCCGGAGCCCACCTTCATATTCAGTCATAATGGGTAAAACTCTCATCCCTGTCCCGTCATGAGTCAACTCTGTGGCAAACCACGGGCCTGTGTGTTTAATACATTAGCGATGTGGCCTGTCTTTGATCTGAATATACTCCATATACTGCCATTTTATTTCTCTTCTCCCGACCTGAAGTTTGGCAAGGAAATCCAGAGGATTTGCTTGATTGTTTTCAGTTGATTGTCAATCAGGGTAACCAGTAATGCTACCTCAGTCATTAAGCCAAATGAATCGCAGGCCTACATGTGTACTTGAGTTTCTGTTCTGGAGATGGAACAGCCACAACTTTTTGGGTTGGCCTCATAAAAAATCGAGCAGTTGCACTCCAGATGTTATTACTCGCTGAATGAATCCACTGTACTCCCGTCAAGATGTTGAGTGATGTGTGTAGTCCACAGCATTTTGCTAATGAAACGCTAAAAGTTAAATGAATGACTACTTTCAGGGAGAATTGAAGCCAGCATTACTCCTGAACAATACCAAGAGATTCATATTACAGCTAAAGGTTGTGAAGAGGAAGTATTAAATCAAGATGAGTTCCCTCATTTTTTCATACTCATAGGCATAAAAATCAGTTTATAAGTAATGCCTTCATTTTACGGCACAGTTCTGATCTCTAATTTTGCAGGTTATTGTGAAGGCTAAGATTTAAACTACCGGAGAACACATTGAGGAATGTCTGAGCCGGAAAAGATGATGACAAAGTGATAAAGTGTGAAACGAGATCAACCCCCCCCCCCCATCAACCCTCCCTGCCACCTCCACCACTGACCCATCTGGCATTAATATTAAAACCAAGATTAAATCTAAACTCTGACTCTGCGTTTAATAGTAAAATTACATGATCCAAGTTAATAGCATGTTGTCTCCCAGGAGGGCACTGAATGCCTCCATAGCAAGGAAAGATATTTCCCTCGAAACAAGGTTTGTAATATATTACCAGCGAGAAGATCAGCACTTGGACACAATCCCAGTTCAGCCTGACACACTGAAGAATTTATAGTATTTTACGCACACAAGTGCATATCCAGAAAACACACTCATTTGACAATTTATTAACTTTTACAGTTCTGCATTACCTCTTTTCTGAAAGCTGGAGTGGTTATTTAGGACTTTAGGAAGTCCCCCGATAGTGATGTTCGAGCGCCCTTGGTTTTTGAGACTTTAGCTCGTCATATAGTCGTTGAACCAAACTGTAGCGACTTTGCGCAGCTGTAAGTGGAAGGGGTACATATGTCAGTCGGATACTGCTGATGAAAATAAGGTGCAAAACTTAAGTAGTTGCAGCGTTCGGAACAATTTAGAACAGCTGGGGGCTTCTTGTTACGCGGTGTCTCGCGATGTGCCTCATCAACGTGCCTGCCAGTCATTACAGTCAATCATAAACTCTTTAATGGGCTAATGTACAAGACAAACACTCTTCAGCTTGGATTTATACATAATCTACTTTTCGTTGGCAATATTCAGTGATAGTGAAGATTTTCGCCTTCGCTGTACATCAAAGAATTCCCCTCAGGGATCGGCGAAGTATATCTCTTAAAATCTCTCTGACGGCTCCCTTTTAAGAAGATGCTAATTTGAGTGGATAAGATCTTTTATACAATATAAATGTCTACGTGGCCGCATGGGCTTTTTTCTCTTTGACACTCTGTAGCAGCACCTACATTCTGGTCAATAATAAATTTCCGTTTTTGACAGTAAGTCCACTTCGGCTGTAAGCATATGATCCAAGGCTCTGTCCATGCAATCGCCAAGTCCCATCATTCCTCTGGCGAGCTCTTCGCAGCAGCTCATGGTAAAACTTTGTCATTTGGCCTCTGGATCTCCTTCCTGGCAGCCGAGGGAGTTCCACCCACGCTCCGGATATGTCTCCCTCTGTCCGAAAATAGTCATTTTCACACATTAATTTTAATTTTGACTTCCAGGGTCATGGTGAACATCCGAGCACAAGCATCTGAGGTTCCTCAGTGCTGTCTACCTTGCATAATGCCTAGCTGATTCAAGAAGTGTAAAAAAAATATTATATAATCAATTAACTTTATGTTAAGGGTGCCTGGTTTCTCAGCTAACCAACAAGCCTGTCAACTGACTTTAGTTACATAAATTACTCAATATCACAGAGTCTTAGCATGCCGCAAAACTGTATAAATGGGTGCTCATCATTACAAAACTTGCCAGTTCTAAAAGAATGCGAACATAGAAATAATTTTGATTTTAATTTATGCTATCCATGAGACAAAACTTTTGTTGAAGCATAATTCTATCCCCCCACGCAAGCTTTGGTGTAGAACTAATACTTAATAGTAGGACAGGCTGATGAATTTAGTATATTATGATGTAACACAACATCGTACATTAAAATATGGTATAATTTACATGCTGTTGATGTAAAGGCAATGTATAAATGGAGGAAGTTAATAATTATCTGTTATTTTTTCAAAGCGGAAATTAATCACCTCCCTCCCCTAGAACCTCCCCCACTTTTAAAAAGGTTGATTCGCCCCTGCAGGTGAGAGTGACAGCTGGGCTCAGAGCACAGGGTGAGCCTTTTAATGGGGCCCCTGTAGCAGCTGTTGGGGTTAAGGACCTGACTCAAGGGGCCAGTGATGTTATGATTATTCTCCAAGCCATGGGATTTGAACCAGCAACCTACTAAACACAGGAGCTGATTCCTAACCCGCACAGCCTATCTTATATATTATTTAGACTAACTGGCATTTTCAGATTGTCAAGTGTGTGAGCATATGTGCCCCGCAATGCGCTGGAATTCCTCACTGGGTCTCCTCTGCCCTGCATTGCCTGGGATCAGAGGTGGACGTTTTAGGTCCAGAAAGTAAAAATCCAGACCAAGATTTCGTTTTAACCAACCAGCTGAGTATAAAGAACCACAGCCACAGAGTACTCAACTGGTCGGTTGAAATGAAATCTTGGTCTGTATTTTGACTTTTTGGATCTGAAATGTCCACCCCTGCCTGGGACAGGCTCCAGGCTTTGCAAAACCCTTTTCCATTGGAAGGATAACAATACATTTAATGTACACTCAGTGACAAAAAATGTTAAGCACCCAGACAGAGTGGTGGAAATGAAATGAATCTGCACATGGTGAAAGGTCATGTGTGTGTGGCAATCTTTATAATATTAGATCAAATGGTTCGCAGAATTGTCAGTATGGGCACACTGCAGGTCCTGTGTCAGTAGGGTGTGGCGCCCCCCTGGGCCTGGATATATGCAACAATATAGTGTGAAAGGGAGTCGTACAGCCGTTGTATGCTATACTGCGGCAAGTCCGGACACACATGTTGTAGTGTGGGTGCCCTCACGTGCCCATTGGTTCCAACATCGGGCGACTGTGACATCTGCTTGCCCCACATGCCGGGCAATTGCACGTTACGACCATCCGGTCTCATGCAAACCCACAATGCGACCCCTATCAAACTCCGTCCAGTGCTGGTAATGCCGTCTCATGCGCCTATGAGGCATCCTCTGTGTCTGGCGACTAGACATGTCAGCTCCTTGCGAATCAAATCACTTACATACCCATCGCTGGTCTGCATGTGTACCAAATTACATCCAAATCGGGCCAATACTTCTGGGTGCTTAAGTTTTTGTCACTGAGTATAATACAGCCTTAAATGCCAGTAGAATTTCATCTTGTGAGACTCTCCAAAGACATCAGTCACCTACGCTATAGGCCCCTAATCCACAACACAGCCTGGCTTATTGTTTAAGGCCACTGACCCCCATGGGCAATGTTCCAGGTCTGTGGTCCCAGCCCAAGAACAGCTGCTCTAACGGTACGCTAAATCATAGCAAAATTAAAGCTAAATATAAAGTGAATATTTCGCAAACTGTTATAGAGGGATAGGTCAAAGGATAAATCTCTTAGAACAATCTTTCCATCCCTTTTCAGTGACTACATATTCAAATAGTTTTGCAGTAATGTGAGTTCTGTCCCATGAAGAACAGGAAATGAGACAGGACAGGTTCTTGATAATCATCACATACACTTCGCCTCATATTGTCATTGACTTTGCACAACTTTGCACACGACTTTGGTTTGCTTTGGACGCCCATCACTACACAGATCTAGCAGAAAAACACAGAGCCTCCATACCAACACTCAATGAATGCCCTAAATACGGCACATTCTTCAAAATACAAAGTATGGTGTAGTCAAAATGCAGATTTTATGTTGATGCTACCGATGCATCATTCCAGTTTGATCAAAATCACATTTTCACAGGACGGAAGTGGTTTGATGGCTTTGAAAGCTGATACTTTCCTGTGGTCCCCGAAGCCTGGCAGGGCTCCTTCAGAGAACACGGCAAGGAGACACAGCATGGCCAGGAAGGCAGTGAGCTGGGATCACACTCAAGATACGCAGCACGTCGCCAAGGGGGCCAGTGTTGCGGAAAAGCATGTCCCCGCTGCTTGTGATTTCAAATATCCTCACATATCTCAGTGCGTAACAAAGGGCTGAGGTTATTATTAACTTATAAACTATACATATACCGAAAGCTAATATTGGTTATACAAAACGTGTGAATTCGTGATTGGAGCTCATTTTAATTAAGCAAATAAAAAAACAACATATAACATGCAAATCGAGTATCATTTAAAATAAATGTGCACCATAATAATAGCAGAATTACTTATGATGAAAAATAATTCGGAATTGTCAGAGCACGTTAAAGAACAGAAATGAGCGTCTGAAGGAGCGAGGGTCGACCGGAGGCAGACGAGTGGCGTACAGGCGTGTGAACAACGCCCCGTCTGTCCCACTGGCTGGGGCACGGCCCGGGGCGGCGAGGACTGCGCGGACCGCGGGCCGGACGGAAGGGCTCGAGTGGCGCGCCAACGGCCTGACACCGACAATGCCCTGCTTCATGAGGAGGGAACAAGAGCACATGTTTTCACGGGTCAGATCTTCAGCCTGAGCCTCCTTCCGAGTCACATGGTCGCCGCGGGAACAAAAGGCTATTCTGCCAGCCACAAAGGCACCACACTGTCATTACGCACAGGGAATCCCCCGGGGGCCACAGTCCCTCTGGTGCTTTATTAATTGCCTCATTTGTTCGCTTGTTTATTTTGTGTTATTCTCTTTTTTTTTTAATCTTGCAAATGACACACAAAGTAGGTAAGAGCGGTCCTACACATCTCTATGATTCATAAGCTGTCGTCGTGGTAAACATCTTGTTTATATCGATTCGTGCGGCATGAATTAATAATGCCCTAACGGTGGAGGTACGTTTTCTCCGTGATACTGCAATTACGCCTCCTACACGGAGCGTCACGGAGTCGTGCGAGGTCATCATGCTAATGGAGCCATTCAGAGGCCACTCGTTTTTGAAAGCTTTTTTTTTTTTTAAACATATGCATAAAACACAAAAGTTCAATCTTTATTAAGTGCTGATACTGGTATTCAGCAGAACGTAGCTGATGGTGCCAGTGCATGTTTGCCTAAAACCCAAAGTGGAGTTAAATATCAAGTCGGTTGTCTCGTTAAATCCTTCTTGTGAATGATAATGACCTTTGTTAATGAATTCATTGGGGAAAACTGCATGGAAGTCAATATGACAAATTGCTTTTCGTACGCAAGAGTCATACGCAAATTAGAGCACAGAGTTCACGTTGTTTTTGTGGAAAAAGAAAACAATTTATGTGTAGGTATGTAAATTTTTTTTTTTATTAAAAACCTGGCCTTTTCATAAGCTCAGCACAGAGTTCATAGATTGTTTGCAAAGCATATATATTTTTTTTTTTTTCAATTTTGTGTAAATATTACAGTGTAAGATTATTGTGTATTATCGTGGAAGATGGGACGCGATGGAAGAAATATTCAATGGCATGGCATAACCAGTCCACTCACCTTGCACCTTATTGTAGTCTCTGTTTTCTCTCTCAGACAACATGCCCAGACCATAATACCTGAGCCCATACCCTGCTGTAACCCACCCCGAGACCTGACACCCATATGGTTTTCCCGGGTTTTTCATACTGGCCCTTTAAACCTCCCTTACCCCTCATTCACCTCATTCCTTGCCCCCATGCCTGTGTCACACGACTGTCCGGAGCACACCTTACACCTGCTTTCAATAGGTTTATCATGTAGACAAGGCTAAAAAAAAGCACAAGTCATGATCCATGAACCTTTGTGATATATGCAGTTATTAAAACAGCATTAACAAAGATCCTGGCATTGCGCCCGACTCGGACTAAATGGCTCCTGGTGACTTGAGCCCCACGCTGAGTCTCCTCTCCGCCTCACTGTGGCTACCGAGCGAGGAGAGCAAGGCGCCTTGACCCTGGTGCCCACCCCCCCCCAAAATCACCCACCTAAATCACACT
>JAODKL010000118.1:26588990-26601781 GCA_026780765.1 Petrocephalus schoutedeni
GGCTCCGTGGAATCATACCTCCAGAGGTGTCCTCCCCCAGTGCTTGCGTGGGTTTCCTTTGGGTGCTCCGCTTTCCCATTTCTTTCTCGGCATCGCCGACAGTAAATTCCCAAAGCATGTTTTCTCGTTAGTTCGCCTGTGTTAAAATAGTAGCAGACGAGCGAGCGAGCGCGGCTCCCGAAGCGGCCGCTCGCTGCGCTCTGTAGGGGGCTCCGTGCCACATTGTCGCGGGCGGCCGGCCGGCTCACAGGCGCAGGCTGCCGGTGTTAACGAGATGCGATGTCTCCCCGGGCTCGCCTCGTATTAATACGTTCGCGGTAAATAATTAATACGCGGGCTTTGACTTTAGCGAGAGATCTACCGCTGCGTGTTTTTAGGGAGCTGCGCATCTTCCCCGCCGCCGCCTGCAGTCTCTGCGGCCACATTAAGCGGCCCTAAAGAGCGCCACCCGGACGCCGGGCCCCTTCTATCCGCTTAACACTTCAGCTGGGACGGGGGGCTGGGTTATAATAAAACGGGCTCGCTTATTTATCGGCTCTAAGAGTGTTTTCGTGGTGTCAGAGTCTGTATCTCTGGCCCATTAAACCGGGCTTCCCAAGCTGGAAAATGCCCCTTAAAAATGTGGCTATACGCAGCATCGGGAAGACGGTTTAAAAAAATAATAAGAATTGATAAGCAAGCAGTATTATTGTTAGAAGCCACTGACGCCATCATAAGTTTTTAATCTTCTATATGTGTTCCTGAATTTGACTTGAATATCCATGTATTTCATGGGGCTTTTCTTTTTTTCCACGTGTTGTCTGTGCGAAGAAAGCGGCTCAGCAGCCCAACGGGCTCCAAAGAGACTTTTGCTTTGTTGTGCGGCATTTTTTAAGGAAGGAAGCTGAATGCTTGTCATTGCCAACTGGACGGTCTAATAATACCCCGTCTAAAGTATGCAACTCCCACTTGAAGCAAAAGTTCATACTGGAATAGGCGACGGGGAGCATTATGTGGGAGACTTTCTCCCTGCGACGTGCGCTTCCAAATTACAGAGGGGGCATGGAAGTGTTCGCGTCTAGCCCCGCTAAGTATGGGTGTGAGGGACGGCTGGCTGGAACTTTAATGCCAGTGGAGGGTTCGGCTTGTCCCGGTGCTGCCAAATCCTGCTCCCAGGTCTCACATTCACAAAATGTTTGCGTGCTGTAATAAATGAGCTCAGAGGCAAAACTACCTTTACTTACACCATCTCATTCTATCTGCGCCTTTATTTCCGACGCTGTTAAATTTGAGTCTGCTGCAAGTGTGTATGTTCAGCTTCATATCCAAGCAAACAAAGTTACACGCATAGACCATGATTTGGCTCGATGTGCTGGTATGAAACGATACGTCCTGTAAAGTGTCTCTATGACAGGCACAAGTCTATTCTAGCCCGTTTACTATATTTTACTTTCGTTGTTTTGGGGTGTACGTTTTTTTTTTGCGTGTGTATTATCATATGATCCGACAGGCACAACTGTATTCCAGCCCCTTTACTATATTTTACTCTTCTGTTCCGTTGTTTTGGGGTATATGATTTTTGCGTGTGTATGATCAGTACGATCTTTATGACACGCGTCCTGCATGCTGTGTCTTCGCAGGCGTGTGGTCTTCGATCATAAAGAACAATGCAGGCGACCTGGCACGTTGCTCTTCTTTGTGTCAAACTATTCCGGGCCATTTATAAGTCACGCTGCGTTTTCCTAAAGGTTCTCATGTGTCAGCAACCATAGCGGTGGCTTTGGGTGCCCCCTGGTGGCTAAGTGACCTAGAGCCCATCTGGATCAGCAAAAAGCCGCTCTGTGTCTCTGTCCTACTAAAAGTCGCGAAATATAAACGCGTATATTTTGTGTGTGTGTGTGTTTAATTCACTTTTATTTATTTATTTATTTATTTTTTGCTTCGGAGAATTATTTGGGAACATTGCAGAGGACAGCACAGACCGCTGATCTTAACCCAGAAATTTGGGATGAGCAGGGTTCCTGGATTAGGGCCAGGTCTAGCTGGACCTTCTCGGTAGCAGTGTTTTAAAGAATAAGTAAAGCAGGACACCGACGTGTCTTTAAAAAGAAAGTAGCAGAACGTCGTTGTTAAGGCTAAATTACATCAGTAAATATGAGGAATGAATTGTCTTCATTTATGCAGCACCTTGTCCAATGCACACTTAATGGTTAGTTCATATTGGTGTTACAGTAATAAGGTGTCTTACACTAAATATTTAAGTTCTGAAATTGAGCCTTCATTTTTACTGTACCTTAAATCTCTCAGTGTAATGCATTTAAGCACAGGTGCATTTCATCCACCCCAAGTCCTCATTAATGCTGAATCTGAAACCATTTTCACTATCGGATAGTCTCAATAGTGTGACTTTTTTAGCAGTTTGTGTCCAGTGGAAATCAGAGTGTGCAGCACCCTCTGTAGTTTGTATCTCACTGCATTGTACAGAATCACTCCTGCGTTGCCTTGGGTTCTTGGGAACAGAAGCAGACAAATGAGGGGCTGCCTGCAATCCTCCATGGCGGTGGGCCAGGGTGGGTTTCTGGAATAGGAATATGCGTGACTGACCTGGTGGGCTTAGACACCAACTGCAATTCCACTCAAATGGTTAACGTGGCATCTTTACAGCATTAACGGAATGTTCCTCTGCATCCGTCTCTCTGCTACAGTTTTTAAAGCAGCAATATTTCACCAGAACGTCTGGTCCTAATCCAGCCCAGGTGTTCCCCTACATTCTGCAGTAACTCTGCAATAGTGCTTAAAATGTTATTTTTGTAGTCTTTTTAACCATACATGCACCTTGCATTGTCTACTTGAAAATATACAGCTATGAACATAATACAACTATGTACATCTGTATTGTTGGACAGTCAGGATGAATACAAGAGTTTCCTCAATGCAGTTCTGAGTTATATCTAAACCATGAGAAATATCAATCACTAATCTGGCTGATGATGAGAAGTGCATACATCAGTTCTTGTACTGGTTAGGGTTGTGGGAGTATTATATGAGCAGAGTTAATGCTTGTCAGGTGTTTAAAACAGCTAAGGAAAAAAACCATGTACACTGACATCCACGAGAATTGACAACCATGGATATTTTTATTTTGCAATTTATGGCAAAAAGGAGCCATATAAATCTGGCTCTAACGGGGCCTTGTGAGCACTCTGAATTTGACTCATGTTCTGAGTCCACATTTTCATTTCTTGATGAGCCCGCTCTGTCCCACGCGTGTTGGAAATGTGTGGGGTTTATTCATTTATGCATCCGTGGCAGTTACGTCACGTGACCCATGTGGCTAAATGCCTTCCTGCTTTCATTCTGTCCTCAGCCATCTTTCAGTCTGCTAATTTTGTAAAGAGAAATGAATGTCCTGAAATGACCTGTCCAATGTGTGTGCAGTGTTTTAACTGCATGCTTCGTTTGGTGATCTTCCAAGGAGCAGCCCTGCTAAGGAGTTGCCCCAGCCTTAAAGGTGGTGGAGGGGCTCTCAGAATCGCAGCTGCTCTGCCAACCCAAACATATTCTTGTATTTAAATAGCAGTCGAGTCGGCGCCATTATGCCAATGGCCCCATCGGACAGTCTGACCAACGTAATCGACCTGCAGTCTGCCTGCAAGTTAAACAGCGGGCCTCAGGCCTGCGAGACCGAAGAACACAGTTAGAGCGGCTGTCCCGTCCCGCTGTGGCTGCTCATTGTCATCGACGGCTGTGACACACCCTCCACGAGAGATCGACGCAACAAGAAAGGTCTGCCCTGGAATCTCAGGCATGTGCCTAGATCTGGCTTTAGGCAAAGCCAGCCCCATGATCTCAAGGATTTAAGGCTGAAACCCAATCCTCGTTTGATTTGTATTGCACTCTAGCAGAGATTAAACATAATCAGGTGAGTGTGGATGACTGCCAAGCATTTGTCAGTGACTGAAATTACATCACATGTGGTAAATTTGTTAACACTAATTGTTTCATTAGCAATGCCCTTGTTTTATGGGTATATGTCTTCAACAAAACAGCACAGAAACAGAGTTTTCAGCTCTCATGCATCTGCTTTAAGCTTTCAGATTGTCAGGCTCACGCAGGAAATCTTACAGCAAATCTGTATTATTCCATATAAACCTAATATTAGCTACATCAAAAGCACTGAAAGGTGAATAGTCGTCATTGTTGACGCACCACAGCACGAAACAACGAAATGTGATCTCTGCATTTACCCCATGTGATATTATTACACAGCAGGGGGCAGCTACGTGAGCGCCCGGGGAGCAGTGCTTGGGGACGGTACCTTGTTCAGGATAGTTTGCAAACCCTACAGAGTATTTACAAGGTAATGAAATTGTTACATGCATGTAAATGCATGTACAAGCATGTGCAGACTTGTCTCGAATTGAAAATCTCACTCCAGCCCAGTGACCAAAGTTGACAACCCAGCAGAAAGGCCATAATCACATGAGTACAGAGAATTGCTCACACATTTGTTCATAAAAGAAATATTTGGGAAATATACTGTTATTGTTACTGCTGTTATCATTAGTGAGTGAAACATTTTGTACGTTAGACGTGTGTGCAGCTATTGTAGCTAGATCAGGAACTGGTGTTGGTTTCATGCTAAAATCTGCCCAAACAGCTTACTGTCTGCAAACCTATATAATTTTATTGTGCTTGACATGGTGTTGCTTCAGCTGTGGGTGAGCCCTGGTCTCTCCGGGCCGCTGGGCTTTCCTGTCAAAGTTGTGAACATCCATCTGCGTGCCAACCGGGGCTCGCTTTTGTCACACGAGAGCTCGCGTGTTCTGACAGCGCAAACATTTGTTGGTGAGTGTGTGTGTGTGCGCGGGTGTGTATATCTGTGCTTAAGATAGAAGCAGAACGTGAAAAACCAGAGGGCGGGGAAACATTATTTGTTAATTGGAAACAGTGATATTTCTCCAAAGTAGGTGTTACAGCATTTGGGTGCTAAACTCAAGATTAAGAGTTTCCTAACCCTACCGGTTCCTGTGAGATGCAACATAAGGAACTACGATTTTTCAAAGCACACAAGATACTTTGATAAACGCTCTGTCTTTTTGCCGTGACAACCAACTAACCAGTGCCTCACGTGATGAAATATGGGAAAACAAACACGTCGTGACAACTTTGGCCCAACACTGTGGCAACATGCTAACAGAAAGCCCCCAAACTGCTTGTGAAATGTAACTGTGTACAGGGACGGTGTTGATCAGGGGTGGAAATCTTAATCTTGCAGCAGCATCCGTCCTTAGTGCTTTCCCTTTCCGAGTCAACATTGTAGTGATAATATTTGCCAATGGGTCTACGCAGGAGTGGTCATTTTCCGTTCACTGCTGTCGAATCAGATCTTAAGTACATTCCATTCCTAATTGTAAACTGAAACATCTGCTGGCTGCACAATAGTGACAGACCTGTGCTTAACCCAAAAGATTTCTGGTGCTTTGGTTATGCACCCTTCAGGGTGGTGGGCAGCCCGTCAACGCCTACTGCTCCGGGGAGGTTTCGATGCTGTGCTTCAACCCCAAACCACTCTCAGCTGACCACTATTAGGAACAACACTCTAATATTGGGTTGGATGCCTTTGCTCGCAACACAGCCTGAAGTCTCTGTGGCATGGACTCAACAAGCCGCTAGAAGCTTGCCCGAGAGATTCTGCTGCATGTTGACATGATTGCATCATGTAATTGTGGCAGATTTGCTGGCTGCACGTTCATGCTGTGATTTTCCCATTCCACCACATCCCAAAGGTGCTCTATCAGATTCAGATCTGAAGACGGGGAAGACCATTGAAGTACCTGTCATGTTCATACACCAGTTCGATATGATTTGCATTTTCTTTTGCACGCTATCCCACTGGAAGTAGGCATTAAAACCTGGGTAAATTGTGGCCATAAAGGGACGCACATGGCCAGCAACAATACTCGGATAGGCTTTGGCATTTAAATGATGCTTGATAGGGGGCCCAGTGTGTGCCAAGAAAACATTCCTCACATCATTAAACCGGCACTACAAGCCTGAACTGTTGACATAAGTCAGATTGGGTCCATGGATTCATGCGGTCTACTCCAAATGTTGACCCTACCATCTGCTTATTACAGCAGAAATCCAGATTAATCAGACTAGGCAATGTTTCTTCAGTATTCAGCCGCTCAGATTCAGCGAGTCTGTGCACACTGTACCATGTGTTTAGCTGACAGGAATGGAACTGGATTTGTGTCTCTTCCCAGCCACCTCAAGCTTTGGATTGTATGTTCAGATATACCTTTCTGCTCGCCACTGTCGTTAAGAGAGTTTATTTGACCTGCCATTTACTTCCTGCCAGCTGAAACCAGTGTGGCCATTCTCCCCTGACCTCTCTCATCACGAGGCGTCTGTGCACGCAGAAAGCTGAGACTGCAGCACGTGAAGATCCTGGATCAACAGTTTCTGTAATACTCAATAGTCACCATGTCTAGCACCAACAAGCTTGCCACGGCCAAAACCACTTTGATTGCATTTTTTCCCCCTGTTCTGATCTTCCCATTTGTGGAAACTCTTGATCCATGTCTACATGACTTCATGGGATGCTGCCACATGATTAGGTATTTGCGCGAAAGAGCAGGTTTTCAGGTGCTCCTAATTGCAAGATCAGTTATAAGAAAACCACTCAGTGTCCCCAGTGGGACGGGTAAAGTACCGCTATCCTGTTCCATTGGCAAGATGCTTGACCAGAGTTGGTTTATAAAAATGGTAATGATCTGTAATTGTGAGCAGCGTAAAATTGTAAGCTATGTAAAGCTCAGTTTAAACTTCGCATTGAAACCAGACGTTCAGATTGGAGTGGATAGCCATCAGATCATGGCTCGTAACTCTTTGCCTGCTTATTAAGATGACTCCCTATTCCCTCCCAGTGAACTGTGCTGTGATTTTTATTTTTTTTTATTTGATGATATGTCACTCTATGAATTCGGGAACATATGGAGTAGCCATGTTTAAGGGCAGAAACATGTGATTTTAGGTGGGTACCTTTCATCACCAGTCCTGGTATGTCAGAGTGCGTGCTGCTGCTCAGTGTTTTCTTTCCTTCTTTTTTTTTCTTTTTTAATTTGTCTTCATACATTTCAGTCTCCCTGAAGTTTGCAAAAACATCTGGCTTGGGTACAATTTGATGGCTAAGCGATTTTCAGAACATTATAATTCATGTATCTTCATGGTGTTCTGGGCACCACTATCCTGTGTGCCAGAAGGCCCCTCCTGGCCTCCTTATGGTCAGTGGGAAGTGCAGGAGAGTGGTAAAGAGCAGAAGGCAAGATTGGGCGAGGACACATGACCGCTTGCATGCTTAGTTGACTATATCTCGCTGATCATCAGGCACCTTAACATGTGCTTAAAGTTAGGGACTCATCTCCACGCCTCGTTACCTGATCTGAGCCCAGCTCTGCACAGCACTCCTGCGACTTCCTCCCTGTGTTTGTGTGGATTTCCGCTGGTCAGGCCAGTTCCCACACACGGCACAAAGACGATCTGTCCAGGTGGGTTACTGCGGGAGGCGACTCAGTGGCTTAGTGGTGAGTGATGTAGCCTCCCAGTCCGCGGGGGGGTTTCAGGCCCCTTTCCGGCACTGTGTGGATTTCGTATGTTTTCCATGTGCTGCTCAGGTTTCCTCCAGCTACTCCTGTTTCCTCCTGCAGCCCATGCGGTGAGAACAACTGGTAACTCTAAATTCCCCACTGCGCCGCGTTCAGGGTGTTCCCCGGCCCTCTGCTGCCTCCGATAGGCTCAGATGACCCCACACTGGATATGGCGATTGGATGGAAACACCATCCATCTTCTAAATGCTTACCCTGGTCAGGGTCACAAGGCGCCCTGGGCCCAATTCCAGGCTACACAGGGCACAAGGATGGGGTGCATCCTGGACTGGATGCCAGTGGGATGCTGGGCGATAATAATAGCAGCAAGGCGTCGCAAAATAAAGTGAGATAAAATAGCCACCTGTTCAACATTATAAAATACCTGCCAGCCTCTGTCATCTTGTCCAGAGTGATGCTATCAACCAGAGACGGTCAGAGGGGTATGAGGGGGGAGATGCAGGGGCCCAGCACTTTAGGGACCAAGCCCCCCCACCACCCCCCACCACCATTATCGCACTCAGCCTAGGGGGACTCCAGTTTGAAAGCGTCAGCCCTAGCAGGTGGCCCGAAGGTGACATTGAGTCAGGGGGCCAGAATGTCTAGCCCCACTCACAAGCACGTGGCCTACATAAGTAAAAAAAAATAATAATAATAAAAATACAAAACATGAGAAAAATGTTCCTCAGAATCCACCAAAGTGTCAAGAGGTCCATTAGAACCATGCAAATGTTCAACCATGATTATTTGCAATGTGTTGTCAGAAATGTCCATATCTGAAATCATTTCCAGTTGTTGATCCATCCATGCGTACCTCATTGCCCTCTCTCGGTACAGGGCCGCGCTCAGAGCGGGTCGAATGAGGACGCACCAGAGATCCATTTCCAAGGCAACAGATTTCAGCGCCTCTCTAGGGATTCTAATATGTCCAATGACTGCATATGATACTATATATGATTATTATTTTTTATTAGGGGCTGTCGACCATATAGATGGCACTCGTCCAGAATGCCTTTTGTTTCTAATGGCATGTTCATTGTTGTGATGACTATATATGATACCAATATCCACCCCCCCCACCCCCTCAATCCATCTTCAAACCACTTATGGTTGGAAGTGGGGGGGAGCTGGAGCCTATGTCAGACAGCATAGGGATGCCAGTCCATCACAGGACACAAACAGAATCCCCCGCACGACATGGACGGAACATGCATACTTCACGCACAGTACAACCGTAAAGGTATGAGGCAACAGTGCTTCCTACAGAGACACTCTGGCCCCCCTGATACTAATATATCATATATTTAACATGATATACCATATTGAACTGCATATGATATCACATTTATCATTTCCCCAAATTTGATGCGGAACAGTTTCCTACATTTTCGGAGGATACGCCTCCTGCCTCGTACCCTCCACGGCGATAAACCACATCTGGCCATTGGTCAGAGCTTCTCTTCTACCTCCCCCGGCTTCACGGCTCAC
Organism: Petrocephalus schoutedeni; assembly: GCA_026780765.1. Lineage (NCBI taxonomy): Eukaryota > Metazoa > Chordata > Actinopteri > Osteoglossiformes > Mormyridae > Petrocephalus > Petrocephalus schoutedeni. Next base: position 26,598,107 of record JAODKL010000118.1, read on the forward strand.
GATCGAAGCCAGGGCACACATTCCTGTCGCAGGAAATACGTTCTAACCAGGCACCGGGCGGGGAGGCTCCTTTCATAGTCTGATTTAGCGAACGCCGCAGCCCAAATCTCAGCGTTTTAACCATTCGTACGGCTCGCTATTTTCCTGGCTGGGAACCTGGCTGGCGGTAACAGCACCAGGACGCCCGTCTGGGGACTTGAACCGGGCAGCTTCCCGGTTTACAAATCTGTGTGCTTAGCGGCCGCGCCATGCGCCGCTGCGCTAAACGAAGCCGGCGAGGGAGTGCGTATCGCTGCCACCGGGACCCCTCGGCGGTAATCACCGCGCCGGCTGTTTGCTCGCGCCCGCAGCCGCAGGTTAGGCCGAGCCGAGCTGCACCGGGAGCATAACGTCCTGCAGGGCGATTAATCAGCGGCCACGTGAAGGAGCTTCCCAGGTGAGGGGCGAGCTGGGAAGAAGCCAAAGTCCCCCCCCCCCCCAACAAAATATGCTTACAGGCAGGTGAGGGGCCACCGATATCCACTCCGTGGCCAGCTTTCTGCGGGATACGGAATTGGCTAGGGCCGACAGCATAGGTGAAGGAGTTGACGTTTCAGGAAGGTTTACTTGCTTAATCCCGCTGATTTATTCCAGCTGGTGAAGGTGAATTTCCAATGTTTTTAAATTGAATCAAAATGACAGATTCGAGATGCTTCTACCCCCGGTTGTGTGTCACTCTCCTCATCTCCTCAGAAACTGCATTTCTGTATTTTAGGTAAATAGTAATATAGGTCAATAGTTAAATAGTCATCAGCCAGATGGATTGTTTGAAAGGTGACAAGTAATTACCGCAGTTGAAATACCTGCATCAGAACCAGGGAGGGTCTCGCCAAAGTCAGGAATCCTGGTCGCTCTCCTTGCACAGCGTATCCTGAGTTTCGGTGAGTTTTCTCTCACCTTTATCACGGACTTCAAGATGCTCTTTGCCGTCTAAGGTACTTATCAGTCCTCCTGACCTTTGGTCAAGGGTGCCTCCTTATCTACCAGGCTCGATCCAGCCGCCTGTCCACATCGGGCTCCGCGGCACTGCTTGCACATACATTAATTACTTTTTCAGTCAGTTGGTAAAGACTAAATTTCCGAGCCACATGGTGTCAGTAAAATTATCTGGGTTAACTGCCTATCTCAGGGGGACAATAGCAGCATCCCTGCTCAACTTGATCCCACAACCTTTCAGTCACGAGTCCAGTTCCGCTAATTGCCTGCTGCCCACAGGAGAGGACCTCACTCTGACAGATGCTACCTAGTGAGGAATATGACGACTTGTGTGCAGCTGGTAGCAAACTGTGTGCAGTAACTACATAATGGGTCCTCAGTAAGATGGAGGTGGGGTCAGATCCTAGCTGGGAATGCTGTCCCAGTGTACAGACGTCTGCGGGACTCGGCGCACGTGGATTTTGGCTGTGGTTCAACCCATAGCTGGCGCATAGGCGTCCCACACGGGTAGCCAGCTTAGAAACCAGCTCTCCAGAAGCCTCACTCTAAAGCAACGTCTGACTGTAACCCACGGTCAGGTATTTTTGCTGAATAAAATCTGAGAACATTGTTAATTCGGTCACAGGTGACTGCTTAGTCCCCATCAGCAGAGGAGGGCACAGGGTGGTGAGGCTGCGTTGCTTGATTATGTTGATTGTTAGTGAAAATGCAATATGCATAAATGTTTAACAGGGCAATTAATCTGATAGACTGTAGTAAAAACAGAAGGTGGAGCAGTTGTCTACCCAACTCTCACACTCCCTCCTGCACACCTTTTTGTTAATGGGCTTGCTTTGAGTGCATTATTTAAGCGGAAACATACCGCATTGCCGCTCTTGATTAACTCAGACGATACTAAAGGCCCAGCCCCCATCTGAGCATTCGGGGAGGTGTGATTTATCAGCGCTGCCGTTGAGGACCTGACCGCTTGTCACTCATTCCCAAGGTCCGCCCCCCCCCCCCCCCCCCCGTCTCCATGGGTCTAATTAACGCTAATAGTAAGACATGTGCCTTTATGTTGAGCCCGGCATCTGGTGGCGAAGCTAGCTATGCAGGCGAGGCCGGTGTGTCAAGAGCGAAGGTGCCCCTCGCCAGGAAGGGACGTTTATGGCTGTTGCTTTGGTTTGAGGGATTCACAGAATGGAAAAAAAATAAATCTGCGGGATGGCACATACCACGATCTGATCGTGTGACAGACAGCACTGTCATTAAGTTGTATTTGTTTGGATTCAAAAGAAGTTCAAAAAAGTTGGAGTGTAATGCTTAATAGAAGAATAAAAATTAGTATTGAGATCAATCCTCTAATACTTAGATAGATACAGAGAGCTGATTCTAAGAGATAGGCATTCAGTTTGTGACGCACCACACACCATGTTATTCGTATCTTCCCCTGACGGACCCGAAATAAACGATGGATTTCTAAAAGGATGAGACAGCCTCATTTCCACGGCCAGGGGGCTGGAGACTTAAATTATACCTCGACAAGCCTGCCGTCCCCACCCCCAGCCCAGAGAGCCCCCACGCTGGCACCAGCCCACGCCGGATGGCAGCCTGAGCACCACACTGGTGCCGTGACAATAAATGATAGTGGTTGCAGGGGTTGGAGGAGGAGACGCCCCCCTGAGATACCCAGGGGAGTTAGGCACGACCTTTGCTTTTAGCCCGAAGCCTCCATCTTGCCGTAATGATAGAGGACATTGTCCTCTGCCGGGCGTGTGTTTCACCAATGTTTGTTTTGAAGAGAAGTACCCAGGTTCGAAGCCTGGGGCTACCTCTCGTCATGGACCACAGCTGTTCCAGCCCGTCCTTGGTGCAAACTTGAGAAAGCCTGGGACTTACATTTCGAAGAAATCGAGTCAGATCCCTACAGCAAGCAAAAGACATGGCTATCTAACTGCTACGTTAAATGCAATAATTAAAATATCGTCTTTGTTTTTATTGTTTTTTTTTTTCATGGACAGAATTACAACAGATTTAACGGCAGCTTTCAAATGGCTACATTTTTAACAGTTATTGGCAGAGTGCTTTGGGGAGTACTGTTTCCATGGAAACCGAGAGACCTTACTTTCAATAAAATAATTTCCTTTGTAATTTACTCAGTGGAAATATTAAGTGATGGTAAAAATAAAAATGTAATAAAACAACCTCAACCTCCCTGTCTATGTGAGCAACAAAAGTTAATGAAGAGCAGTTTACTTAGTGGGTGAGTCGGGAAAAAAATCATATAAAAATTTATATAATTTTCACACTTGAAATTAAGAATTTCTCCCAAGCCTATAGACATCATCTTGCACTGAATTTATTATATGGCTGCCTTTTTTGTCACTCTTAGGGAAAATAAACAGATATTGATGTTGAATTGTCACACCTAATACAAATTCCTATCCCACACGTGTTTCGATCCCGCCAAACTAGCCGGTCACTGAAGGTGACCCGCAGGCTTGAAGGGCCAACATACCGGTCAGAACATACCGGCCACCGTAACCTAACGGGATGTGGGCGGCAGGATCTCAATCCAGCAACTAATCTGACACCTTTCACAAGCACTTAAATAATCGCAAAAAAGAAAATGCCGCTATGCATTAGGCGGAAGAACAGCGGAGGCTGGGGGGCAGCTAAGGAAAATGAGCTGGCGGGGGGGGGGGGGGGGGGGGGGGGGGG
>JAODKL010000118.1:26610903-26621394 GCA_026780765.1 Petrocephalus schoutedeni
ATATATAAGTATAATGTATAATTATATATATATATATATATATATATATATATATATAATAAAAATAAAAGGTATCGGCAACAATAAAAATATGTAATGACTGTAGGTTTACAGGGGTGTAAATCTCATTAACATAACTCTCGCAGAGAGTTTCTCCCAGAAGTTAAATTCCCAGTTAAAAATCATGTTGTGTTTGCCTTGTCATGTACACTGTTGTCATATGCACACATGATTTATCACATTGTTGGTGGTAGGGATGCACCAATCTGACTTTTTCTGTCCCAGTGTCAATACGGATACCTGGGCTTTAGACATTGGCTGATACAGAGTACCGATCCGATATCGGCATGTAATTAATAAGCTATAGGCTTTCCCTCACTGTGTGGAAGACACTGCGATCAATCTTTTATGTGTAAGCCAACATCAGGCTTAACTTAAAGCTTTCCTAACTTTGTATAACAAACTGCAGCACATGCATGCAGCCATGGAAGCCAAGCCATAGCCTGACGTGTAAGAAAATGTAACTAGAAATGTAACTACACGTCGCGGCAAGGCAGACCGAGGAACTGTCACTGGTCCACTTGGTAGCATTCGTTTTTTATAGGAGCGAAGAAAGGGTACACCCAGGTGTACTTATGTTGGTGATTGAATTAGGCTACCACCTAATTCATGTTAGAAAGGACACTTTCAGCTATTTCAGATTGTACAAACCATTTTAAAACTAAAAGGCTCCTGTGCTTGGCTAAATAGTTTTGTTCACGTGCTTAGACTCTCTTTCCACGACTGAAAGACTCATCGAGCCGTTTCACATTAACATCAGTGACACATCCATGATTAACCCTTCCTCCTCTTGACACTTTAGCTGAAGAGAGCTTAGTCTGCTTTGCATCTTTCATTGTCCCTCATCTTAAAATATGTCAGAACTGCTGCCATCCCCCATGTATACTTGCCAATGCCAGCGTTCTCTGCATTTACCCCTCCCAAATGTTTCCAGTTGACAAATCCCCCGCTAGATGCCAAATTCTGATTGGGCAGCAAAAAAAAAAAAAAAAGAAAAGTGGTGCAATTAAGTGGTATCAGTTCTTGGTATCTGAGTATGAGTACATGAGCACAGTATCATACCCGATGCCAGAATAGGTGCATCCCTAGTTAGAGGCAGCTGTTTTTCCCGTTTAAGACAAGATAATATGAACTGTATTGATCCCTGGGAGAAGTACTGGTGCATACAGCAGCAAAGTACATAAAAAGTGCAGCCAACAAACATAGCATAACATAAAACAAAGTGCATGGACACATTGTGCAAACAAATACAAATTACGCAAAGACGGCACAATACACATAAACAAAACATAATTTTAAATTACTAAATACAGAATAAATATATGCAATCATGCATATGTGCAGACCGCACCAGATGCTTCCTGACATGTTATGGCTTAAGGTGACACGTTGGGAGCAGTACTTTACTAAAACAATTAGGATATACAACTAAAAGCAGCTTATAGGTCATTCATAGAAATTTACCGTGAATAAAAGTGAACAAAAGACAACCAGGAAATGCTGCATCTTTGAGAGATCATATTTTTAAACGTTCTCGATATGTTATTGCGATATAAGACACGACTTACCTTACACTGGCTATGGCAGCCGATGACTGAAGAGAATGTATCTCATTTAGAAACCTTTAAGAAATCATTCCCTTAAAATGCAGGTAACTGTAAACTTAAAGGGCAATTATTAACATTACATGCCATTAGTAAAAACAGAGCTGAGCTGACGTCGGTAGACGATTAACCCACAAAATGCCCGGAATCAGACGTAATATACTACTTAATAATATACTACTGCTTTTGAGAAGCACCATGACCGTACAAGTACAGTTTAGTCCGACACCGTGAAAGAGTTCGCTAAAAATACACCAACAAGACCAACAACTGACGCCTGCTTATGAGCCATCGTCCGACTCCACAGCCAAACATCCGGCGGCGTGTCGCAAGGCAGCCCGGGGCGTCTCGTCGCCGGTTTGCGCCGCCGGCGCTCAGGTGAGCGGCAGACACGCCTCTGCTCTGCCCTCATTAGCATGCGTTAGCCTGTATTAGCATTCCTGCGCATTCCCGAGCTCGCCGCACGCACCTAAAACGCAAAGCATTTAGGACAAGAACAGAAGCCCCACAACAGGCACAAAAAGTCCTGAGAGAAAATCTCCCTCAGAAACCGCTTACGACCTTCCCGCTACCCCCAGCGCAGAAACGACAGACAAAGAAAACGGAACCAGTCGCCGCTGTTTACCTGAAACGGACGCGACCGTCGGTTGCTCCTCGTACCGGCCCCGAGTGCGTTTGTTTATCTACGCCACGTCGGCACTCCGCTGGCGTCATGACGTCACTTCCCGTGGTTCCCCCCCCCCCCGCCCCGATGCGCTCGGACAGCGTGGTCCTTTTTCAAAGGTGTCTTCGCGCCATCTGTCCTGTATTTCCCCAGCCGTCTGGGTGCGTCCTTATCACGAGTACCAACATCTACTGTATTTCTACATAAGCACCTGCGGCAACAGATAGGCGGTCACTGCAACCGCCAGGTGGCGCAATTGCATCATTTATGTTTTCAGAAGCATTTTAGCCGTTAAAAGAGACTTTCTAATTCTGTGTATACGATAAATAAATACAACTAGAAGAAAACTATTAGGGCATTCATGTAGAGTTATGGAATAATATTTAATACTTAATTAAATTGTAATAAAATTTGGTAGTTTACGGTATATTGAAAACTATTTTGAGTGTGAAAATGGGAAGTTCTTGATTTAAAAAGCTATATACAAGTGTGTACACTATGAACAAGTAGTCGAAAGCATGCAAGTTATTTTAGTCTTTGGTTTTGGTCCAAGATATCTTGTGCCTAGGCAGCAGTTGATAGTGTTTTAAATGGCCACATTAATTCGAACAAAAGATTTGCAGTAGGCTGAATGTGTAGATGGGTCTCCTGAGACAGTTGAAAGGTACTGACAGGCCAGAATGACTGCAGCCAAGGTAGCTGTGAAGATGAAAGCTTATGCGTGGAAGGAGTTCAGAGAGGCCATTGAGAGAGACTATTGGGCAGCCCCACAGATGTCTTGGCAAACCATTCAAGGTCTCAGGAGAGCCAGGGCCTTGCTCAGCCAGGGTGGGGAACTGCAGACCAAACCTGGAGATACTGTCAAACAACAGCAGGAACCTTCTTCATCTCGCACGCATTCTGAAGAACATAGTGAAATTCTTATGCCTCAGGTGCAGGTAAGGGGACAGGTGCATGGCAAACAGCAGTGCCAGACAATAACCACTGGGCAATAAATAAGCTAAAATTAGATGTTAGAAACATCTGGTGGAAATTCCGACAGATGTTGAGAGCATTCCGTGTTGTTGGGGTGCAATGGCTGATACACCTCATCAGTGTTGCCTAGAAGGTGGATAAAGAACCTCTGGACTGGCAAACAGAGGTGGTGGTCCCAATTTTTCAAAAGTAGAATCAGAGAGGTCGTTCCTACTAGGGTGAATAATGGTCCTCAGGCTCCCTGGGAATACCTATGCCAGGGCAATTATTCGGAGGCTCCATCCAGTAGTTGCACCTTCAATTCATGAGGAATAATGTAGATTTGCAGGAATATGGGGTTCCAGGGTTCAGTATATGCTATTTGGTCCATGCACGAATGTATTAAGAATTAGGCCCACGTCTCTGGCAGTTGTTTACAGTGGGTGTTGGCCTACAGGAAGGGTGTAATCTTTGGTCCACAACTGTTTGTGGTTTTCAAGGACAGGATATCAAGGTACAATTGCAACTGTAAGGAAGCCTGGAATAGAGAGCGAGAGGTAACCTCGCTTTGGATCAAGACAAACCAGCTGAGGCGGATCGGGCATTTTACCGGTTCAGGTTTTCTGGACACTTCCTACTGAGCTCATGGCACAGACCCAGGACGTGATAGAGAGTCTCCCAGCTGGCTTGGGAATGTCTGGAAATCCACAGAACAAGCTAGTCTCTGTGGCCTCAGACCATGAGGTCTGGTCTGACCTGCTTGATGCACAATAACCACTCCCCTCACCAAGAAAATAGATGTGAAGAAGTTGAAGAGAATTGGGTAGATTTATGGTGGTACTGACAGTTTTCCTCAGCAATAGGCAAAGAGGGTTCTCCTTTGGCTCTCTCTGATCGTCTTAGATGGGCAGTACATCACAGTTCAGTCCAAACGCCTCAGGCACTAATAACTTATGGGTTTTAATCAATGGTAATGTGTTTAACTGCCCTCTGTAGGTCTGAAAAGTCTGTGTCTGTCCTCAGTCTTCCAACAATGGCATCCAACCACACATATTTTCACAGCTGTTAACTATTAATTATATGGGATGAGAAAAGCGTACTGAACGCAGACAGCCAGAGGCAGGACAAATGCATTTGTTTATATTGACTTATTGTTCTGTCCACTGTCTGCCAGAAATAAAGGGTACAACCCTGCTACAGTTTTATTCCCCAAGGTACAAACAATTTCATTGTACCCCCATGTTCATCAGAGTCCATTTCTGTACCATAAAAGGTACATTTACCTTCAGCTAGGGTACAGGCGGCAGACCCTTGAAGGTACAGCTCCAGTGACAAGTAATTGTACCCTCAAAGATATGAATTGGTACTCGCTAGGTTCTCGCCAAAGTCTAACTGATGTCCAGCAGTTCAGCCCTCAAAAGGGATACCTTCTGATGGTGTATGATATGCTGTGTTCTGCCTCCTTTATGACCAAAGCAGGAGGTCTGATTATGATGAATATGTAGCAGCCACCAAGAGAAACTTTGGGCTGTTAAACGATAGCGATATTGCATTTATTGTGATCATACAGATAGCAAGTGCAATGAAATTCAGTTTTTTGCATATTCCATCTTCCATACTCTACACTTATGCCGGTGAGAGCAAAGCCTGGGGTTGCAGAACAGGGCCAGCCCATTGTCCTTAACCCGCATTTGGGCTACATTGTGGCTACAGGATTTGATATCACCAGGGGAAACCCTGGGATTATGTAGCCTGTATACCGACGTGCCCAACCTGTTGGCTTGTTTCCGGGTGAATCCAGCTGATCAATGACTAACCAGTTCACAAGGGACCTCCCTAACCCCCCCCCCCCTCCAGGCAGCGGCAAATTCCTGAGCTGCTATTTGTTGCCAGTCCACCCAGCTCTCTTCTACACCGTTGGATATAGCGACGTTCCAGATGAAGGCACGGTTTCCTAACCCTCTGAGACTCACACTGACCCCCGTAGGTGGTTAAAAGAAGCATATGTTTACAGGCTCATATCCTTTGAAAGTTAGCCGCTGTTACATAAATAAAGCATGGAACTTGATTAGATTCAGTGAACACCTAAAAATAAGACATATCCAAAAATGGGTGCGTATGCCGAAAGGTCCAAATGTGCTAGCAATGTAAACAAGCAAATTACGAAATGCCAAAAGCTGGTGGGTGAGGAGGGCAATGCTAGGCATTGTTCTGATATCCCGTTTGGTTGCCGTGCATCAGACAGCTGCTCTTTTAGAGAGTACAAAAGGAGGTGGGCGTTAGTGTTTTTAGTACCTGACCTGGGATTACGTCTCCTTCTGACTCCTGCTGGGAGTTTTGGAAAACCGGCGGAATGGCTGTCGTGTCCTGTTGGCAAACGCTGCTCTTCCAGCATTGAGCAACATACAAGAACCGATGAACACAGTCAAATGTACATAGTTAAAACGTCTTTTTCACAACCTGTGAAATCCCCAGTTAAAATAACATTCTGTCCCACAGCAGAGCTCCTTAGTTTAGTTTCTTTGGTATCTGAGTTTGTGACATAATGACTCCATGCCAATTTCTGTGGTTTGTAGCACCTTTGGTTGTATTCTGGTACCGATTCCGTTCTAAGAGGAGATTATATACTGGTGGGTCGACATGTACAAAGGGAGATTTGATGAATATTTATGGAACAAGGGAGGGAGCTTGTTGGGACGAAGCATTTTCAAACAAGTCATCTCGGTATTACCTTTGTAATTACAGAGGCCCGATCAGAGAAGTATTGTGTTCTGAACAGTATGTCTGTCATCTGTTTTGCAGGCCCTGCATCTCACTTCAAAGACTGAAGCCCTTCTTTTTATATTTAGCATAATTACATTTTTAAAGGGCCATTGAACCAGCCAGACCCTTTTGCAGTTAGAAAAAGTGGTAGGGTTAATGTTCAAAGTTCATGTGAAGTTTAAAGTTCAAGCAAGGCATTGTGTTAACAATGCAAAGGTTGTGGGTTCAAATCCTGGCAAAAAATTGTAACCTTCCCTCTAGCATAGGTACTGTTGCATATAAGTATCAGAGAATATGAGTAATTGTAAATATCATTGTTGTTAATTTAATTGATGTTCATGGAATTCAGTATAAACAGGAAAAATAGTTAGACATTTATCTGTAACGGTAAGCCTTCCAGTTGAGCTCACTGTTTAGCTTAAATAGTTTCAAGAAAAGATATTTAGCTGGTTCTGGGTAACATTTGTATCTTTCTTCAAAGCATGACTTGGACAACTCAGTGTAAACCAGAAACACGGGAACTTCCTGTAAGTATTTAACATTTTATTTAAAACCTGAATCCTGAAACTGAAGATGCACTCGGCTCTGTGTGACAACATGCACTTGTGCTACCCAATGTTAAGCTCTCCTGATTCTGATTCTTGCTGGTCATTGGGCCGCATTTGAACTGTTACTTACTTTACTAATGTGGATTTCAAATAACAAGGCTTCAAACCCATATTGTGGGTGTAAGTATAACCAGGTAGGCTGCTGCATCATCTCACATTAAGCATCTCAAGGCTCCAGCAGCAGAATCCGTCCTGAAGCCCCTGTCATTCCGGATTCCGTGTCAGGAACTGCTGTTCTAACCCAATGCCCTAGCAACCCATGACAGCCCACGCCTGGCGCTTGGCCTCAGGTGTTTCCACACAGGAGCACTGAGAGAGCGCCAGGGTAAACAGCGCCTCTCCGGGTGAGCCGTCCTCGCACGAACCCATTGTGAAACCTAAAAATACCGCAGGCTGGGAAAGGTCAGCCTCTTCGCCGGCGCTCTCGGTAGGTTTCTCGGAGGAGACTAATTTGGTGCGTGAATCAGATGTCCCTTACGGGGCGGGAACGTGCAGCGCCGCTTAGCAAGGAGCGCAGCCCGTGGGTGCGAGAGCAGACAGGCAAGCACCCGCCCAGGTGATCCGTCGCGCAAATATGGAAGCGAAAACGAAAATATTTGGGAAGGGGGGGGTATTTTTAGCCTTATTATGGGAAATGCTTATTTTTCTTAGTTGAATGAGTGGCTTAACCGTCCTTAACCGGATGAATAGAGCCGCCTTGCCTGCAGGCTATGCTGAAAGTGCTCGTCTGTCGCTCGCGCAGCGCATGCGAGCGTGCTCGGGCGAACACACGTGCGCGCACACACGCACACACATGCACGCATGCACACACACACATACACGCACGCACACACACACATACACGCACACACACACACACGCACGCACACACACATACACGCACGCCTCCGGGCACATGACCTTCACCTTGGCCCCCAACCCCGTCACCCCCACCGTGGTCACTCCGCATAGTGGGGGTTCCCGATAGAGCGCTGCTTTCGCCTTCCCTGTAGTGACTCACAGAGTCGGCATTCACCCCAGACAGACTCATTCGTTATGGCAAAGCTCATCGTTAGATTGTCCTTACCCAGAGCGATCTGTTTAAATGTCATCCATTATATACATTCATCAAACTCCAGTGTACGCTTACAGTGAACAACATGTAAGGATCAAATGTTTCTATTTTTAATAATAATAATTCATTATTAAAATTACTTTAAATTGTAACGTGAATTTTAAAGTCTTCGCATGAATCCAATAAAATCTTTATAGGGCAACAATAATGGGATTTGACAGTAGGGGGCAGTATATTCCGACCGTATTTTGGCGTCACAGAATCCAGCGTCTCCTGTTTTCCCCGAAGTCTCCCCTCCGCCCCGCAATAATAATGAGGTAATCTATTGCCCACCATCCCCCTCGGTCCAAACTGCCACCCCAGCAGTCACTGGATCTCAGCAAAACGATGCAGTTCTTTATGACATTTAACACCCCGTTGCAGGCAATGCATATTCCTGTCAGTGGCATTCTTTGTGCTTTTCAAGCTGGTCTTTAAATAGATATAAATTTCATAATGATCCCTTAAATGGTCCCAGCGACACATGTTTTAAAGGCGAATAGAGCGTCATAATAGTTTGCGCAAACATGAACTTTTGCAGGCGCATATTACACGCGATTGCATGGTGTATCTGAAAGGGAGTTTGCGGGTATAATCGGGAATGGCGGGGAAAGGCTTGTTTGGAAATGAAGTCACTTTTCTGCGATTATCGTGTGCTGGCCACATTCACAAACAGCAGATTTCCCGGATTTCCCCAAACAATAGCGCCAGCGAACTGTAATCGGTTGTATCGAGTTATGATTTGAGATAAACTTGCTGCAGTGCCGGCTTGCGTTTGGTAACCTGTGGTTCGCTATTCTTTCAAGTTTACAGCAGTTTTACTTTTTTTAAAATGTCATATATTTATATGTTTGTTTATGTATTATTTGACATCAAGTCTTTCAACATATTGACATATAGTTTAAAATACTGATGCGCTGGTATTTGTTTTATTTATTTTACTTTTGTATTTTATTTTGAGTACGACCAAATTTGATTAATAAATATTAATTAACAGTGTAGACTGGAGGATTTCAATCAAGCGGTTTCAAGGAAAGCTGAAAAATATGTCACAAAGTCAGAACATATTTCAAGGGGAAAAAATGAGACAATAATCACATTGTATTGGCCGTTCTGTAGAAGATTAGTAAAGTAATACTGTGTTTACTAGCACAGTGATATTGTCAACCTGGCATAGCAGAAAGGGTGTCTGAAGCACTGAAGAAGCTGAGAAGCTAAGGGGTCAGCGCTGTCTGCGCCCCTCATAAGGGCGGCATCCTGGTCCACATAATAGCCACAGGCGTTTTTCGGACCTCTCCTAGAAAACAAAATCTGTGCATTTTTACGACTATAACATCATCTGGTCCTTCCAGTGTGTCACTCAATTGCAACTAAAATATGCCTTTATAAGTAGGAATATAGGTCAACTCTATATTCAGAGGAGCGGCAAATCGCGGGACGTAGAAACTCTTTGCCTTTCACTAATCGATTTATTGTTTGACTTACTGTGATGGAGGTCACAAAGGTAGCAAAGCTTGCCGGTGTCTTGTTAGTGAAACGCAGTGACATTTTAATGAAATGCAAAGCTTTTACATTAAAAACCATGCAGCAATTTTTGAAAACGCCAGCATTCTTATTATAAGATTTGCAGTGTATATGCACCATAAATAACTTGTTCACTAAATAATTGGGCAATATTTCTCTTTCAATTATATTTATGAACATTTATATTAATATGACAAATGAATTGCGTACAAAAGCCTAAAAGCAGCTCTGCACACAGAAGCGTCTCTTTAGCGAGAGGCATCCTTTACTGTACGAGTCTGCAGCCCTGTCTGCTTATTTGCTGATGAAGCTCAGAGAGTTAAACTGTTTTCAGAGGCGCCATCTGGGCAGCAGCTTGACGCCGACTTGATGGAGATGATGGAGGTGATGGAGATGATGGAGGTGATGGAGTTGATGGAGATGATGGAGATGTCCATATGGCTGCAGCCTCAAGATCAATGACCCCCGCGCCCGAGGTTTTATTCCTGAAACGTCTTCAATAATAATGATATAAAAAAATGCATATTTGTCAGTGGGCGGAGACAAAGCGCTGCATAAAAAACAAAAGCCATGCATGGAAATAAGTGGTACTGTACTCTTACTTTTATTGGATCAGCAATGTAAAACCTCTAAAGCAAAGGGTCTTTTAACATGGCACAATGAAAAAAATCAAGCAAAGATCATCCTACAGATATGGATGATTTTCCCAGGCTCCAGCCTGGCAACAAAGTAATCTTTTCCCATAAAATGCAAAAGGGGGGGTGATGGGGGGGGGGGGGGGGGATTCATGACTTTTAAGCTGGAGAAGGAGAAATGCGCCACCTCTACGACGGAGCGTCCGTGTGCTGCGTCCAGCTGGGCGCTAACAAGCCCGCTCCCTGTGTTGGGGATTTTCCATCGGTGGTGGTGTTGATCATGGAGTAGAAGCAAGTCAAACAGAGGCTTCGGTCAGCCAAGCCCTGCCAGGCCAAAGCCAGGAGAACTCAGCTGTCTCAACAACCCTCTGTGTTCTTCAAGGGAAAAGTGTGGCGTCTGACTGAATAAACAATGGATTTTGTTTTCGGGAAATTTTTGGTGAGGCCTTTTGAATCTCCATTCTCTTTGATTCCATCAGTGCATCTTTCCCCACTCATCTTAAACGTTGATAGATGTAGTTATTAGAAGTAAGTTGAATGGATTATACCCGAAATCAGCAAATGTATGACCAAGGCTAATATCAAT
>JAODKL010000118.1:26621494-26638477 GCA_026780765.1 Petrocephalus schoutedeni
ATAGATGTAGTTATTAGAAGTAAGTTGAATGGATTATACCCGAAATCAGCAAATGTATGACCAAGGCTAATATCAATGCTTCTTACCACTTAACACTCGCTACAAACAGTGCAATGTTCAAAGGAGGGCTTCTGGTCAAAGGTAACTTCCTGCCATGTGACCATTTGCTATAAATGCTGGAGTTACCAAAACTCCTATTTCCAATGAGAACCAGGCACTGGAAATACAGTAAATAGTTCTACGGCTCTTATCAGTCTTTGATGTCTCAATGTCTCGCCAACATCAGGAGAGACAATCTCCTTATTCAGGTTAAGGGGTCTATGATGGCTCATTTCTGTCAGTTAGGGTTTACCAGAATAGGACCGAGGCTTATTACTTTATATATTTTGAATTAATTCATCCGTCCATTTATCTTGCATAGCCCCTTACCAAACAGAGGGTCCTGGTGTGAGCCTGCATCCCATTGCAGGAGGCGTCCTAAATCAGATGCATTTCTATTGCTGGATGTACAGTCACACATTTAGGAAAAGTAATTTACACGTAATCAATTATTTTGGGCTGTGGAAGGAAACGGGAGTTCCCGGCGGAAATCTGCATACATATTCCCCCGCACAGAGCCTGCAGCAAGATTCGAACCGCTGACACTGGAGGCGGGGTGGATTAAGTGCTACTCCATTCAGACATGTGGGCTGCTGGTCAGAATCGCGGGCTGTGCGGAGTGATATCAGTATAATGAAAATTCAACATTCTTAATAACATACTACGATGTAGATTCCCTAATAAGAAATGTAGAAATTTTTCATACTTTGTCAGGAATGTCTTCAGCTCATGGGCTAACTGAGAAATTCTCTAACATTAAATTGAAATGTGTTCTGGGTTACTCACCTGGAACTTCCTTTACAATTATTTTTACTGCAACTGCAGGAAACAGTGGTAGTTGTATTTTTTATTTAATTTGGTATGTTTTAATCCCTTGTGTGTTATTTCATCCCTAATATAGATAAAGTGATAGCACGTTTTCTCAGTGACAATATACCAAAATCAATCCATGCATACAGACATTTTATTTGTTAAGCCTGCACTGTGACCTGGCATTATAGATGGCATACAGAATGCTTTATTAATGCCATCAAGCCCAAACTGAATAATTTATTTGAAGGATATGAAGAAGACTATAGTCATTGTAATTACACGTTTCATTTTTTCAAAGAGCTTCCCCAGTTTGACAGTTGCCTGTCTAAGAATACTTTGACCTTAGTCAGCTGAGATCGAAGGACTTGCTGGAAAAAAAAAAACTTGGATTAAATAATACTCTAGAATGTATAAAAGTAAAAATCCATGATGCTGGTAACCTTGGTTCTTTCGATTGACGAGACTTTTTGCCCTGTGTGCAGCTTAAATGTGGCGAAGGAGGTCTCCAAGCGAGACAACTAAAGATCGCGTACAGTGGAAATTTCCTCTGCCGTCCGCCTTGGACTGCGTCTAGCTAGATACGTTTAATGTTCGTCATACAGATGGCAATAAACCAGGTTTACCCAGTGCAATCAGACAGAGCTGGCCGTAAAAGATTTTAAAAAGTTTACACTTTGGCAGCATAGCGAAAATTCAAGGTGAATTTAACCTTGCGTCTCTGTGTGAAGCGTGCTGTGGAGACTGAGCTATTTTATGGAGAAATATTTTACTTAGAAATCAAGAGGCTTAGCTAAGCTAAAGAGAACAGCGTATTTCAAGCATTTGATATTAAATTTCATTCACAATTTCAAAAAGTTCTACATGCCTGTGTCTGTCTGTGTGTGTTTGTGCATGTGAACACTGTAATACTGATGCTCTGCAAAGATAATGGCATATTAATGGGAAAGTCTTCAAAATTTCTGGGGTCTACATTGGATTTTTCCTCTTGGACACGGTCATCTTTTCTGTTAATGAACTCTTCCCAGCAATTACTTACGTTTTCTTCTAAATCTCCATGCTGGAAAAAAAAAGACCCATATTTACTCATCTTTACGACAAAGAATATGCAGGTGTTTTCTAAATTAACAATATGGTTGACTTTAATCCTTATTGAGGCCCAATGCAATAGACCTGGCATGTAAATCTTTTTGAAGTACAGGAGTTAAACGTCAGCTGTAGAGGATGATATGCTATATTCAATAACGCTTTTTGTTGGCCGGTACCTTGTTTAATCGATTGTTAGCAGACAAACAAACTGGTTTCATATATCATTTCCAGCTTATCTAGAGTGCCTCTGCAGTTAAAAATTACTACATGTTCCACCTCTTTCATGCACCATTCTCCTCTATTTATTTATTTAAGGGTTTCTTATCTAGATGATCTGAAACTGAATAGTCTTATAACATAAAAGACGGCATGACCACTCTTCTCTTATAGCCGTTTTGTCCAGCTTTGTTTGCTTAAACGAATTAGCCTTCAGGGTAGGGTATGACACATAGACACACATGGGGACATGGTGTTCAAATGAACATTGCTGGTGACAGCGAAAATTGGATTCATGCATCGAATTTTTATGTTTATGACTCTATACTAGATAAGAGATGGATTGATGGATGGATATATGTGTTTATTGTGGAACAGCACGGCACTCTGAAAGGAGTGGTCTAGATACATGGGCTAGGCAATGTACAACCCAGTGTTCAATGTTAGAAGTGTGATGAGTTGAAACAGCCAATCGCCATACCATCCCAATCCATATCCACTCGAGGCTCATACTTAATTTTAAACATATAATACAAACAAGGAGGTATACAAGATGGGGGGAATTAATACCCAAACAGTTCCGCCTGTCAAGAGTAGCCAATATTTCTCCAGAGCCTGCCGCACCAGCATGCACCAGTGAACCATTCCGAGGAGGAAAGGGATGATCTGGGAGGAGAGGAGAAGCGGCAGGTCTGAGTCCGGAATTGGCAGAGCTGACGACCAGGACCACAAGTCCTGCAGAAAATGCCACCGGCCCTCCAGAGAAATAGCCATTTTTCTCATTGACATTGGCGGCTGGTTTCATGTATTGGTTAATGTAACCCATGAGGCTATCCGTCTGCCAAAGGTTTATCCAGCACTGGGGCATGGAAAAGGGCCTGGAGCCTGTCCCAGGAAGAACAGGGGACAGGGCAGGGGTACACCCCAGACAGGATGCCTTCCAAACACTTCCCGAAAAAGTCGCCTGTTCGTTACCCGGTTAACGATGATATATTAGTAGGCCGGACATCAGCAGGCCCTCTTGTGGGAACCTTTGGCTCGCAGTGCTGGCCCGGCCCCCACCCAGATCTAACTTATTGTGAGAGCGTGTGAGAACGTGGGGAGAGGAAGTGCTAGTGCACACTTCCAGTGCGAGCTGCCTGGGGGCCATGGGGGGGGGGTGGGGATTCCACTTCCCCTCTCAGGCTTCTCATCTGTGTTCAGGCCCCTGACCTCGCTGCCATGAGAAATGGATAATAACCCTGGCTCTGTGAGAGTTGACAAGAGCAGCTGCTTAGAACATTCGGGGTCACGGTTGCATGATACTTCATCTTTCAACACTAGTGAAACATTTCAGCGTTTTTTTCTGATATCTGCCCGCAAGTATAATGAACTGGAACCACTGGAAGTTTCATTTCGATGATGCTATCACATCCAAAGTAGCTTTATATTTTAGGTTACTTGCGATATCCTTGGCTTGTCGGGTTGCCAGATTGCCACTTTTCTGTCCGATTTTATGGAGCCTTTGTGGATCTTATTATTTTCGTTCTAGACAAACTGTAGAACCCAGTTGTTCTACCCTGGAATCTCCGGTTGTGTGGATGAGCCACCTTATCATGGAAGAGCCCCACGTCCAGCGATCCAAGCTTCTTCATGTCAGCTTCATACTAAGCCCTGCGGGGGGGGGGGGTCTTGTGCTTCGGCGCCTGTTCTCTGGACGGTGGGGGGGAGGCGGATGGGGGATGGGAACCCAACCCTGCGGTCATTCCTCCTTTAGCAGTTTGGGCCTCTAGAGAAGCGACTGGCTCTCCTCTTCCACTGATGTCATATCCAGGGGAAAACAGATAGGGAGAGGGGGAAGAGGACGGGGGCCAGCCGCATTCCGGCCTTAGCTGCCTCCAGTCGAGCCTCCCCAGAGGCAGATTGAGTAACAACTGCAGCAGCTCTTAGCTCCAGCAGGTGCATGACGTCTGTGGGTTTGCATTTCCTGCCACGACGGTCCTGAGGCTGGGATGTACGGACAGCCGAGCTTGAGAGACCTGTTTGGGGTGACGCAGGGGGCGCGTGGTTTGCACTACACCCCAGAAGAACTGGCGGTAGGTGTTTTGTTCTGTTTATACACTCCAAAGCAACACCGTTCGGCAAATAGATGCCTTTCATTTTTCTTAGGTGTGTCTCCCCTGTGACTGTCATCCACTGCATTGTGTCCAGTGCATCATGAGATAGGCACATTGTGACCCTGGATAAGCGTTTATTAGAGAGGAATAGAGAGCTGCCTATGTTTCCCAGCAGGAATTCACACTTCACAGCAGCTAGGATATATGTCATCTTTCTGCACCTATCTACCTGGTGAGTGCTGCCCACTTGTTTACAGACAGACAGTGGCAAGGTGAAAGGGAGAGGGCTTAACTAATCGTTCACTTAACTGGCCTGTCAGTCAGACTACAGTCATCCCTGCCCCTGGAAGTTGTTGGGGCTCTGAGTACATAATAACGCAATCCAGCCTCCTGAAAGACATTGTTTTGAGAGGTGTACCAAACCAGTTTTTAAATAGAGTCAGAGAATGTATTAATAGTTCATGAATGATGTCAGGCAATGGCTGAGTGATTAGCATCAAACAGGTGTCTTCAATTGCTTGTTGTGACAAGTCATTCAGTCGAACAAACAACCAAGAACGACACTGAATACAGGGGAAAGTGAGTCACGCACTGACCTGAACACCAAAAAAAAAGCCGCTACTGGGGAAAAATGAAATATTATGCTGTCATTAAAGAGGATGTTTAAATACTGCGGAGAGGGCGGCACCATACAGGGCTCTGCTGCTGTGTGGCTCGCTGGGTTAGGACACTCCACCTGTGAGCAGAAGGTCACCGGCTCAGATCCCAAGTCGGCAGAGTGGCTTCCCGGACCATCAGCAAGGTCCTTAATCCCTGGTTGCTCCAGGAACTGGTGGGCCCTACTTGGGATTAAAGCATCTGCTGAATAAATAAGCTGTAATGTTACATTATTCGGGAGAAAGCCAGTTTTTCATGATCAAAGTAGCTGGACCTGCTTGTATGTGGACCCTGGGTGGTGCTGTGCCTTATACCACCCAGGTGGGTCCTTCAAATCAGACCCCAGCTCTGTGTTTGCCTGGAGGCTGAATGCCCCCCCCGTTTCCTCCAGAAACTCCAGCTTCCTCCTGCAGTTCAAAGACATTCAGTCAGGCCTCTACATTTCCCATAGTGTGTGATTACTTCCCCTGAATTGTGCCCTGTGCTTCCTGGAATAGACTCAGTGTGACCCTTTACTGGATACGTGCGTGTGGAGGAATGGAGGAGGTGGAGAGAAAAGCGGCAGGCACCTCCAGCAGGTCGGATGCGAGCATGCAGGTGAAGCCCAGTCGCAGGAAATGCGAGAGCAGCCGGGAGACCCAGGCGCGCCGTGTTTGTGTGTGTATACGTGCACGGAACCGTGTGTTTGTGTGTGTCATAATCACCACCCCCCCCTCGAGGCTGCATCGGTGGGGGGGGGGGGGGGGGTCCCACATGCTGTCCCGCTGTCACCCCCGCTGGGTGCGGGATGGCTGCCGTGCGCTGCCGCTGACTCCGCGCCAACACAAACACGACCCGGACAGGAAGGGGGGGGGGGGGGGCGTGTGGCGTGCGCTCTGACGCAGCGCTCATGCGGCCCTGCGGGCAGCACCGCACACACAGTACCCGCAGGGGCTGCCCTCTTCCCAGAAGTCTCTCCCTTACCAGCAATAGTGTCATGCTGCCGTGCGTAGGTCCGTCTGAGGAGGGGAACCCGCCGCCCACAGCCAGCCTGATCTTAATACACTGCTACTTTCATCAGCTTAAGCGACTTTTTGTAGAATGTTCCTAATCAATAGTTATAACTCATGCTGAACTCCCCTTTGATTAACTTTAATCCTTGTTTAATATTCATTTGTATTGACTAAGCATTCATTTGTATTCACCGGTATCATTTTTTTCTTTTCTTTTTTGGGGCTGTCTGGGCCATGCCAGTTCTTGCTTAGCATGCAGACAGCGCTTTCTCCAGAGTGCCCTGTTTTCTATCTCAGACTTCCGGCTTCCAAATAGTTTGTTTGTTGTTTTCACAGTTGAGTCCATCCATCCACCTTGTTGCTGGTCGCCCCTTGATTTCTCTTACCACTTTATTTCTCTTAGAGATGAACTTGTATTTGTTCCTGTCAGATTAAACTTACTGGCAGGCTCCCCTGTCTGCACCTGAGTAAGTCAGGGCTGTCTAGTGACCCAAAGTAACATCTCCCCCATCCCAGAGGCTGTCATAAATCAAGGAGGTATTTATGCCCCAACAGAAAGTAACGTATCTTGTCAGTTTGGTTCCAAAGAATCTCAGTATTTTGTGGTTCCGGCTGAAGTCCTGTAGCTATTATCCTTATACCTGATCCAAAACGGGCATTATCAGGGTGCTAACGTTAACCTGCACAGTGCCGGCTTGACGGATTATAATCTGCAGTGGCACAATCTAAGTAGAATGATCTGTCGAGTGAGGGCAGCCTGTCAGTCTGTGGCGTACAGTGTCAGAGATGCTATGCACCTGATCTTGCTCTTATTTCAGCCTCAAAGAAGCTTTTTTTCTGTATAAGAACATCTTGGTATTCTTAACTGTTTTTTGCAGGCCTGGCTTTGCCCATGTGGAGGAAAACCACCTGCCACGAAAAAATATAGAGGTTTGCTCTTAAATGAATAGATTTGTCGGCAGGCCTCGAAGCTTCCAGATGCCTTCGGTCAGCTGAGGAAGGCGCGGGGAATTAAGGAAAGTCATCTCCATGACAGAGGCATGTCACATGTCACCTATTCTCATCTAGAGCTTCCTCAGCCAAAGGTGACAAGAGTGACAGGAAAATGATTAACCGGACTGTTTGTTTATTTAGAAACCGGAAATTGACGGCAACACGACGCTCTGGCTCAACAGATTTCCTGTCACAGGTGAGCTTCAGTGAAGTCCAAGGCGAGGCAGATTCCCTGCAAATATGCTGGAGTATTTCCATTGAATACGTGGTGGGGGGGGGGAGGTTAATTCTAGATAAGGTAAATAATAGAACCATAATTGAATTGACGTGCAGTCAATTTAGACTCCAGAGAGCCTGTATAATGCTTTTCCAGGCAGCATTTAATGCAGGCAGCAATAATAGGAACAAATATGCCGCATGTTAATTAATGCGAGAGAATGCTTTGCATCTAACTGTGGATGCATTTTTACACCCGCCTGTTAAGTGACTTTATGCACCCAAAGAGGAGTCACCAATGAAGGTTCCATCACTGGCCAGCCAAAGTTGTTTTTCTCTTCCAGCAGAGCGTCGGACGATTTAATGAAAAGAGGGGCACAAATACAGGAAGCTGTGTTTGGAAAGTCTAGAGATCCGTCTTCTCGCGCAGGATGGGGATTTTTGAGAAAGTCAAGGGGAAGGAAAGAGGCTCAGAGTGGCACTTCCTGGGAAGAGCGGCTTATTTTTAGCGACTCGTTTGTCTGCCTCTTGTGTGGCAGCGGGGAGAGTCGCAATCACTCTGGTGCTGTGTACATTTCTGGGCTGTGTGCACCTCACTTAGTATTTCAAACATGCTTTAGAGAGCACAGATACCAGATTACCTCAGCCGGAGTTATACCTTGGAAAGAGACCACAGGTATTATATTACCTCAGCCATAGTTATTTTTTGGAAATTCCAATGAAGATATACATGATTTCATGCTTATCTGTCCATCTATGCATCCATATTTATACTTAGGGTTGTGCTGTGTTATTATTATTAGTATAATTGTGCGGATCACACTTCTGCCCTGTGTGTGTCTGTGTGTGTGTGTACAGGTTTTGCTGCACCAAAGGACCTGACAATTATAGCAAATCTTCAAATGGGATGACTAGGGAGGTCATTTTTCCGGTCCTTGTTACTTTAGACTTCACCTTCTGAAAATCTGTGAATGCAAACAAATAAGTAAAAATAAAAAAAAGTTTTGGATTTTGTTTGGTTATCTGTGGTTAAGGTTAGAGCTGGGTAGGGGTTAAGGGTGTTACATGGACTGCGTGTGTGTGTGTGTGTGTGTCCTGTGGTGCACTGGCATCCCACCCAGGGTATCCCCCAGAGTATACCTTCTTGCTGCTGAGAATCGGCTTCTGGGAAAGCAGGCGACAGATGGGTGGGAAAATGAAGATTTTGTTTATAAAATACTTCAGAAAATCCATATTCTGAAATATATGAAGCATTAATAGGTCCTGTTTTCATATCTTAATATTTTAAATATTTGAGCATGTATTCTGCGAACTACATATTTGCTGAGTGGACATGTTTGAATGAAAACAAGACACTTTGTTTTGTTGCAGTAACAAGTCCTGGCCAGTAGGGGGCAACATTGACTTACAACCTTAACATAAATCCAAACTTTGTCATATATGGGGACACCCTGTTCTGTATCTAATGTACCTACCAGGTCATCAAAAAAAAGGATGCATATCAGTATGTGGGAAACAATTGTCTTAAACTAGACGGTGCCTTGTTGACATATGAATGCCTTGTTGACATAAGCACACTCTGCTGAAATTCCTGTCCTTTCAGCGGATGAAGTCTAAGCTTATCGCCCACTGAGAGGCTGTCTTACTACATTAAATATGGTGCTGAGCTTTGCTTCAGCCCCATATGACTGAACCTCCTCAGCAGCTCATACTTCTGTATAGCTTCGGACAGCTAAACTAGATATAGCTGGCTGGAGCCATATATCGATTCATTCATTGATGTGCTGAGATGTTTTAATACACTTAGATTTGTCTTCTGTGCTTTAGGCTTGGAGAACCCTTGCACTCATATCAGAAATCCAGCACACCACCCATTTTACTTTATTATGCCGGTTCCTTGTGGTAATTTACATTGCTATAAACCTTGAAACAGTGCATTCCTGCTAAGCAGTTTGTAGGACTGAGTTCCCGCTCTCCCGCAATCAAGTTTGCTGTCATATCCGTTCACTGGCTTTTCTTCTCTCTTCCAAATGCACCCACATGCAGTTTCAGGTGACAATAGCTCAGCTTCCAAAATATGAATACGCTTGCTTGCTCCCAACACTGCAGTTGAGTCAATTTGCTTGTTTTTTGGTTTCCTGTTGGTAATGGGAAACTAGGTTCTCACTTTGTTCGGAGGATATCGTATAGCTCTTGCTTCAGTACTGCTTACACTTTTATCTGGGCATTCGTGGAAGCTCAGCCTAGCTGCACTAACGCCCAGTCGACTCCTTGACAGCATGAATGTTCGTAATGTGCTATTTGCCTTACTTGCACGTCGCTTTGGAGAAAAGCTTCTGCTAAATACAGTAAATACAAATGAAACTTTGAACTTTGATTTCACATACAGCAAAGGGGGGCGTTAGGTCCAGATCTTGGATGACTCCCTAGAAAACTGTGCCTGCAGCTTTCCGTGAGATTTCTGCTAAGTGTGTCTCCACCCCGCACTCGCTGCATGTGCCTAATGGCCGAAAGCCCGAGCTCATTATCAGCTTCAGCTCTGACCGCGAGAATCCGGCACTGGCTCCCTTTCTGGCGGCCCCGGGGTCTGCTCTGGGGCCCAGTCTGGGCAGAGGGTCGCGAGCCACGCCTTTACGGGGACGGCTGTTCCTCTGGAAGCCTTCATGGTCAGCGACACTCTGTCCTGCATATGGTGGGAACCATGACCAAGACAGAACCAGCCTTTAGTTCTACATGAGTTCAAGCTACGCTGAAATCATGCACATCCAGGATACTGCGAACGCTGGATGCGAGACATATGCTGCTTTTAGATATGTCTTCTTTAACTTTTCTTATATGTTTGCTCTAGAACCAAAATGGCTGCCTTGTGTTTTCATACCTCCTTTTGTTTAAGCCCATCTTCACACAAATAAAGGCCCCATGCCTGCTTACCACCAATGTGCCACATGCTTCTGTTTGTTCTGCTGCCCAGAGAAGGTTGCACACTCTAACACTCAGGGGAGGCAGTCACTCAGTGGGTAACTCTCCAGCTCAGACGGTTTGATCCCCCCCCCACAGACATGAGCTTCAGGTGGATTCAGTCTCTAAATTGCTCTTGGTGTAAATATGTGCCCTACCTTGGATTGGCACCCATTCTTAGCCAGGGGTTCACTTCTTGTCCTAGCTCTATGTTGGGTAGACGTTCATGGAAAAATGCAGGGAGCTATTTTTGATATGATGCATATTTTTCTACATCCCCCCAACCTTTGGCAGATGCAATCCATTCCAACTGCATTTCCCTTCTGTCCATGGGAGGGGGAACTGCAGGCTACCACAGGAAGTACAGCAGACCTGGTAGGATACGCTCTACTTAGCATCCAGGTAGGAAAGTACAGAAATCTGGTACCGCTAGCTCTTCTGGTTTGTACCTGTCATGCTCTGATTGGGAAATCCGGAGGCTGTGTCAGCTGCCTCAGGCCAGCTTAAATTGTTACCGGCTGAAAGGGAAAAAAGAAATAGTAATGTGTTTGACACTGCTAACTGCTTTGATTACATCAGCTTAGACGATGTTTCTGACTGCGCTTAGGCATTGTGGCAATAAGGAGAACCCGAAAAGACAGGTGAGCTGTGAATCCTCTGGTGCCGAAAGCAGGTACTGAAATGCGCCCCCTTCCCGACCCCACCAAGCGGACCCGTTGATGATGCGGCCAATGGCCTCGCGGCCTGTAACTCAGAACGTTGTGATTGAACGATAGCTGCGAGCGCTTATCTGATAAGGAGGGGTCCTTGGGGGCTTAGATAAAGACTGCAAATAACAGGAAAACTGTAATTAATGTCAACACCATGACCTTCGACCTTCATAAAAAGACAAAAAAAAGTGCTTTTGTCTTTCATGTATGTTTTGTTTATTATGAATGACTTTTCATGGGTAAACAGGCATGTTTTAATTGATTTTCCTGCCAGTGGGTCTCAGTGAACCTGTAGCCTCAAGGAGGATAGGAGCAGGATGGGGTACAACTGGCGTGGGGTGTCAGTATGTCACTGGGAGTGAACCTGTTTGCCAGTCTGTGGGGTAAAAGAACGTGCCCTGCACTTGCCCTGAGCAGGGGGTACGAGTCAAAGCCCCAGCCTTGAACATTCAGCAACTTCTGTGTGACATTTATATTCATAAAATTTGATGTCTTTTGTAGGAATTCAGAAACAGCTATCACTGGTGACCTGTGGCTTCCTGTAGTGTTTTTTTAGGTGGGGAAATCCCAAATTTCTCATTTCAAGAAAAAGATATTAATATGTACTGCCAGGTAGCTAACTGGTTAAAGCCACAACCCATTGTTTATTTCACTAGTACAGTTAAAGTGGGCAGTGCAAACAGATGTTTGTGCTAATGCTAATATTTCTCAGTAAGCATATTTTCAGCTCCACGCTGATGTTTGTCTTACCAGTCGGCGACTGGCTGGCTTTTGCTGGTCTACAGGGCACGATTTTAAAAGCCGACGCGAGAGAAAAAGGAGCGAGCCTCGCACTGACGCCACACCATCGCGGCGGCCCCTCGAGTCACACATGGGACAATGTGGCTCTTTTTTTTCCTGTGCCGGCCGGCCTTCGGGGAGAACAGGAGTGCTGTGTGTACGCATCTGCGTGCGGCCTCGTGTTTGTGCGAGGGCGCCCAGTGCATCTGAGGGGAAGGGAAGGCACTGCAGCGCACACTGACTCTCTCTGACAAAGAGAAAAAAAAGCTCTGCCGAGGAAGAGGGTGTGATGCTGCTGAATCTGGAACTATCTAGTTCAGACCGGTAGCTGTTAGCGGAGGAGGGGTGGGGGGGGGGGGGGATGGGAAAGTCTTTCTAATGGCAGTTTTGGGGCCTCCGTCAGGAGGAAGGAGGTCCGACTCATGCGCTACACACAGCCCCTCGCTGAACTTTCGGCTTGTCCCCGCGTCCCTCCTGTTATTCTTGTATTAGTCATCAAGATTTTCATTCTGGAGCTAAGCAGTCACTAGCTGTAATTTAAACACGCAGCCACGGCTGGCCTCATCTGACCTGTTTCCACGGCAGCTTCAGATAGAGCAATGTTGCGCGACTGGATGGACCGATTTCGAATATAGAAAGGTGAAAGGTGAAATTCGATATGGAATGATGAAATAAAAAGGTGAGACGCCGAAGAAGCGTATATGTTTACAATTTGTGTGGTTTGTGCCGATTATTTTTCGACAAGTCGCTTTCTTTAAACCCCTTTCCCACCGGGAACCGGGCCGTACTCGATCCTTACCGCGAACTGGAGGTTTTCCATTGCAAAGTATGTGAGCTGTACCCGACCCATACCCGCACTGACACAGCCCTGCTTACTCGCACGTAGCAAATCCTGATGTACAACATGTGAGCAATTTATAGGTGTGAGTTTGGTTTTACCTCACTGCTGCTCTCCAAACCCTGCCTTTTTATGGAGCTGGCCCTTCTGCAGTGGAAAACTGACGCGAACTGGAACCGCACTGTAACTGGTCTGTTTTCACAGCTCGGTTCCTGTATGCCAGTGGAAAAGCACCATAAGACGACTCTTGTCCACACGGTCACCATTGGGGGGATTATGGAGCTGTTTCAGAACCATTGTGCCGAACTATCACATAATTCTGGTCTCTCCTTAAAAACGAACAAAAGATGCTGATTGAAGGATGTGCTGTATGAATAGCTATTCCAAAGGAAATCCTTCAATTGTAAATAGGGAACATACATATTTCATCCGTGGCTGTTTTTCTTTAACAGTTTCCATGGAGAGCCTTGCTGGTGCGAAACAGCCCTCACCAGTTTGTGTCCCCTGTTTTTTCTTTATCCCTCGTTTAACAGCTTCCCACCCACCCCCACCGGCTCTGCGACGTTCCCTGCACCTCGCAGTCCTTAATGGCTGCTGCATGGTGACGCCACCTGATTTGCTGGGGGTCTGTAGCAGTCCTTGGGGGCAGTGGCCGCAAACGTGGCCCATTGTGTTAGGGCCAGGCTGTGGGAGGCAGGCCTGTGCCGGATGTGTCGTGCTGCCCTCGCCCAGGGCCGGCTATGGTTATGGCCTGAAGTCACTGCTTCTTCATGGCTATTCTGACTCCTCTTTCTCTCTTACCTTTTACTCCTTCTTTCTCCTCCTCCATCTTCTTCTTTTTCATCCCCTCCTCCTTATACATTTCTTCCCCACCTTCCTCCACCTGCTTATTCTCCTTCTACCTCCATTCTTATTATCCTTCCTCCCCCCCTTCCTCCTCTGCCTCTCCCTGCTTCTTCCTCCTCCCCCTCCTCCTCCTTCTTCTGCCTCCTCTTCCTCCCCCACCTCCTCCTCCTTCTTCTTCCTCTGCCTTCCCCACCACCTCCTCCTTCTTCCTCCTCTCCCTCCTCCCCATCCTGCCACCTCCTCCTCCTTCTTCCTCCTCCCCCTCCTCTCATTCTGCCTCCTCCACCTCCTTCTCCTGCAGCTAACTGTCAGCTAAAGACACAGATTTCCCGGCACTTTCCGGGAGGGCAGTGGGGCCAGCGTTGTCGCTGATCATCTAACAGGACCTCAGTGAGCTCCAGCTGCACCAGCCTCTTTCCCTGCTTTCTGTCCTGGTGAGATCTCAGAAATGCTGCGTTCATCCAGAAATGTGAAGACACTCTTAATAATATTCCTGTTACAGTGCTGTGGTGGCTCAGCGGGCAGCAGAGTTGAGTCTTTGAGCCTGACCTCTGCTCTGTGTGTGTATGTGTGGAGTTTGCGTGATCTTCCCCACATCACTCCGGGTTCCACAATATAGAGGACTACATCATTAAGGGGAACTGGAGGCTATTGATTGCAGGTTATGTGCATATATGCCCTGGGTCGGACTGGCACCCCGTCAAGAGTGCATGCAATAGGCTTCAAGATCCACATTGCTGTGTCCAAGATAAGTGGCTGGAAGATGGATGAAAGGCAGAAGACCTTACGAGGGATTAAGGAAGGAGAGATGATGCTATTTAACCGAAACCAAAAACCACGTGTTGAATACCTGTGAATGTGAAGCATTCCGAGCGACCTTGACGCAGGCTTCTTGTCATGATGCACGGTGCTCTGTGCCCCGCTGCTTCTCTGGAAGCCTGGAATATTAATCTGCATAATTTCTCTTGAATGGGAGCCCGCAAAGTTCTTCAGCAGCAGGCTACTGTCTACCCGGCCCATCGCGTTTTCGGCTTCACGAAAAAACACAAGGTCATCCCATCTTACTGAAAACATCTGGATGCCCATCCAGTGCCCGAAAGGTCATTTTAGCATGTAATAGATGAATATATGAAAATATCAGGACTGCAGTGAAGGTCCTGAAGAACGCATGGTGAATATGCTTGAGATCTTGTACCTTGGAGTTATACCATTGACAAGATCTACAGAACCAGCCTTAAAGCTAAAAGGCCTTAAGGCTAAAAAGAAGGAGAGGCAATTATTTAAATACCTTCCTTGTGCCAGAATACTCACAAAAACTGGCAGAGTACACTTCAACAGAGGTCAGGAGATACCCAAACATGCCAAATACTGGGGATATGCAAAGTTTTTAGGAAGAACATTCTGCAGCATAGCTTGATCTTGTACAGGTGGCTGGAATCCCTCAACGTTTATAGAATGTCATGCATTATCTTCCGCTCCTTTCCAAGGAATAGGCGTTATGCGAGTGCTTTTAATACACTTAGAGATAAAAATAGAGAAGGCCAAGCTTCCATCCATCTCTCTGGTCCGAGTGACACAGGGCCCTGGAGCCTATCCAAGGCAGTAACAGGGCACCGGGCCTGAGTGCACCCTGCATGGCATGTCAGTAAGACACAAACCAGGAAGCACAAGAAGTATGGAAATACCCACAGCTTTTGGTACTAAGACGGCATGCACGTGCACTGAAGAGGCTAGCGCCAGTGCCTGTTTGTGTGCAGTGAGACCTGAAAGTGAACACGTCAGCAGCAACCTGTCCGCATTTGAGCAGCGGAGGAGAGGCCTCGTTCTTGCTTAGAACGTGAACCGTGCCAACAGAGTGTTTTCACAGCTTGGGTCTGCAAGGCGGGCTCTCCACTTGGCCAGGTCAGATGCCCCCCCCCCCCCCCCCCCCCCCCCCCCCCCCCCCCCCACAACCACCCCAACTACAGAAATGCTACCCAGAATTACACTTCCCAGCATGCACCTGGCCCTAGCTTCCACCTTTTTTTTCTGCAGCCTACCCAGCCCAGGGTCATGGGGAGCCAGAGTCTATGGGCACAAATCAGGGAACAGCCCAGTATAGGGTGCCATCCGATTGCTGGGCACATGCACACACAGAGGCAATTTAGCAACTCAAGTTAGCCTGTATTTGGACTGTGGGGGGAAACCCCACAATGACATGGGGAGAACATGCAAACTCCCCACATGGAACCTGGGTGGAGGCTCGAACCCTGGTTCCAGAGGCATGAGGTATCAGTACTAACCACTCCACCACCACGCCACTTCTGTGGCCTAACATGAAAATGCAAATGATTTTCTGACCTTTTGGATTGTGCAATCCAGACTAGGGTGGACCAGTATTTATGAAATAGAAAAAGGGAAAACAAACTTAAAAAAAGAGTTCTATGTGCTGTTCAAGTTTTGAGCGTGACCGTGGGACCTTGCCTTCCTTGTTACATTTGCCCGACAAGATCAGAGAGTTTTTTTATCGTCTATATCTGTCTTTTCCATGATAAAACAGATTAAGAAATGCAACCCATCCAAAAAGCTCTTGAGGCAATCCAGTTATGCAACGGCATGAGAGGAGAATTCCGTGAGTCCTGTTTTACTTCGACTTTGCTCCTAAGGTATAGACACCGTGGCATGTGAATGCAGCTTTATCAGTTACACGCTCGAGGAGTGTCTTCTGTGATTGTCGATTCTTACATAACCCAAGGCTGCTGCTGCACAGTTTGTCCCAAAACATATCGTATGATATTTTTTAATATTACAGATTACTTATCACATTTAATACGCCCTTTACTGAAATTTCCCATCATAAACCTTATTACAGTCCATTACATAACTACACCTAAATATGCTGCCTACTAATAAAGATTAAAAACTTTTCTATCAGTATATGTCTGAATGTCTGAAGGGCTCAGAGGGAAAGAGTCGTGAAGCTGTGCTGTGGCACTGCATTTACAGTAATGTGTGGCTGTTCCTGTTTCTCTTCCTGTGTGTATCTCTGTGCGTCTATGCATGTGTGCGTGTGTGTATGGGTTTGCATACATCACTTTTGAGCATCAAAATGTCCCCAAAGTGTGGTAAAACCTGACATTTGCCTACTTTGGGGACATCTTTTCAGGTCCCCATTTGGAAAACATCAGTTTTCTAAAAATCTGTGATTGGAATGAAAAAATTAAAAATGCCAAAAGTCTTGAATTTGGGTTGCTTACTTATGGTTAAGGTTAGGGCTGGGTTGCGTTTAAGGGTGTCGTGACTGGGATTAGGGTTTTTCCCATAGAAATGAATGGAAGGTCCCCATTTAGATAGGCATGCCATGTGTGTGTGTGTGTGTGTGTGCCCTGCCACAGCCCAAGCTTCTGTCCAGGGTGCCCCCTTCTGGGTGTTCCTTACAGCCTGGGACACCTCCTCCAGGAGCCCAGGTGACCCTGTCAGAGGTGGATTAATGCCCTAGGCTACGGCCCAGGGCCGTGCAACCCTCAGGGGCCCCAACTTGCCTTGGGAATAAAGGAACAGTTAGCGAAATCAGACACACCTGAATGTCCGTGCTGGTGTCAGCTGGGGGTCACAAGGGGTTATTCCGGCCCCGAACATGTAGATGACAAAGGTTTGGAACATGGATGGATGGATAGATGGCATGATGTGGTCAGGTCTGTGAT
>JAODKL010000118.1:26659758-26674572 GCA_026780765.1 Petrocephalus schoutedeni
TTGTAGAGTCTTAAAGCACTTATGTAAGTCACTCTGGTTAAGGGCGTCTGCCAAATGCTGTAAATGTAAATGTAAATCTGATAATGCTCACACTTAAGTTGAATAGAAGCATTTATTTGTTTCTGCTCCTTAATTTAATCTGCTATCTAAGACCTATATGAGCATATATCAGGTGAGTAGGGTTTAGTATATGCATTAATCGCCTGCTCTCCACCCCTTAAATGTATGCATTGACATGTTCTGTTTCTGTTTTGGTCACATGTAACCCCAGCAACCCGAGAACCTTCCATTGCATCAGATTGTAAACACATTTGTTTGCAATCTTCATGTCTTCCGGGATCCGGAACGACCCCACCCTAAACGCGTCTAACCACGGCACGGAAAGCAGTAAATACATCTGTTCCTTGTTTCTGAATCCCAGCGAGGAAATAATCGCAGAATATGGCCATTG
Organism: Petrocephalus schoutedeni; assembly: GCA_026780765.1. Classification (NCBI taxonomy): domain Eukaryota; kingdom Metazoa; phylum Chordata; class Actinopteri; order Osteoglossiformes; family Mormyridae; genus Petrocephalus; species Petrocephalus schoutedeni. The sequence continues at coordinate 26,660,210 of JAODKL010000118.1, forward strand.
CTCATATTCATACATGAAACTCAGACAGATGCATTTTTCAAGGCAAGGACCTTAAGTGGTGACTTTTTTGTTTATCGCTGTTTATTGCGTGCGTGGGATTCGCAAGAGGAAGCATCTACGCACAGCTGATCTCACTCCTGCAGTGCGCAGGCTCTCACAGATGTGGTCGGGGGGAACGAGTTCGCACAATGTCACGTCTGTTCAAAGGTCAAAGGTCGGCACTGAAGATTCTTTGGGGATTTCGCCTGCGTGGCTGATGCTGGGGGGCTTCCACTAAGCCGATACTGTTGCTGCAGCAGGAGGCTGATCTGCATTTCTTTTTTTAAGCTGCATGACATCCGTCTAGCCCACAATCTTATTGCAATAGGGCATTGCTGTATTTAATAGGAAGACGTGTATTCCCCATACCATCCACGGTGTTCCTCTGCCTCGTGTGCTTGTGAAAAATGGACGGATGTGTGGCTCTACAGACATCTTAACTAAGTAGGGGTGAGGACACCCACCCCAGTGCCTCAAGCAATACCATGAAAACATTTTAAGGAAACTGTCCTGTAACCCGACAACATATTTGAGCATTCTATCAAAATACTGGAATACAGAGAATAAACCTTGAGTTTGAATAAGTTGTTTGTGTCAAATTACTGAGAGAATGTAGCATGTTTAGAATTTCGCTTCCAGATGCATTGATTTAAAAAAATGCACATTTTTAGACTTTTTTTACGGCCTGTTAGATTTCTTATATTATAAATTTCTTATATATTTTTTTTTTGTCCTCAGGCTTAATCTCATACTTAGCTTGATCGCCATCATAAGTTATCGGCAGTTCCGACTTCCGGAAATTACGGATCATTTGGAAATGTGTTTATTTTTTTAGCGTTTCGTTTTCACACTCCAAATCCAAAACCTTTTCAACAGTTCCCTACTTCCATATTTGCTCTTTTCCAAAAATGCTCAGTGGTTATATGGCCATGGTAAATGGAGCAAGCCTTCCCATCGTGCCATAACGATCCCCAGCTGCAGAGCATTTGTGTCCTTAATTATTCCCATAGACAATCCTACAGCATGGCCAGCAGTGCTAATACCCACTAGAGAAATATTATTTCAAACATTCAAACACTTAACAAAGGCTGCCTGTAAGTTATGAACATTTCTCTTATGTTGTGGTCCAAATTTGACTGATCTACTACACTATTTCTTTACAACGAAGCTATTTTTCAGTGTTTTACACATAAAAAGAGCATTCAAGCTGTTAGGAATTCAGACTGCGTAACAGGCTGAAATAGAAGAAGCAGCGATATGTAGATAGTAAGAAATTCAGACATAAGTAGAGGCTGATGGGTCTTGTCTGCTATCGTGCCTTTTGGTAAATGCACATATCTCTGAGCCAGTAGGACAGAGAATAGCAGCGGTGGACTGGGATTGGATGATCTTTCGTGTCTCGGTAGAGGTAAAGCGCTTGAAAGGTATCCAAGTACACCTCAGGTTCTGGAACTCGAATGTCTCAGATTGAATCTCCTCATTAAAGTTTAAAAAGAGCCTGCTGGTGGATTTTTGAAGTTTCGGAACGCTTGAGACATTCTCCTTAGAAATATTTTCAGTGAGAAGCCTATTTCCAAACTCTGCCTAATACATATGGCCCTGTTTGTAACATCTAAACTTGTAAAACTGTATGTGCTGTGAAATTTTTAAAAAGTGTGTATGTGTGTGTCCATCCATCCATCCATCCATCCACAATATTCTTGTCCTGGCCGGGGTCTTGAGCGCGGTCTCTAGAGGTCTCGACTTCCTGCTTACATCTTTCTTAGAAATCCAGAAAAGAACTGGGCCTCACAGAAAAACCTTTCATACTCTCGATCTACACAAAACTTTCTGAAAGGAAAAACGTCAGACTTTGTGTGATTGTCCCACTAGCTATCCTCGGCTGAGCTGGAAGGTAGTTACTGGGAGAGAAAAAGAACTGCCAGGACCTTAAGTTGCTTTGAAAATGAATTTAGGAAGTAATTCATGTACTGTCATTGAACTCACGCCATCGGCTGTATTTTTTGTGATGTCCCGAATGGGCTTAAATGTAAGTGGATTTGTGCTCCTTAGAAAAAAGTGGTGACCTATTTGACCAAGAACATGTGGAAAATGGGCTGGGAATAGAGGAAGAATAGATTTGTGTGTTTCTTTCTTTTAAACATAATATTTCTGAATCCTTTTCACCCATGAGTAAATTACACTGTCCAAATACTGCTTCTAAAGTGATTCATAATTGAACATTTATGGGTGACATTCAAACTCATGACTTTTGCCAGTTTTGAAGTCAGTGATGACAAATGGGGAAAAAATCCCAGAAAATTATCCAGCTCCAGATGTTTAATTTATAAATATATATTTAAAAGCACTGCCATATTGAGTTATGGTTTCTTAGATGGTGTGACCATTTTATGGCTCGTGGAATGAATTCCTTGAACTCCGCGAAGGACAGTTCTGGAGTGGATGTCCTGGATATCAGGATATCAGAGTGTGTGACATCCTGTTCAGGTTTTAGGGCACGTCATTGCTGTGCTGAGTGATTACGGCTGGGATAAGTGGGAGGGAAAGTGTGTCAGGGTGTCACCGGCCTGCAGGGTGCAGGTCCGCTTCCCCATTCACGCCTCCGCCTCATGTTTCTTTCTGGCGCTTTGACTGAATGCTTCTCTGCTCCTTAAGAGAAACTCCGATTCAGTCTTAATTAAGAGTGCTTTTTTTCCTCTGTTGCCGTTTCATTTACGGTGGCACAGGAAGAAAGAGAACTTCAATGGGTAAAATTTGTTCTGCGCACAAAATACAAGCGCAAAAGCTCCTGTTTACGCGAGAACACGTAGAAGTTGACACCTTACACTGCAATTTGTACAGGCATACCTGTGGACGTACCTGCTTAACGTCTTCCCATGATACCCCTGGGTTTGTGGTTCTAGTACACGTCTCCCGGCCTATACCCGAGGGCTGAGAGAACAGTTCTCACCAGCTCCTTTAGTTCTGAGTAATGAGAGTCCAGTACACAACTGTGGCATTCTTTGACGGTCAGAATATTTCAAATATTTGTTGGGTTAAAAAAAAAGCCTTACGGCTTGGTTACAAGAAAATTAATTAAAGTACTGGTGTAGGACCTTTAGCGCATGAGGAGCAAGGGTAGGCCGCTTAATTTCTAAGCCAGGTTTAATTAATTAGACAAAATGGAACAAATCAACACTAGGGCCAACTGGCATAACAACTGAAAGTTTGATAGAAAAAAACATGGTATTTCGTCACGTCAGGAGGATGCTCACTGAAGGCTGTAAAACCACAAGTTCCTCTCTGAAAACAGGGAAAATGTTACACGCCGCCATTATTACATGGAATGAAAAGTGATTTTCAGTACTAATAGACTAAATAAAGTACTTTATAGACTAAATAAAGGTGCATTTATTTAATAAGTGGGATGTGTTCCTGACCAGGATATGTGGATAGATGGTAATCCTGTCAAACGTGACAGACGATATTACATTTGCACATTCATTAAATCCATATTGGTAAATATTTTTCCCAGATACAGGCCAGCTCTTCTTCTGGCCACCTGTTTAGCTGGCGCGCAATAGTGTAACATTCAGGCTCAGCGTGGCCGGGGCCTCCTCGGTCCGATCGGGACAGATGGCGCCTGCCAGGAGCTCCTACGGCGGCCGTGCGTGTGGCGTGACTCGCATTGTAATGACTCACCCGCTCCGTCTCCCCGTGCCGAGTGACTCAGCACTGTCACTCCTCGGCCTCTGCACCCTGACGGGGCCACTCTGCGGTCCCGGCCGTGGCTTCCCTGGAACATCTCGGACAAATTCCACAATCCCCCAAGGATCACCCCCCCTACCCCCAGCCCCTGGCCAGCCTCTGCTGCCTCTGTTATTAAGCTGACAGTTCTTTATTAATGGCGCACAGCTAAAAAGTGCACAGATCCCACATGATGTAATTTCGGCCAGAATACTATGACAAAATGAATAACATTATGATGTCATAGCTGATTGACATGAGTCAGCCCTGTGATGCCGACAGGAATGATATATCTGGGTATAAACCTATTTCTTATATGGTTATAGCGATATAATAGTGTAATTCAGTGGGATGTGGATGCCATGTTACCATGTCTAATTGAGATGTAATACTTTCAGTGCGGCCTCCTATCCGATTGCTCCATCTCAGCTTGCATCACAGATTCAATAGAAGAAAATGACCTTGGGAGTTTAATCATATTCCGGCCAGGCTGTGAACCTTAGGCTCGCTGGCAGAACAGATTGTGCTCCGTCTCTGCTATAAGGGGGCAATTCTGCTGCTCCGATCTGTCGGAAATCAGATTTCGGGGGCCGGGAATAAGCGAGGGATGCACCGGAGGCAAGCTGCGCAGCTGAATGGACGTGAAAGGCGAGAAGGTCTGGTAGATGTGTCAGGGCAGAGCAGAAGAGAAGGCCTCATGTCCGTATACTTCGTCATTTTCAAGTACGGTAAGCTTCCATGTTAACATTCTCGCAGTTGTGGCTATTCATTCATTATTGCCCTGTATGTGTTATGATGTTTGACGTGTAAAGCCATTTTTACAGGCTTTTAATCTCATTGTATGTCCGCATATTTTGAAATGACAGCAAATTTTAACTTGACTTGACAAGACTTGTATTATTGTATTTTGACTTCTTTTTACACCGGATATCTCATTTATATTTTCCCAGGCGACGAAGCTAAAAATGTATTTGCTTGTCCTTTGAACTCGTGGAATCGTTTTCTGGCTGGTTGCCAGGTAGCGTGTGGTTTTTAAATGCCCCTTAAATGTGGGTGAACATCACTGTGAAAAAAGGAAGGTGTTCACACTGGCAGCAGCGCTGACTTCCCGGCACTGCCGGGGGGGCCGTGTCGCCAGAGAGGATTCCACACCGCCCTACGCCGCTCCATTCAGACGACGCGCAGAAGTGTCCTGATTCTGGGACCCGGGCCTACAGCGGAGACACAGAAAATGCGATATGATTCTTTGCAGCTGCATTGCATGTCTGCTGCCGGAAATGAAGCGAAGAAGAGAAAAAAGCGTGTGGGTGTGCTGCAAGGCTGGAGGGGATTTAGAATGTTCTGGAAGCACGCTGATCAGCTGTTTTCTGAGATGGTGGGCGGGTGTGAAAAAACCAGCGGGTGCAGTGTTTCTATTTAAGGAACACCAGAGCGAGAGCAGGCACCTGTGGGGGGGGGGGGTGGTTGTGGGGGAGGGGGGCAGAGAAACGTGGTGGGTTGGCAGGGTCTGTGGCGGTAGAGTGGGGGTAACCAGGCCAGGCATGTGTGCTAGCTTGGCTCATAGGCTGGGCATCCACTCTACCTGAAATATGTCCTCAGCTCCATATCACTGCTACGGCTGCCAGGCCGTCCCTAGAACGCAGACCTGAGAACGACAACGAGGCCTTCGCACCATCTCTGAATGATGACGGTGACCTCCAGCTGTCAGCCGGGCAGGTGGCATCGCCGAAAGGCTCGTAAATCGATATTTACTGGGCCCGAACCCGGGACGCGGCCCGCTCCTGTCAGTGTGGGCGGCGGGCCAGCATTGCCTCTTTAATGAATCCCTGAAGGATTTGTCAGAAGCTATGACACCCACCGGTGTTCCATAGTACAGAGTGACAAGCAGAGGTGGACAGTTCAGGTCCAGAAAGTAAAAATCCAGACCAGGATTTAGTTTCAACCAACCAGCTGAGTATAAAGGGTCACAGTCACAGAGTACTCAACTGGCTGGTTGAAACAAAACCTTGGTCTGGATTTTTACTTTCTGGACTGGAAATATCCACCACTGGTGCCAGTAAAGTCTAAGGTGATGCACTCCCTGAATGTAACGTCAAGCCGTTGATGGCCACATGCTGGTCACATGGTCTCATCCCCCAGGAAGGAACAGAGTCTAGCTAAAGGAAACATGCAGGTTCCTTATACACTGAGACAGGGGAAGCATTTGAACCCTCGACCTGGGAGGTATGAGGCTACAGTGCCCGAATCCCTGCTATTACCCAATGTCTAGCCAAGCTAAATTTGCTTGTAATTTAAGCGACAACGGGGCCACTCTCCAGCAGTGGATCTCTGCTATTCCTAAGAATGGCTTCAAACAGCAGTGAGTCTGTCAGGCCCACACTCTAAATATCGCCAAATTGCCGAGTGAATAATGCGGGGGTATTTCTGAGGCAGACAGACACCCCCCAGATGCCCGGCCTTTCCCAGCGATCCCGGGATGCCGTGAAATCTAAGCCTGTCTGATGTCTGAATTTAGCTGGAGTAAGCGGAACATTTTACTCCCCCCCAACACCTCCCCAAACCCTCTGAAATTTCCTGCATGTGAAACATGTGCAAACTTAAAATGGAGATTCAAAGAGCTGCAGTTCTACTGCTGTTTATATTTCAGCATGTGTGCGACGAGGAATCGGCCTTTGGGATTTCCGCAAAAATAAAAACACAGTTCTCCTCCTTTTCCATATGCAGGTTTTGCTGATGACCTTGAATTTCCTACCTTCCACACACATTTTCCAGCCTAAAAAGAGTAATTATTTAAAGGCCTTTTGGGGTAAGTGCACCTAGCCTGGCTGTACCTATGTACATTTAGGCAGGTTGCTGGAGTCTAAGTGCTGAATAGGACCGTCCCTGTGAATGGTTTTGGTGTGAATATGCTGTGCTAGTAAGTCTGGGCATATTTGCATACAACCTATGTGTTCATGAGCCAGCAAAGAGAACAGGAGATCAGCCAAGCACTGACACTTTGGTGTTATAGGATACACACTCGCTTCTAAAGGCTAATATGTTGGCATCACCCTTATTGTCCTGTTAGGGTGATTTGTAGCGAGGGGTAAGTGCCCCAAGCAAGCAAGGCCCCAATAAAGCATGCAAACCCTCCCAAGTATCTGTGTCGAAAAGCACACAGGGTTATAAGGTTACATGTCCTGCCCCGGATCTGGTCTAGACCGGTTTGCTTTGCTGTTTTTCTGAAGCCAACATGTGATCACATTATGAGTTTTTTTTTTTTTTAAATGCTTGTCTAAATTAGAAAATTAACTCGCTATAAGGTTACATTAGACGTCTGCGTCACCGATAGCTAAAAATAAGCAGTCCAGTGATTTTGAGACTTGTTCAGATTACGGAGGGGAACATATGGCTCGGCGGGGAAGGGGTCTTTGGCCATGTGTGGAAGGTCATGGGGTCAAATCTCGTGCCAGGCCGAGCCATCATACCACCGCTGGGTGCTTGAGCGGTGCCCTTAGACCAAGCCACTCCTGGTGTGCGGGCTGACGCTCTCCAACCCCAAAAAACATCTCCTAAAGGTGAATTGTGGGGATAATTCAGATGCCTTAAGAAGTAAGACACATCCAACCTCTAATTAAATCTGCAGAAAGGTAACGTATCACAAAAGGAAAAAGTATTAATGAATTATTACTAATTATAAGGAGGAACAAAAACATTTAAATATGAGTTTATCCAAATGTACTGGGTAAATAAAACTCTCAAATACTGTATAGTGCTGTTTGATTGAAAGGTTTGTTTATTTTCTTATTAATATCCATTTTCCACACATTTTCCCATATCCGCCTATCCCAGTAGAGGAGAGGGGAAGCTGAACCATATCCCAGGACATTAAGGGCACATGCTGGACACACACACACACACACTATTTGTATGTAAGTGACTGGCATCCCGTCCAGTGTGCACCCTAGCCTTGCATCTTTTGTTGCCTGGGAATTCCCCCCCTCCCTGACAAGGGCTGTGTTTGGAATGTCAGCTTGTCCACTCATTCACTCACTAACCATGTGGTGTTGGGCCGTTGGGAGTCGACGCATTTTTGACACTAGGCGGATGTTACACTGCTGCATAATTATTCGCCGGATATTTGTAATTGTTATCTCTGACACTTCAATGCCAGAACCTGCATTGCTATTTTTGGATTAGTACAATTTGTAATTGGCATATGTCTTTACAGCATTAAAATGCAAATAAAATAAAACTTTTCAATACAAATCTGTGCACATCTGTGGCCCGATCTGATGAGCAAAGCACAGGCTGCTGCTTGGCTTTCTGTCAAACAGGTCAAACTGCCAAAGTGCCTCATGGTGCTTTTGAGGACATGGAGTTGGCATGTTGAGGAGGAATTCTGGGAAGACACAGTCTGGAATGTTTTCACAGTCAGACAAACACCCTAACCCCCCCCCCCTCCCCCTCACACACACAGACACACACACATAGCCAATGGCACGGAAACACTGAGGGTAAAACTAAATAGCCAACAGCTGTGCCTGTGCTCATGTCGCAGTCTCCAGAAGAACGTCCTGTCAGGACCAGTAGAGAGCAGCTCTGCCGGCCGCCAGGCACCTACAAGATTGTGGCTTTGGGGTGGCATGGCCGCCTCGGCAGAGGATAACGTTACCATTACGTCCGGCGTGTGTGAACAATGGAAATTGCACTCATGAGGAGACATGGCCTGTACTTGCCTGTTTTGTAAGCTGAACTCCAGTTCGCTGTCACTAAAAAAAAAACTAAACAAAACAATTAATTTTTAATTATCTGCATATCCTTCATGGCTGTCCCCATAAAGCCTGAGGCCTTAGGCACTGTATTATCCTATCGGTTTAATTAAAGCAATTAAAATAATATCAGAGATAATAGCAGGCAAGACTACACTGCTCAAACATGAAAATATAATAAGCTGTGAATCGAAGAGCGGAGAGGACACAATAAAATGTTCTGGTGCCATGGCTGGAGGAACCAGAGCCCAGTCCCGTTCTGGTGCCATGGCGGGAGGAACCAGAGCCCAGTCTCGTTCTGGTGCCATGGCGGGAGGAACCAGAGCCCAGTCCCGTTCTGGTGCCATGGCGGGAGGAACCAGAGCCCAGTCCCATTCTGGTGCCATGGCGGGAGGAACCAGAACCCAGTCCCGTTCTGGTGCCATGGCGGGGGGAACCAGAGCCCAGTCCCGTTTTAGTGCCATTAAAATTTGATTCAGAAAAAGAAACATTTCACCCAAAATTACAAGAACTCCTCTAGAGTCTGCTATCTCTAAAATCGAAATCCTTTCATTTTGGTTTTCTAATTTTTCTGTTGCCTTGTGCCTTTAGCCCCAAACAATGCCTTTTGACAATCATGTAACTATTTATTTATGCACTCGCGTGACAGGCACATGTATTTTTTATCCTTACCTTTGTCTGGGATAGATTACTACGTTCCGTACCTGGGATTTCCCAACTAACGTGAAAGCAAAGGCAAAGAATCTACGAGCAGTTGCGAAAGCGTGGGTTCCCCCAGCCCCCGGCGAGCGAGTGAGGAATGGCCATGGTGCAGGCGTAACACTGAATGAGTCACCTGGGGATTTTTTTCCCTGTTTGTTTTATTTACTCCTGATTCACCGGACAGGAAGTTATGCCACAGCCTCACGGTCGCTAAGTGGATAGGGAGGGCGAAGGCCTCGGGACGGGGCGAACTAGGGGAGTGTCAGAGGGCAGGGGGATGAAAGGAGGAAAGGGGGCGCTGGGTACTTCTGGCAGGGGGGCATCCTGGCAGGAGAGGGTTAATGTGTGTGCTGAAATGCAACAGACCTGGACCTGGTGGACGGGGGAAGAGAGGTAGGGGGAGTTCAGCCAGTCGATGCTGCCAGGGGTAACATGAGAGGCACCTCAGCATAGGTCACTCAGAGATACCCAGGCACACACCCCCCACACACCCACCTCAGCGCCCGGGCAGGCAGGGGGCAATCATGCCTGCTATGTGGGCTGCGGTCAGCGCTGGGGGGGCGGGGGGCCGCTTGGAGGAGCTTAGGAGTCCCGCAGCCTGGTTGGCTGGGCTGACTCAGCAGATGCTGGGCCTGGGGGTGGGTGGGGGCAATGTCTCCCGTCCAGAGTGACGGTGCAGAGGGGGGTGGGGGGTAGATGAAATGGAGACGGGGCCATCTAATCTCAGAGGCTTTACTGCTCTGCGAGGAAACATGTGTGGCTAAGGAGCTTCGCTGAAAAACAATTCTGACCGCGCTGCTTTAGGAAATAATCATCTTCATAATCGCCGTTTTATGCCAATTCTGACGTACATTTATCCACAGATTAAAGACACACATGTGAATGGTAGCCTGCAGCAGCTGACTGCCATTCCCCGCAGTTTAGTCATTTCTCTGCATGCCTATGTCATTATGCGCATCACTTCCCCTTTTGCGAGCAGACACTGTCCGGGAAGAGACCATTTTATGCTGGTGGAGGGTGGTGGCGTCCTATGGTGCCAGGTGGGACAGTTGGCCCTTATCTGGAACAGGGTGGAGGGGGTCACCCATCCACAGGTGACATATCTGAGGTAGCGTGTCATGTGCTTCTTGGCTTCTCTGGTGTGACCCTCCCTGCTGCTTGAGTGTGGATGGGGGTGGGAATAGATGGTGAGTTCAAGGAGATTAAGCTAGCTGAAGGCATCTTGCTGCCACGGTGGAAGCCTGCCACTGCACACACTGCCTTCCCCTGGCTGGCGTAACTATGAACCACTCGCTAAGCCACAGAATTCCCCTTTTGTGACTCGGTAAGGACGTGTGACACGTGCAAGCGGGCAGGGAGCAACCCCTACGAAGTGTTGCAGCTACCGAGCTGTGAGGAATGCAATTCGGAAAGCACCCGCAGGAGAGAGTGAAACTAACGCAGACTCGCATTAAGAAACGTGTCCTCCAACCTCGCTGGTTTTTTTTTTTTGCAAAGAGGAGTGACGTTAGCGCGCTTGGCGGCAGCTGCACATATGAAGCACGGGGGCCCAGAGTAACTGCGGAGGCTAAGATTCCCCCTTGCAAACCGCAATTCTGTTCCCAGTGATGTCCTGCATCCATTTCGGTTACTGTAGTAACCAATAGGAGTTTAACTAAAGTCAGATAGGTGAGTGATGAGAGAGGGACGGGACGTCCAGGGACCAGCCACTTCACCTCTTGTAGCTCAGTTCTTAAATATGATATAATTCTTAGATATAATATATCACTACAATCATACAGTATCTATGATATATAAAAGGATCTGCAATTGCTCTCTCAGTCCAGCAGTACAGATCTCCTTACACTTCCCCAAACCCGATGCCTTTTTAGTGCCCCTGGTTCCTTCCCTGTTCTGTAGCCAAACTGCCCTCCTTCTGTCCTCCTATGTTTTGTAAAAGCACTGCCTAATACAGTTTGTCTTCCGTCCTCCCATCTACGTGTGATGTCTTTCGGCATTCTGGACAAAAATACAGCTTGTATTAGTGTGATTCTGAAGCTGTGGGTCTGACAGCATGAATTCTTGTATAATCTGCGTGCTTCATATTAACAGTTGGTTTACACAGCACATGGTTTTGTTCAAAGTAAGAAACAGGTGAGGAAGAGAGAGGAGGGTCAGCCAGTGGTGCTAAAGGCCTGCTTCAGGGGACTAACAGTGAAATCACTCAGCTGCGAGATTTGAACCCAAAACCTATTGATCATCAGAAGTCCTATGAGTCCTAATCTGCCGCATTGCTTGTAATATACCTGTGGTGCCATAGAATATTAGTCATCGCTGCTGTTGACAGTTTGCAATGTGCACGAAGGGATCAGGTCAGGTTGAACTGGCACAGCCTGGAAGTGTACATGCAGTTCTGGTGTTAGGGCTGTGTATACTTTGAGTTCCTCAAAAAGTTTTAACTTGCAGTGTGCTTGTAAGGGCTGCTCATTTGTGCGACTGCTAACATTAAACAGTCAAAGAGGGCAGGAAGCTACCAAAGTCTGAGTGTTTCGCAAAAAATATGGTATTTGACCTTCCAGTTGGCCAGGTTATCTGTAGATCTCTGTTCGTAAAGGTTTTTTTTTTCCACATGCCAGCTGTGTCCTACTTTTCCATGGACGGAGAGCTGTTTTACAAGCTTGCCCCAGTAAGATATCCAAAATGGCTGCCAGTGCTGACTGGATTTACTGGCTGAGCATGCAAACCAAAAGCAAAACCTAGTTTAAATATAGCAGGCAGACCTCTTCTTGAATAGGTGCTGTGGCACACATTACTCAGACAAACATCGCTCAGAGGTATTTCAGTCTGGCATCACCCTGTGCAAAATGACTGCCCAGATATATAAGACATTTTTACAAATCTCTCTTTGCACTCAGCTTTGTGGTTCTGACACTCCTGAAGGAATCTCGATCACTTATGATTCGCTTGTGATGTAGAATTTCAGCAGTGGTTAAGGTCACTGGCCATTTTTGTTAGCATCAGTTACACATTACACATTAATGGAAGACCTTTCACTGACCATCTCAGGCTAAACACAGCGATAGTCCACATTTTAGCCCCCTTACCGGGAACTGGGCAAGAGCAATAATGTGGGCTGGCTGTGAGTCCCTGAGGACTGGATGGAGAAACATTGCCCTACAGGGATTTAAACAATTGCACGCTACCTGGCGTCCACCCGATTCTCATCTGATAAGGTGTGTAGAGATAGCATTGGGGTGGAGTGCTAGAGATTAGATTAGCAATGGGCTAGCTCTAAGCTAACTCTCTAAGGCTGGACAGGCTGACTTTGTAACAGCGGTCTAAACCGGCGTGTGGTGGAACGTGCCCGGCTTGAACATCTGCTTAGCGCCGGGGCACCACGCCCTCGGAAGGCCGAGGGATAATTAGCCTCGCGGCACCTGCGGCCATGCTGTTCAGAGCTGTGGGCCAGAGCTCCTGAGAAGCGGAACAAGACCGGGCCACAGCATACTGCCTATTTGGGAGATCAACCTGAGGGCAGAACGTACTATTGTTAGCACGTTGAATTAGAGGCGACTGGAGGGTAACAGTCTCAAATGTTATTAAAGCACAGTTTCCAACATTCACTCATGTGAAACACCTGGCACATGTCAAAATATTCCCTGTCATTATAAAGGAAGAAATAGGGAGTGTAGCATGGCAAACATTTTGGAGAAGAATGTTGTAATAGTTAGATATGTGATTTATCCATAATTTCATGCATTCATGCAACTTGATTCTCTATAGGATTCTACCCAACTGTTATGGCTGGTCTAACTAATTTGATCTTGTTATAGCGTTAAAAAAATAACTACGGTGCAGTCAGAGACGGAAAGATGGCAGTCAGACGCAGACGTAGAGGACCTGCCCCCCGTTTGGAGGCCGTTTGTTAGGGTGCTCGATTGGGCTTCACAGGAGCTGCAGATGGGGTGTGCGGGCTGATTCCTGGAGATGCAGTGTCAGCAGAATCCACATGTGAACCTTTTGCTGTTCAGCGAAATGATGCAGGCGCCCAGCCCTCAGACGGCGGCCTCTGCGACGGGCGTCTGGGGCAGCAGGACGGTCTCGGGACGGGACGGGGCTGGGTGTGCCTCAAACGTAGGCTGCCTTCCTCCTTATCAGTTTGACATGGATCTTGAAGGCACTGTAGGCAGGATACGGGGGCGGGGGGGGTCATTGCAGAAGCCCGGGGATGACCTCGTGCCGCCAGAGGCATGCAGACGGGCCAGGAGCCCAGCAGCTGTGGCCCCGGCACCGCAAGGGTCCTTTTGGCCACCGGCCACTATCGGATTCACGCAGACGCATCGGGGGAGCAGACCGGCAGCAGATAGGTCAAAGCCCCTGGGGGGTTGGTGGGGGGGAGGGGTGGGAGTGAAACATCTGTTGCTTTGGCACCATCCAGAAGTTTGGTGGAACACAGGGCCCCACCGGGGGGTTTAAAACAGCGCCTCTCCGCTGCCCCCCCTGGACTTCCGGGTGAATGACACTGGGTTACATTCAGCTCATGGCTCTATCACCTCCTAATAGCACCCTTCCCAGCACAGTTACCCCAAAGCACTGACACACAGGAGCGGCTTTGCTCTTCTTGGCGGGGGTTAGTGGGGACGGCCCCCCTGAATTATATTTTGTCTACCCCCTAGTGTAGTGACTGTTTGTGGTCAACTGGGACCCCCATGCAAATATGTGGTTTGAGGGTGGTGACGTGGAGCATATAGCTGCAACAGCACAAGACCTAGAATACGGGAGAAGAAGAAGAAGAAAAATATTTACAACTTCATTGGTTTTCAAAAAACATGGTAGATGACATAATACTTCCTGAATCCATATGTGTGGGTTGGGGGGGGGGGGGGTTAACTGCTAAATCCAGCTGTATTACCAACCTTCTTCACAAAAAGGGATTATGCTTGCTCAAAGATGATAGTAACGGACACTACCACCCTTAAATTTAAGAGAAACTGAAAGAGGAAGTAGGAGCAAGCCGTGGCAAAACAACTCGGTCAGCGCAAGCTGAGAGTCTAACATAGAGGATATCTAACATGTCATTCTGCATGGGGTACTCTGATCACTTTGCTGTATGGGGTACTCTAATAACTTTACTGCATGGAGTACTCTAATCACTTTGCTATATGG
>JAODKL010000118.1:26689421-26713574 GCA_026780765.1 Petrocephalus schoutedeni
TTGTGACGAGTTGGAAAATAAACTGGACAGATCTATTGTACATTTAAAGGAAAGCCTTTGGCTTGAGTTGCAGAAGGAATGGGATAACATTAGTGTTGAAGTTCCCAGGAAATATATTGACACTATGCCAGAGAGATATATATATATTCCGTAATACTTGGACTTTAGTTTCACTTTCACTTTCGCAATGACGTGCCTTTTCTCTGCACCTTGGACCGTAATTCAAACTGGGTCATAATCCTTGCTGTGGCTCTAAAATAATGTCCTGGCTAAGTGCTTGCTAAGTCCTTTCGGATATGAGGAGCAGGGAATCTGTCCTGGCATATGAGCAATGGTATTCAGTAAGTCCCCTGTGCTCGAGGGACAGGATGGACTCACCACTCACATGTTAAAGTGAACGGGGTTTCTAAAGCTGGTGCCAAGCAATCGCCTTGTTGGAATTACTTTTTGGCAAAGCATGTGTCTGTTGTGTGATCCAGCATAGTGGTGCAGTGTGGTGTGTCTGTGGGTAGCAACGTCCAGCCACTATGGTTGTGGGTTCGGTCCCCCTGCCAGTTCTGTGTGCAGTGTTTGTATGATCCCCCAGTATCTGCATGGATTTCCTTTGGTTACTGGTGTCTCATAAATACTCATAGTTTAGGATGACACCCTCTACTAAGTGTTCCTTGTGTCCTGTACCTGCTGGGATAGGATCCAGGATCACCAGCACCCTCTACTAAAGAAGAAGCTATGGAAGATGGGTGCATTATTAATGTTTCTGATGCTGATAATAATACACCTTTTTTAAAATTACCGGCACATCTTGTATAGATTTGCAAGGCAAATTGAAAGTTTATAGTCTGTATTTATGGGCCTGGGACTGTCTTCACTCACGGAGCAAGCACGTATTGTTCAGATTTATGCTGGCTTGCTGTGAAAGAGATTGATACGCCTCATAAACTTTGATGCAGCATTCGCTGTAAAGACGGATGAGTTGAAAAAACAGCAAAGCAGACAAAGCTGCATTGTTTTGTTTATAGTTCTCGGGAGTTGCTTGAAAAACATAAAGAGAACTGCTTACTGACATATGGACTATTAACTCTGATTGTGGGACCTCTTTCATTGATTGTTTGTGTTATCACCCAGCCTTGTGTAGTGATGCATAGAGTTGCCCTGTGCAGGAGTTGTGCTAGATCTTTAAGCAATGCTAAACACCTGATAATGACCTCTGTCTCTGTGGCAGTTATCCGAATGGGGCAGATTTGTATTGGTGTCGCTATGTTAATTATGCTGTTATTGACCTGATTAGAGGCTCAGTGATCACACAGTGAGGTACAGTACTCTTGGAAAATTTAATCTTACAAACTTGTTCAATTATCAAGTTTTGTATCTTTGAACTTCTATTTTCAAAATCAAAAATATACCACCTTTTGAAAAACTGTATTGATTATAAGTACAAGTGTTTGTGTGTGTAATATGTGTGTGTACTCCTGTCAACCCTCAAAGCAGACTGGTATTTTTAAGTTGATTGTCGTTATGGATGACTAACCTGGGCCCACTAGAATGCAAATAACATTGTTCTTTATTATTTTTATTATTTTTAAGTGAATGCTTTTTGATTTCCAGTGTGCTGTGGGTGCTGTGTGGGACAGGACTCTGTGCTTGTGATTCAAAGGCTGCAAACCCGTGGCTGTTAGAGTCATGTCTCTGTTTGGCTATTGCGCTAGGCACTTAACCCCAAGGGTGCCCTCTTTCCCTGATCTTCCCTTTGGACTGTAGGTTCAGGTTCTCCCAGACATTGGGTAGACTCTTTTCTTTTGAGTTTATACACCATGTAATGCATGTGATTCTTTCAGATGTACCTCCTGCTTCCAGCACATGTGGTACAGATCAGACTGCATTGGTCTGGGGGTCACATTTGACATCTCCGAGCTTTTATTGCACCTGAGACTGAATGTCTCTGCACAATGGAAAGAACTGCAGGGAGCCTAGCTTCCCAAAGTCGAAATGGTTCCCTTCTAGACCTGGGAGCTGGAAAAAGTTTCTATTTTTTGTTATGATGTAATTTTCCTGCATTGCACTGCTGCGTGGTTGTACAGGCAGCGCCCAGGTTACGAATGAGATCTGTCGCCTCATCTTTACGCTGAATTTGTAGGTAAATTGGAACAATAATAATACAGTATATAATAATACTAATAATAATACAGTAATAACTGTAGTAGTAACTATATACAGTGCTGTAATGTACCTTGAGCCAACGAAAAGCTGAAGCCGTGTTTTCACGAGTGTCACAAATTAGTGATCGTGTTCATTATTACAAACCATTGTATTTAACTCAAATTTCTAATATAATTTAATATAACACAATGGCAGTCCGTTCGTAAGTATGAGTTGTCCATAAGTTGGACGTTCTTAACCTGGGGACTGCCTATAGTCCAGAGGATGTAACAATTCAGGACAGACACATCAACACATGCAACTGAATCAGAATGCAGCTGCTCGACTCGCTTTCAGCCTTCCCAAGTCCTCTGACACCACTCCTATGTTACACTCCCTCCACTGGCTTCCTGTAGCTGCCCGCATCAGATTCAAAACACTGATGCTCGTCTACATAGGCAAAAATGGTCCAGCACCCTCCTACCTAAAAGAACTCATCACACCCCGCACTGCACCACGATCTCTCTGATCCTCCAGCACTGCTCGACTGGTCCCGCCATCTCCCAAGGTGCAAGGAAGGCATAAATCTAGGTTCTTCTCTGTTTTGGTACCTATGTGGTGGACTGAACTCCCCCTAGATGTCCGAACAGCTGAGTCACTGGGTGTCTTCAAACGACTGAAGACCTCTTTCAGACATACTTGGATTAGCACTTTTGGTATTATGCTGTTTTTTAAGAAAAAAAAGCTACCTGTATGTCACCGAACAAAGTCTTAGACAGATAATATTATTAGCCTGGATTTCATTGAACCAGTAGCTCTGGCTAAGGGTGTCTGCCAAATGCTATAAATGTAAATGTAAATCAACAATGTTGTGGAATCTAGGCCAACAAGTTGTCAGGGTCTGGAGGATGCCATGGCTTACATTTTTTCTTTCTCTTCTTTTTTAAAAAACTCCAGTGTTGGTTAATTATGACCCTGCGTCTTCTGAAGTTCATTAGGGAGCTCTGACAGCTTGCTCCGCAGAGTTGTCAGTACAGACAGCCTCGTCCGTGGTGGCTGAACGCCAAGCTGATAGGACGTAGGATCATTGTCACACGTCATACCACGACCTTGCTGCCCTTCAGGTGGATCCAGCACCATCTGCATCCACCTTCTCTGGTGCTTCCCCAGATAGCTTCCCGGTACTGATCTGCATATTCCAACACACAGCAAGACTTCTCATGTCACTCTGTCTATAATTTGATACTGTACTATGCTCTGTACTAGTCTCCCTTGCAGTTACCTGCCTGAATGGACAGGATTCTCTGAATGAAATATGCTGTTCATTTGCGGTATTTTGACGGGTTTAGGATGTACACTGGAGGCATGATCTCAGCCTTCTTCTCGTAGACGTGTCTGAATGTAGCTGGCTTGTCTCATTCACAGTGATCACAGTTACTGAATCCCCGGAGACGATATCAAATGATTCCTGCCAGGAGTGTTGAATAAAGCTCTTTCTGCAGTGCGTAAGCTAGTAGCTCAGCTAATATCAGAAACTCCGATGCATGCAGCTTATTCCATTCGAATGAGTTGAAGTTCTCTTCCCGTGCGCTGATCCACTCCAAGTCTGCGATGTCCCTTGTTGTCCCCCTGTATTGTCCGCATTCTGACTGTTCATGATGGATTTAAGGGCCTGCGGATCTCGTTGGCTCTGCTGTGATTTTCGTCATCCTGGAAACTGATGGAAGGTCTGGCTTTCCTTGCGGAGATATCGTTCTGTTTTTCGGTTGTGTATATCTCTGTAACCCTTCTTTTGCAATTGCTTGTGTTGTCCAATTGCTTCAGTCTGATGAATGATCAGGCGTGACAGATTCCTCCTCCCTGTTACCGTCATCAAAAGATGTTCCCAGTCTGTCACCATCAGTTGTCACTCTGTCCCCTGTCTCTGCTACATCCCCTAAGTCACCACCATTATCCAAAACTTTGCAAGAACGCTGGGAATCTTCTGGAGTACATTTTTGACTGCCTCTGCCAGCCATATGCTGATACAACTCATTGTGACTTGCCTACTAATACTGTCAAGTTCAAAGTAGAAACCCATGTAACTGATTTGCGATATAATAAGATGCCTAAATTATTATTACTATTACTATTTTTTTTAATCCAAATAATTATTTAGCCATTAAGACTGGCCTGATGTTTTTAATGTATATTTTATAGTTGCAGGTGATTTTTTTTTTTTGTCCAAGTCATAGCAGGCTCTTCTGGCATACCAAGCGGCATATCTGATGCAACTCTAGGGAATCTAGATGTCGGTTCCAGACAGTCGCCCCTGTTGTCCTTGACAGGATCTGGCCCACATGGCAGCTGAAAATGCATTAAACAAATATAGTGATCAGCTATAACATTGAACCCACTTACTTACTATTGGGTAGGTACGCCTAGGGCCGTCAAATCAGCTCTGACCCATCTAGGCATGGACGCCACAAGACCTCTGAAGGTGTCCTGTAGTATCTGGCACCAAGACATTAGCAGCAGAGCCTTTCAGTCCTGTGATTTGAATGGTGGGGTCTTCGTGGATCGGGCTCGTTTGTCCAGCACATCCCACGGATGCTCGATCGGATTGAGATCTGGGGAATTTGGAGGCTAAGTCGACACCTTGAACTTTTTTCATGTTCTTCAAACCTTTTTTTTGAAGAACAATGTTTGCAGTGTGGCAGTGTACATTATCCTGCTGAATGAGGCCACTGCCTTCTGGGAGTACTTGGTCTGCAGCAATGTTTAGGCTGGTGGTTTGTATCAAAGTAGCATCCATATGAAGGCCAGGACCCAAGGTTCCCAGCAGAACATTGCTCAGAGCAATCCATCGGCTTTCCTTCCTCCCTCAGTGGTCTGGTGCCATCGCTCTCACACACACCCAATCATGCACCTGATGTAACTGATAACACTCATCAGACCAGGCCACCTCCTTCTATTGCTCCATGGTGCCCTTCTGACACTCAGGTGCCCATTGTAGGCACTTTCGGCAGTGGCCGGGGGTCAGCATGGGCACTCTGACCAGTCTGTGGCATGCAGCCCCATAGGCAGCAAGCTATGATGTGTGTTCTGACACCTTTCTTGCTACAGTAGCTGTCCTGTGGGATCAGATTAGATTGACTACCTGCCTCTCCCCACATGCATCAATGAGCCTTGGGTGCCCATGACCGCGTCGCCTGTTCACCAGGTGGCCTTCCTGGGGCTACTTTTACCTTAGGTACTAACCACTGCATAGCAGGAACACCCCGCAAGACCTGCCGTTTCGGAGATGCTCTGACCCAGTCGGCAAGCCATCACAATTTGGCTCTTGTCAGAGTTCCTCAGATCCTTACACTTGCCCATGTTTTCCTGCTTCCAACTCATCAACTTCAATAACTGACTGTTCACTTGCCTAATCTATAATGGGACCCTTGATAGGTGCCATTGTACCAAGATGATCAACGCTATTCAGTTCACCTAACAGTTGTTTTAATGCTATGCCTGATTGCCATTCTGATCAGCCAATCCTGATCCTGGAGTGTTGGTATCCAGCAGGTTTTCGATCTCACCAGGTGTGGTTCACCAGGGACCAGGTAGGATAGAAAACCTGCTGGATACCAACACTCCAGGATCAGGGTTGGCTACCCCTGGTGTATCTCAATATTATTGCAAATAAAGTACAATTACGGTCCACTAGGTGGTACTGTCCTCCAAATTATATCTATAAATCGACATTGTGAAATAGAGCGCTTATATTTGCTTAGATATGCATGAGGAAGGCAGGCGCCTATTTGTTAACTTGTCCAGGTCCTCTTGGCCAAAATCTGTAGAATTAATCACTGTCAGGCCACGTAACAACCTGTTATCTGCCTCGCAGGTGCCACTCAGCTGACAGGAATAAACTAGTCTTTTGATAAGCTGAATATATGTTTTTGCACATAGAGAGGAGGCAATAGCTATTCATCAACATTCTTTTGTACCAGATGATACTGTGGCATTTGTTTAATTACATCTTTGCAGTATAAATGTATTCTGCAGATGGTGTGTGCTGAGGATTTTACTCCACTTTAATTTAGCCAGTTATCCCCCATACCAAATAAAGGTGCACTCCTTTGCCAGTGCAGGGATGTCTGTTGCTGAAGAAGTCAGCAGCTCTGGAAACCCGAGACAAACTGTAAACCTCAAAAATCATTATGGCAGCCAGACAGTGTATTTTATTTTATCTTTTTATTACTAGGCCTGTTTTGCAGAGCAGTTTGCACAGCAGTTTTATAAGTTGGTACCAGTTAAAAGAGGAAGTGAATATAGTTATGATTCCGTCCGGGTGGAAAGCCCACCCTCTGTGCTGGCCTGTAGTTCCTGCTGCTGCGTGGCCTGACCGGACGCTGTCATTCTGCGCTTCTTGGGCCTGCTCCAAATTGGCCCGCGGCTCCCGGCGAGGTCAGTGGCGGGCCAGCCTTTGTGTGCTGCCCCCATGTGGCCGCCACAGCTGCTGTCACTGGGTCTCCCTGCCGCTCCCCGCCGCGCTGCTTCCCCCTCTTTGTCTCCGTGTTATGCGGTGCGCCGTGATTCCCGCGCCAGCTTAAAGTCACCGCTTATTCACGCATTGTTTGAATAGTCTCCCGCTCGGCACTTCACTGCAGCTGTGCGTGTGTGCATTAAGGGGCTGCCGAGTCATCCAGCTACCGGGCTCCACCTTTGCCGTTTCCTTTTACACAACAGCGGTGATCACAATCCTTGGTATGCAGCCCGGCTGGGATGCAACCCTTAACATCCCCTTAAAAAAATGTATGCAGATTTTTAAGAGGACAATTGCTTACTTAAGTTTGATGGCGTTTTCCTTAAATATTTTTCTTAAAAGTAATTATGTGAAACTGTAAAATTAAATGTATTTGTGATCCTACAAATTAAAATGAAGAGTTCAAGTTTTACTGTCACATGTTCTGAAGAACACAGTGAAATCCTTATGGTACAGATACAGCGGGGCATTGGGGGAGACAGAAGGAAGTATATAAGGAAAATATAGTCAGTATTTATTATTATTATTATTTACTATATAACTAAATAAATGCCTTAAATTTACAATATATCCCTTGTACATGGTCAAATTTGCTTCCTTTAGCTTAACACAAGGATATAAATAGTAAATAATATCTATCTTAGCTGTGATACAGCCTGACCTCGCAGGCAGTGCTTGTAGATGGGCATGTTGCTGGGTGACTCTGCACTCCGTCCGTGTCCACAACAAAGAAATTTCAGATAATGTAAGCAAAGAAGGATTTACAGAATCCAGTTATGCCGTTATACAGTTTACAGTTTTAGGACAGGCCAGAGAAATTCAGGCGGAGTATTTTTTTGTAATCAACTTGCAGCAGGGTGAAGAGAACTTGTTACCTTTGCATTCCTCTGTCTACAAAAAAAGGTGTGTGTGTGTGTGTGTGTTGGGGGCGATATGTAAGTGTGTACTAATCAGTTTAACATCTTGCTATCCACAGAATCAAAGGTTTACTATGTGTTTTTCGCAGTAACAACATCATAAAATAAGTTAGTTTGCGTTTAGTGGACTGATTGCGTTTGTTACACATGACTGTTCCACATTTCCCACATTTTTCTCTCAAAATTACTCCTTTTCTTCCACATCCCACAACACCCACTATAAATTTACGCACTTCGCCGAGCACATTTTTACACTCGTTTCTCCTAAGTTTTACAGAGGAACAGAAATCCCAAGTGGCAGGAGAGGGGGAGAGAGAGGATTGGGATTGATTCGGACTTCAGGAAGGGGCGCGGGGCTGTGGCTGCAGGTCAGAGAAAGGGGGAGCTTTCCCTGCCGTGTTCTGGATGCACGGAAGCTGCCTGGCATGCTGGCTCTTTATTGAATCCAGGTTAAGCACCTCGCTGAAGGGCAGAGGGGCGCGGTCCCCCGGGACGGGCGCCTTCCTATTTATAAGGCCGTTTGCCAAATGACTCGGCCAGCCGCTATCTGTTATGCTGCACTCTGGGAGTCGAGAAGGGCCGGCAGCCGCTCCGGTAATGTAGTAGCTAATCCCAAAGGCAAAGTGGGACGGAGTGCCCCAAGTGGGGAGTATCGCTGGCCTGCCTGGCAGACACAGGAGTGAGTGCTGTGGGTGTTGCTTTGCCCCTACTCTGCGTGTTTCCAGGTGCTCCCTCACCTACACCCTCCTGTATCCGGGCCCTGCCTGCACTGGAGGCTGAACACACAGTCGCAGTCATGCACACTGTGGAGACACCAGTTCAACGAGTGAATTATGGATAACTTGTGACAAATACTGAGCCTATAGCAAAATCAGAACTCAGAACTTCATTTCAAATTCAAGATTCAGATTTATTTTCAGCCTTTATTGTCATTGACATGTAATATGTAAACAAAATGTATAAGATATTCAATAAATATGTGCAGAATTGATTAATGGTATGTGAATGATTGATTGAGTATTATGTGAACAATTGCGTGTAATTCTGCTTGTTAAACTGAAGTAGTATTCTTTCGTTGACTTGCTGCAGTGATTACCATATTTCTGTGATCTTACCAGTGCTGATTTATCTCTTTCAGATTGGCCACCTTTCTTTTCATGGCAGACCTACCTGATTACAAGTGAAATATAAAATAAATTTAGTGCACATTTAAGAAAAATGTGCTCCACAATGTACGGTTGCGCTACGCGATCACCTGCCATTTCAACAGCAGCTGGAATCACTTCGCTTGTTAAACATAAAGCAGTTTGGTTTGACCATGTGCCACTCGCAGTCTGTTATGTTAATAGTAACTCAGTCAAAGGTGCAATAAGAAAGTCGTGCTTTTTTCCTAATTGCGGACAGGCTAGCCTAAAGTGTAAAATGCCGCTGGCCATTTATCCTGGCGCTGTTGCTTTACTGTGAGGCTATTTTTGGTGTCACAGGACCTGCTGCTGTGGATGGCCCATTAATAAAAGCGTGGGCCTCAAGATCAGAGGACTAATTGTTACTGTGCGTGAAGCTGGCATGTCTATAAATCATCACGCTAACTGCTAACGGCAACAAATTGCAGGCTAACATTGAACTAATATCGCCAATATTTCACGCCGCTATATTTGAAGACAAAGACCTTTCTCGTTGTTATGTGTAAAAGCGCGTGTGCATGTGGGTGTAGGTCGATTCCTGCAGGGATGATTCTTTTATATCGGCTAATTGTTTGTCTTCTGTATGTTGACGCTGGTAAGCTTAGCGATACGCCGCAACGCTGACGGATTATTGCTGTGTTCTCGGATTCCAGCTGGATATGATCGAGGATACTAATGCTTTATTCAAATGATCTGCTACGACACTTATTACACTGATGGCTGGGTGGTTGAAGCAGGCGGGGGTGGGGGGCAATGGCTCCAGTCAGTGGCAAATTAGGCAAAAGTTCAGAAATAAGGCTGATTATGTTTCAGTGAACTGGCAACCCATCCATGGTGTCCTCTGACCTTTAAGTCCTGGGACAGGCACCAGGCACAAAGCGACCTTGTACTGGATAAAGTGGTTATGGAGGATCAATGTATATATTTTAGGGCTGTCAAAATAAATGCATTTATTGCTGTGATTGATTTAAAATTCTGAATGCGTTGACATAAATGAACGCAATTAACGCAGCTATGTTTTGTATACTTCCTGTGCGTGTTGCTGACCTGAGACACAGATGCTGTGAAGCTCATCCTAGCCAGAGACAATACAGCCTGGTAACCGTTGTTATCGCACAGTACAATATGGGCAACTGACGTCATTGTGCAGTGCACTATGGGGCAGAACTGGCATATTGTGTAGCTACGAGTCAAAATAAACCGACAGACTTGCCTCAGTGTTATTCATTGTGCTGCATGCTGTTTGCAAGCACGTTTACAATTTGTCAGAAAGAAAACGGATTGTACTCCTGCCAGACTGCATAGTTTGTGTTTAAAAATACAATTAAACAATTGTTTTGGTAATAAACATAATTTGTGATTATTCTACATTAATTTGGTAATTGATTTTACATTTAAATATGCGTTATAACAAGCTTTAATATAATAAGATAATCCTTCATAAAGCTTTGGAAAACAGGTTTTTAATCGCGATTAATTCATTGCAAGATGTGAGATTAATTAGTTAACTCTTTTTCATCAATTGACGACCCCATTATGTATCTGCCCATCTGGAGATGTTTTATAGGGAGCATTATGGCATTCTGTGGGGGCCATTCCATGGACATTGCCAGGTCAGTACAGTATTGGCTCAGAGTAGCTGAGTTATAGGAGCTCAGTGAGCCATTGTAGGGATGTGGCCTCAGCCCAAGCCCCACCTATTTTCTTTCTTAGGACTATAGTAAGATATCAGATACTATTTCCTCCAAATCCCTTTTGAACCTTTTCTTTTTATTTAGATTCTTTCTTCTCCTGCAAAGTTTGGATTACATATTTGCATTCCCATCTTTCCTCGTGTCTTCTTACAGCCAGTGAGACTCAGTCACCTGACGCAGTTTGCTACCAATAAGAATGGACTGGACTCTCAGTACTGGCAAAGTGAGTGGGACTCCACCCACAGTCTGCAGAGTCACTCGACTCTGCCATTACTGCTCTTCCTGTTGACACTGCCAAAACCACTGAGCACTGTACTTTACAGATTAACACATTCGGTTTAGAGAGGATTCACATGTGTACCGGGATCACCTGGTACTCCTGCAGAGACGCAGCTGGCTCATGCTGTGCGTCACTGGGCCACACCTCCCTCAATCAGCCGCTTAGCTGACACTGTGTTTAGGATTCCATGACTGACAGTACGCTAATGATGCAGGGCCAGCTCCAAGCTCACAGGTCTTGGAAATTGTCCTGAGCAGAGTGAGTGCTCTGTCTCTAATATGTTTATAATAACTTTGTCCATAAATCTGTTCATCTTTCTGCTGATTATCTAAATTTGATGCATGCATATTCTAAATGTATTTTAAATGTATTTTGCAATAGGTGTTTATCACCATATGCCATGTGTGCATTATAGTGGATGCATGTGTTGTTGTTGAATATGTATATTTTTGCATGTTTAATTCATTATTTATGTTTTTATTACATTTATTATGACCAATCCATAGGTATTGTTCTCAGTTTCCATGTTGAAGAGGCGTGTCAGCCAAGACAGCCCTACAACATCCAGAGCCTTCAATAATTTTGAAGGGCAGGTATGTACATATATGTGAGGTATTTTCAACCAAAATCCTGAGAATACTTAAGGATGCAGGTTACTTACTTAAGAAACCACAATTATCCAAGTTTGAAACCGTGTTCACAGGAATAGAACCATCTTCTGTAACCACTTATTCCCTATGGGCCCAAGGCAGGGAACAACCCAGGATGGGGTGCCGACCCATCATGGGGAACATTCACAACTATGGGCACTTTGGTAACTCCACTTAACCTCAGCATGTTTTTGGACTGGTGGGGGATAACGGAATAGCCAGAGGACAGCCCATGATGACACAGCAAGAACTCCACATACATGGAACCCTGGTCATAGAACTGTGAGGCAACAGCACTAAACACTTCACCTCCATGCCACCCCAGCAGTCATGGACTACTCATAAAAAATTTGAAATATTTGTATCCACCTGCATTTGTGAGATACAGAGAGGGTGAGCGCATGGGTTCTGCATGTTTGGCTCCTGCTGACATGCACGGAGGAACCAGTGTCATGAGCTGGGATTGCTTCCCTGCTCGTAGAGTCGGAATCTCAACCAGCATGCTCATCATAGCATACTTGGAAGGCATGTTCCGTCGCGGTCATTTTTTAGCAAGATAATGACTCGACACATGCCTCACGATTGTGCAAGGTCAGTGTGTAAAATGAGACAGTCCCATGGAACATGTATAGAACAAACTACATAGCAGAGTCACGGCAGAGCAGCGTACTGATGCCCTACATCTCTGGGAACTAGCTGTGGGATTTCACACTGAAACGTGTTAAATGAATGAATTGTGTCTGTGAAGCTGTTAACCTGGGAAAAAAAGGGGCTTTTCTGAAGATTTGTTACTCCTTTGGTTTTTTTATATTGTAATGCAGGGGTGCCCAACTCCCATCCAGGTGGGCCAGAAGCCAACACGGTTTGCAGATTTCCCTGTTCAGACATACCTTAAACCTGGTAATTAGCTGATTAAGATATGTTTGAGCAGGCAAATCAGCAAACTGTGTTGGATTCTGGCCCTCCGGAACAGGAGTTGGCCAGCCCTGCTGTAATGTCTTTTCATGGGGCATCTGAAGGGCTGGAGGTTAAAATCTCACTTCTTTTCTCTGTGTGTGGAGTTTGCATGTTAGGGTAACTTCTAGGTCAGGGATGAGCAATGTGATCCATGGAGGGCTGGTGTGGTGCGGGTTGGGATGACCTCTGAGCCAGCCACTCTAACCCTAACCCTAACCCTAACCAACAGCTGGTTCCCATGACTGCAGTTGAGAAACACTGCTTTATTATTGACTGATTAAGAGGTCACCCCGAAAGCCTGTACCCTCACCAGCCCTCCATGGATCGGGCTGCCCACCCCTACTCCAAGTACTCAACTTTCCTGCCCGACAGTCCAAAGACGTGCAGGTAGTCTGATAGGTGTCTCTAAATTGCCCGTGGTGTATGACTGAGTGTTTGTGCCCTGCTCTGCCTGGGATAGGCCACAGCACTGCCATGACTCTGACCAGGATTCGCAAACAGATGATGGGTGTGTCTTCATTCTCAACATTTTACAGCAAAAAAATATGTGGGAGAAAACTATGAAAAATCTTTCCAGCAAGTATATTCAAACCTTTGACTGGAACTATATGTGCATGTGTCTGTATACCGTTGATGAAAGACTGTTGTCCTGTGTCAGTTAGTGTATTTTATCATAAAGTTTTGTAGATAGTATTACCTTGACCGATATTAATCGTTTCTTCTTTCAGCTCTGACCAAACATCCCATTAGACGGTTTTGCTCTGTTATTTAGGATTCACTGTTTTCTTTTTTCTGTAAACTATATAATGAATCATGGACTTGGTGATGATGTATGATGGCATAATTAATGATTTAATTTGTCAAACCAAATGAGCGCTCATTGTTTCTTCACCCAAAATGCAGTACAAATGTCAAATGGCACCCTAACAATGCTCCTCGTGACAGAATTATTGCCATTAAGGAAAACGTTGGTGTTTTTCTGAAAATAATGCAGTTTACTGAAAGTTCTTGAGGAAAAGGATGGGAAAATATGGCCCTTTAGAGCTGTCTAGACAAGTAATAGTGGTTAAAAGTGTTTTGGATTGGTGGCTGAGCGTGTCTGGCCCGGGCTGAAGACCAGGCCCAAAGGAACCATAATGATACACCTGTGAGGATCCCCACCTGATACATTTAACGCCTCATGCGACCTCATTCTGCTGCCCTGTAAATGTGATCTGGGCCTGTCCGTGCCAGTGGAGGGAGTCATGGCAGTCTGGTCTCCGTGGCAACAGCAAGGAGTGTCCCTGTTGGTAGACAGGCTTATTCCCATTCTCGGTGAAGGCTGACCTGGTGAGATTAGCAAGGCGTGGGTCATGGTGCCAGCGGGGACTTCTCGTTATCGCAAGCTATCAGCCGCTCGCATCTCCACGTTATCATGCAAAGCCCCATGCAGGTCGCTTGAGGGTGTCATACCTCTGACCTTACATTTCTCGAATCATCCTTAACACTTGCAAAACAGTAAGTGAATTTCTAGAAACAATTTGTGCAAACGGCACCACACAGTGGATTACCTGCAAAAGCCTGTAACTTTCTCAAAATCCTCAGTTCATCACTCAAAAGTAAATATTTATGGAACTTATCAGTGCCATCACTGAATGACAAGTCTGTGTCATTGACCACATACTAGATGGTCAAAGTGCTTAGCCGTGCTGTGAATGTAACAGTGCACTCTGTATTTTCCAATGTAAGTATTTTCCAATGATGGTTTTGATGATAATGACAGAAGATGCAAAAGGCTGTACTTTTGCTGTATGGCATATGTCATTTTCAACAGTACAAAATTAGACATGTTGTGCATGTATTGTAACACACAAGCGCACAAACATGTATTCATATGTACAGTGTGCATATAAACACACGCTAAAAATATGCATACATTTGTGTGTGCTACAGCATACGTACAGTAGGTAACTGTATAAAGTATATTTGCCGTATACTATAAAATGCAACTGTAAAAGGAAGCATTACAGTAAGTATACGGTATTACAGCACAGTGCATATTGTTGGATTTCATAGCTGTTGTCTCTATGAAACATTTGAATGACTGAGGACACAGTTGTTCTCCCAACATTCGCTTATACCTCTCGACCAGCCTCGGCCCTTGCAAGGCCGTGATTGGGATGCGGTCCACAGCTGCGGCCCTCTCCTCATCAGGACCGCGCCTCTGTTCATGGCCTCTTCTGCCTCTTCCTTTGTTGTGCCTCCCTACCCTCCCACCACGCAGCCTCACTTCTGATGAAGAATTTTCATCTCCAGCTCCCGGGAAAAATGACTGATAAGAAACTGGTTACTTCTAGCTTAGCACAGCAGTCGAGGGTCATAATTGTACTGGGAGGTACCTTCAAAATTGTTTCCTTCATGCATAACCTGTTGGATTAGTCTTTAAATGGAAGATACTAATTTCAATTAGCAGCTTCTGACCCAGGAAAGCATGGCGTAGCTGGTAGAGGCACACCCTCACAGCGTGTTCAAATCAGCAGATCACCTAATCAGCATGTCTGTGACTGCTGGAGAAAGGGAGAGCATGTAGAGCGAACCCTAGGAGTATGAGTGCACTGCATGCACAGGGCTGGGGACAGACTCAAACTCGCAGGCCTGCAAACTCACGGGCCTGCCAGCGTGAGGCGCCAGTGCCACCTGCCGTGCCATCACCACACCCTGACTGCTCACTCCGGAATCTGAGAAGTTCACTCTGCTCTGTGCAATGCACACTTCTGAGCAGCAGGGGGCAATGTTGCTCTATGAAACGGCACCGTGTTTGCGGACCGTTGCTTAGTACCTCGCATGAATTTAGCCGTGACATGATATAGATATGAACATGTTACTTCCAGTTGTTTAACTATGTTAAATTTGTAAACACTTCTTCTTCTCTCTCGTGTCTGTGTAATATTTTCCTCTGACTTTTACACCTTGCTTGCCTTCCTCGGCTGACCCTGGCTGGTTTTAATGAAATAAGCAGTCTGGTGACCTCAGTTACATTTGCGTCGCCATGTTACAGTTCTTGCTCGCCTGCAGGATAAAAGCCAGCGTGTCCTTGTCCTTGTCCAGGCACTTTGTTAAATGTGTTGCCGTAACGTGCGTACACGGTAAGAGCATCATGCCGAATGCAGGCGCCCAGCGCACCGGGCCGGCCCTCTGTGTCTGCGCCGCTCTCCCCGGGTCTTAATGGGTTCCTCCAGGTGCTCCACTTTCATGCCGCACTCCAGAAACCTCCAGTTGGGTTGTCTTTTTGTCTCTAATTTGCCCTGGGTGTGTGTGGTCACATGCATTTTACATTGTAGGGATCAAAGGGATATGAACCTGCTGTTTTGACCTCGTGCGGGCCATTTTTCAGGTGCCCACACTGGGAAACTCATTCTTATAAAGATCTGTAACTGCTACCAGAAAAGCTGAAAATGGCAGAAGTCTTTGTGTTTTGTTTGATTACTTGTCGCTTTGATTGCTTGATGGTTAAGGTTAGGGGTGGGACAATGTGCAACGTGGGTAGGGGTTAAGGTTAGGGGTGGGACAATGTGCAACGTGGGTAGGGGTTAAGGTTAGGGGTGGGACAATGTGCAACGTGGGTAAGGGTTAAGGTTGTCATACGTGGCATTCCATTGTTATCTGGCTTTCTTTCTTTCATTCTTTCTTTCTCTTTCTTTCTTTCCTTCCTTCCTTCCTTCCTTTGTCCTCCATTTTCCCCATTTTTGTACTATTTTGTTTTAAGGATGTCATAATGCATCACAGAATGCCCAGGTAAAGTACCTCAGGTTGACTATGTTGTGAAAGGCGCTATATAAAAATAAATTTAATTGAATGAGGGCAATGTCCATAGACATGAACAGAGAGTACCCACAAAGCTATAAAAACGTGAGTCTGTGTCACGCGCTGACTTCCCAAACAGAGTATACCTGGCCTAGTGTTCCCTTGGCTCAAAGCCCTTCTACACTAGCAGGATGGTCAAACAGATTGGTGGATGAAATAATGGCATCCCACAACTAAGTCAAAACATGCCAATTTATTAAAAAAAAAAAAACATATTTTTACAAGCTTTTATACCCAACACAAGTCATCTAACCAACACAAATATAGAAATAAAATACATATTAGTACAATTGTATAACATGGCTGCATGCACATTTTAGCCAGTGCTGTAGCTGTCAAATAAATATGAATGGTATATTAAATAATAAACATTGTATTGCCCTACATAAATTATAATTATTTAAAGCTTGGTAATTAAAATACTAATTACAAATACTATTATTGCAGCAACATCTATCCATCCATCTGTTGTTCTGCTGTGGTTGTCTTTGCCTGTACGTATGACCAAGAACAGTGGCGTAAGGTCAGCTGGTCCCCCCCCCCTGTTTTCCGTAGTGTGTTCAGCCAGGAGACAGCAGTCAGTTTCCACTGCCGTCTCCGCCTCCGTTTCTCATTCTTGCCTTTTTCCTTTCGTTCTTCTTATTTTGTACGACGAACGGGAACCTGAAGACCAAATGACATCACAGCAAA
Organism: Petrocephalus schoutedeni; assembly: GCA_026780765.1. Taxonomy (NCBI): domain Eukaryota; kingdom Metazoa; phylum Chordata; class Actinopteri; order Osteoglossiformes; family Mormyridae; genus Petrocephalus; species Petrocephalus schoutedeni. The sequence continues at coordinate 26,706,286 of JAODKL010000118.1, forward strand.
TAAGCTGACAGCACAGAAATCCATTTTAAAACAGAAATTTCACTCAAATACAAAAACTAAACATGACCCAGGATGCTTAAAAAGTGGGCATGGCCACATCTTGATAGCAATACATCTGCAAATTATCCATCTGATTTGTATTGCTTTATTTTCTTTGTTTTAAAAAGACACACCTTATTGTAAACATGCTACCTGAACTAGAAATGCCTGGATTGGAAAGTTCTTCACGCAGTCTGTTGGGCACAGCCTGTATCTTTTTAATTCGAGCTGCTATGGTGAGATTACGCTTGTTCTATAGCTAAATTGTCCACTTTGAAAGACTTTTGTGCCCCGTAAATCAAAATGAATAAGTTCAAATAAAACTATTCAGTTCCATCAATTACATTCGAATACTCAGTTTTTTATATACGTCACCCTTGTCCCTATATGCCTCATGTAGATTTAAATCTACATGCCTTGAATGGTGAATCCTGATCATTTGAAGACGCTGAGGTCTCTCAAGCTTCTAATTCAGTGTTCCATACATTTTTGTGTAGTTTATGTGTGTCGGCTTCATGCACGGGAATGGAATATGCATCCCTCGGTGGGATTTTAATTGTCAACATTTACGCAAACGCCTTTGGTATGATCTCACTCGTTCGCCTCACAAGGCCGGCCTAAAGGCTACAAGCCTTGACTCTTTCTTTTTTGACAAGAATCATGAGGCAAATTTATTCTCTGGGACAGTATTTGGCTCAATGCTGGAGTCCCTTTGAGGTTCTGGGATACAGAGGTCTCATGGTAAAGGTGAAAAATCAACACGTTCTCCAAGGCTTTTGGACAATCTGCCGAATGCGGTGGAAGTAAAAGGAGCAGGGCTCACTGACACGGACGAGCGGGCCAAAGTGGAGCCCAGCAAAGACGCCGTCTCTGCACATTATAGCGTTCCCAACTTTCAGAAAAGAAGCACATTATGCAGTGGAGGTGCTGAACATGCAGCAGGAAGTATTTAAAGCTGTTTGTTGTTCTCAAGCTGCGGCACACATTTGTTTTTAGGTATTTCTGGAAAATGTGAAGCAAGACATTTTTCTGCAGGATAAGTTTGTTACTGGCCTCCTGTTGTACACGATCTGGGATGGTGGAACAAAGCTGCTTCATTTTGATTAATTGATCCGTTTTGTTTCTGTGTTCTGTTGGGTCACTAAGCTGGGGTCACCATGAGCTTCAGGATAAACTAGGAACTGTAGTAGAGTAGCTCGGGTGACAGGACACCAGGGGTGCCTTTCCCAAAAGCATAGCTGCCAACTACGTTAGCAACTTACATAGTTACATGATGATGATGATGATGATGATGAAGTGAATGAGTCCAACTGTTAGTTACTAACAGGAGCGCAAAGTTTGCACACTGAGAACAAGTCAGACCCTTCTACTTGCTTGCGTTGTTAAATATCCACCAAAGGAATTCTGGGTAATTATGTTACTCAAGGACACCAGTGTTGCTAGGACTGCCACTGGAAGCCTTTTAGTGACATGACTGGTTCCTTAACCCTTAGCCAAAAATACATCCCATTAGTTCCTGTCTGATCCCCTCATTTCTCAGTACCTTGCCAAAAGTGGCCCCGTCGGGAAGGTGCCGCCACACCCGTGATCGAGCGAGGTGACTGTTCGATTAAAGTGGTCTGTGCGGACGGCAGAGTCGTCCTTCTGGTGCCCGGGCCCCTGCGGCACGACCTTGGGCAGCTCGTGGCTCCCTCTTCTGTTTGCATTTCGCCAAGCTGTAAAAGTAGAAGCCTGCTGTAAATCTGAAGTATCACAGCACAGGCAGCAACTGGCGACGGCAAAGGAGTGGGGGGGGAGGTGCGGCCTTTTAAGAGGGCGAGAGGGCTCTTCACTCATCTCAGATGAGTTCCACTAAGCACTGGCCCTCCAAGCGGAAATTGATTCCTCTCCACCGTCATTGAAAGGTTTTGGCTCTGTGGTTTTAATGCGAGTGGTAGGCACCGGGTATTAAACGCACTTTTCAATTTACAGACACTTATTCGCTTTAGCCGAACATAAAAAAATTTACGGCTCTCTTTAGCCGTAAATTAGCTCCGACGAGCCACGACTTTCATTTCGATGATCTCTTGCAGTGTTGCGATCCCGTCGTGTTTTCTGACCGCGCTCTACTCTGAATAGTAAAGAACAATCCAGGTTTATTTCTCTATTAATTTGGTTTGTTTTTTTCTTATTCTCAATACAGCACTCCTGCCTCACACCTGCAGAGTTGGGGGTAGGGGGTGGGTGGGATGATTGAATCGCATCCCCCGCTTTGTGTGCGTGGGTGTGTGTGAAGTTTGCATGTTCAGCCCATAGTTAAGTACATCGAAGTCTCTAACTGCTATTGCTTTCAGGGTGTCCCCTGCCATGTGCCCTGTGATTCCTGGAAGAAGCCCCATGCTCCCTACCACCCTGTACTGGATAAGCGATTATGAAAGAGGGATGGATAAATTGATGGATGGATGCTGTAACTCCCTGGCTCTCTCCTGAGGAGCTCTGTCCAGACCGATAGCTGATACACTAGTTCTTGCCTGGTTACTCAGCGATACTCCAGCAACCGGTTCACCATAACCTTTGCAGACTGTGCAAATTTCCCGTGACAGGTGGATAATTTGACAAGGGCTGTTGCTTATTATATACTGAACTAGGATATTTTCTGACACACTTTTTTGACTCTGTGAATAACTGTCATTATTAGATGATTCTAATAAGATCCACTCCAATAAGCACACACACAGATTTCTTCCTAATTATTTTATTTACCGGGAATATGATCGCCCATCCATAAACATTTTTTAGCCGTGATTGCTCCAGTGTAGCGTGAGTTGTAGACACTCAAATTCACTTTAGATAGAAATTAACAGTGGATTTTAGCACATTATTTCCTTTATAAAATTGCTTTGTCAAAAGGCACGCACAATGGCTTAAAGTTTCAATGGGAGAGAAATAAACACAAATAATAAACTTCGGGAAACTTCCTGGGAGAATTAGTGTCAAAAATATAGCATGGTTACTTAACCAGGAAAGGCCCAGGAAAATATGCAGTAGGGAAAGAAAACTGAGAAAAGGGAAGTGAGTTTGAGGGCTGTCCATTTCAGGAGAAGGGAAGTGAATTAGAGTGCTGTCCATCTCAGGAGGAGGGAAGTGAATTAGAGCGCTGTCCATTTCAGGAGAAGGGAAGTGAATTAGAGCACTGTCCATTTCAGGAGAAGGGAAGTGAATTAGAGCGCTGTCCATTTCAGGAGAAAGGAAGTGAATTTGAGCGCCATCCATTTCAGGAGGAGGGAAGTGAATTAGAGCGCTGTCCATTTCAGGAGAAGGGAAGTGAATTTGAGCGCTGTCCATTTCAGGAGAAGGGAAGTGAATTAGAGTGCTGTCCATTTCAGGAGAAGGGAAGTGAATTAGAGCGCTGTCCATTTCAGGAGAAGGGAAGTGAATTTGAGGGCTGTCCATTTCAGGAGAAGGGAAGTGAGTTTTAGTGCTGTCCATTTCAGGAGAAGGGAAGTGAATTTGAGCGCTATCCATTTCAGGAGAATGGAAGTGAGTTTGAGCGCTGTCCATTTCAGGAGAAGGGAAGTGAATTCGAGCGCTGTCCATTTCAGGAGAAGGGAAGTGAATTTGAGCGCTGTCCATTTCAGGAGAAGGGAAGTGAATTTGAGCGCTGTCCATTTCAGGAGATGGGAAAGTGATTTACAAACGTAAACCTGAAATGTCCTATGGGAGATGGAATATGATCCATCCATCCGTCTATTTGTCTGTCTGTCTGTTTGTCAATTTTCTGGTGTCTTTATTACACTAGCACAGAATTTTATCCGAAAAATGATGGGAAAATAATTTTAAATATGCAGTGTTGGAGAAATGAATGTTATCATTCATAGGTAATAATGTACTGATGCATGACTTGACTTTGACTTGAAAACATGACTTTAAAGCTGCACATAGCTTCAAATTCACGTTTTGCGTTCTGCCTGCCACCTGACACGGGCACCCCATCCTGGGTGCTCCCCTGCCTGGTGCCTTATGCTGCCTGGGATAACCTCCAGGCTCCCTCATGATCCTATATGGATCAGAAGCTGTAAGATGCATGGATGGATGGATGGATGGATGGATACCTTGCAAACCATTAGAAACTCTTTCTTTAATATATAAGTAGCTTACTATTATATTTTACTAGTATATTACAATATACTATTCCTTTAAGAAGCATCTTTATAGTAAGGGTAACGGTTCGCTCGTTCCAAACCAAATGTGAGAACAAAGTGCTCACTGAACTGTTACAATATCTAACTTCTGCTTGAAAATATCGCCGCACGTGCTCTCCACGCCTGGAACAGCAAATGGGCGTCTTATTGCTACATCTGAAGGCTTTTTAACTGGGTTTTTTCTCCCCGCTGCCGTTTCTGCTGGCTTGACGTTCCTACAGTGCTGGAAGCGGCAGAGCGGCTCCCGGAGAGCTGCACCGGTGGGTTACCGCCGTTTGCCTCGCCGGCTCCGCAGGCGCATCAGGCCCCACTTATCTAACACCTGGGCTACCGCTCACTTTCCCTCTCATGCATCATCCCTCATGGTGCCTCTCCCCCAGTAGGGGGCGACACATAAAAAAGGCAGGATCAGATTCACTGAGCAGCAATTCATGAGTTATTATTATTGTTATCATCATTATAATAATAATGATTATTGTTGTCGTTATCATTATCATTATTATTATTATTTTTTATAATAATAATAATAATAACGATAATTATTATTATTATAAACAATTGAATAAATGCTGCTATCCGTTCACAATTACTGACATTGATGTCCAGATCATGCCTCTAACCGAGAACTAAACAGCCTTAAAAACAAAGAGGGGTTCTGTTTAAACGACTCACAGAAAACTGGAGGAGCAGAGCGGCAAGTGAACTCTGTACCGAACACTGTGGAAGATCGTAATTCACGTTTTGCGATTTTATTGGCTGCACAATGTCTCCTTTATTCTTAGCTATGGTTCATAATTGAAAATTTTAGGTCCACAAAATAAAACACATAAAAATGTATGTATCTAATATAAAAAAACTTGTAATAAAAATAACGTGTAAAATGTGTAAAATGTGACATGAGGTAGATGATATATTTCAAAAGATGATGCTGGTAGGCTGTGTATAGCCCACCAAATGAACTAAGTAGCCAAATAAATAGCTCATTATTGAGAAAATGTGAGTATATGGCACTCAACGTTTCTGATAGTATCATCTAAAATGCACGTGTTTTTGACCCCTATTGACCCCTTCACCACATAGACTGGGTACAGGGTACTTGTGACAGGGTGTGTTGGCTCACAGTTGGGGTCATGAGGTCTGAGCCTAACCCCTAACCCAAACCCCAACCCTGAGAACAGGGGCCCTGGGAAGATATAGCTGCTTCAGAAATTACACCAAGGGAACAAAGGACTGGGGGAGCACAGGGCCCGGGAAACATAGGGCTGCTTCTTAGAAAATGTCAATGAGAGAACACAGGGTCCTGGGAATATGGGATCCCCGCAACATAAGCTGTACTCTCATCTAAGACATGGAACAACACAGCCCTCCAGCGTCATGAAGCACCTGGGAGCTGTCACACACACTTTGATTTTCCTTCTGGCTGCGGACTTACTGGGGAGTGTAAGCTCTACCAGGCAGTCCCTACCTTCTTAGATCGCGCACGATTACCCGCTTAAGAATAAAGTTTCCACGGTCAAGCTTCTCTCATGCATTTTTTTTTTCCGTTTTGAAGGTTTTAAAGCGCCAGTCCGCTACCTGGCAACGCAATAATCAACCTCAACAGTCCGAACATTATTGTAACATTTTATCAATGCTTATTGAACATTCGTCAGACGGCTAAAAAGGCTACCGGTGTTAAGCAGCTTTACCCTGGCAGGTAATTTAGTTTGATTAACGTGCCTTTGTTGGTGACTAAATATACACATTTTGCGAGCGGCACAGTGCGGCGCAGCCTGGTTATTGATGGCGAAGCGCTGCTTTGACTCGCCTGGGAGAGGAGGGGGGATGTTACCGCACAAGGTCGGCAGACGTGTCTGCAAATGAAAAGCTGTTTTCAGCTCTGGCTGTCCGAATAAACTTAGCGCAAAAGGTGCGCTGCTCAGCTGTAACGAGTCCAGCGATTTGCGGGGTTCTGTATCTAACATACGCACGGATTTTAGTACCCAGAAAACAACCGACGTCAAAACCGCCTATACGTGCGTGTTTGCTGGAAAGGTTACCCGGGATCTGCCGTTTCGATCTCCTGTTTACATTATAAATCCCATTTAGCTTGTAATTAAATTCCGACGTTATTATTTGATTTTCCTACTTGCCTCCATGACTGTGATTCCTTTACTAGGACAGTTGCATACCACTGGCTGGGGTACAGTGTAAGTCCTCCCTAAACATGGTACGACTCAAAATCTCAAACTTTGCGTGATAAAATCTAAATATCTTTCCGTGAGCATGATAAGACAAGATATATTTTATTGGTCCCAGGTGGAAATGGGCTTGCATAAGGCAGCAATCGACCATAAAGTGCTCATATATAAAGATACAGTGGAAAAAAAGTCAAGATAAAGTGCAAAGACAGTGCACATATTGTGCAGGATGAATAAATCAATACAGAAATATAAATAAGTTGTGGGTGGTGGCTGTAGCGGGCGGGCGCATGGTAATATTTTGCATTTTAATTGATTTTGAGGTGGGTGTTGCTCTGGATGAATTTGAAGCAGGGTGTGTTATATAATAAAGTCATTACACGTTTATAACAGCCACGGTTGTGTGGAAAATCTTATCAGCACGTGAGATTTGGTGTAAATTGCAACAGGACTAGAAGAGTCTGTGATGAAGGCCATTTTTTTTAGCCGGCCTTGGCGTTTCCTGAAGCCTGCTTGGTGGTAAATGCCCCCTCCCGTAGTGGGCATCTGGCAGAAGCGTACGGGCTCACGGCCCCTGCTGTTAGGGGGCCTTCCCGTGTCGCTCCTGGGCTGATGTGGGTGACACTTAACGCCTGGGCGCACCGCCCCTCCTCCTGGCCGATTGTGTTGGGGCCCCTCGGTGCCTGCTGGACTCCGGTCGGTGCCCACAGATGTCTGGCTCTTCATTGCACTGCTCTGAGGGGAGGAGGGGGTGCTCACTGCCGGGGCCCCACAGTCACCCTGTGCTGCTCCATTCATGCTGTTTGTTGGGGCTCATTCACTATCAGGCAGTATGCTTCCCCTGATCGGGTATGGAGTATACTGCACAGAATATATTGCACAGAGTATA
>JAODKL010000118.1:26734537-26748183 GCA_026780765.1 Petrocephalus schoutedeni
AACCAGCAACCCCCCCCCCCCCCGCCGCCCCCAAATCCCGGTCACAAATCTACTGTTAATCTCTGCTCAATTATCCACTTTATTTTCCCCCCATCTGGAAGAAAGGAGCTGCCATGTCTTTCAATTAGTGCTCCCTTTGCGCACAATGCGCCTCCCTCACATGAGGGGGCGATATACACAGAACATGAAACCTGTTTGGGCACAGAAACAGGTAAACCAATCTGCAGTCCCAGTGGCACTCTATGTATGAATGCGTGAATATGCATAAGCGTCTATAAACGTATATCACTGAGCTTAATGCACAGTGTGAAGTGTTTCACTGATTGAGATTCGTGGCTCACTGGGTATTGTTAAGCAGCTTTTAAATGATGTGTCATCCAGCTTAGGCAATCAGAAAGCAATCACACGGAGGTTTAGAAACTTTGACCGTTTATCCAATTGCTTATGCCATACAGTCACAAGGCTTGGCTTACTTAAAATGGTCTATTCTTAATAAATGCCAGGCTGCATTCCATCTAGGGTGTACCCATGCCTTAAGCCTCGTGATGGGCCGGCATCCCGTCCGGGTGGTACCTCTGCCTTAAGCCCCGCGATGGACCGGCATCCCGTCCGGGGGATACCCCTGTCTTAAGCCCCGCGATGGACCGGCATCCCGTCCGGGGGATACCCCTGTCTTAAGCCCTGCGATGGACCGGCATCCCGTCCGGGGGATACCCCTGTCTTAAGCCCCGCGATGGACCGGCATCCCGTCCGGGAGGTATCCCTGTCTTAAAGGTGTCCATTAGAGCAGTTGTTTTCCAGTTTGGTCCCCGGGGACCTATAGTCGGTCTGTGTTTTTGCTCCTTCCAGTTTTTGCTCCCACTGTCTATGGGTTCCTGAGGACCAGATTGGGAAACACTGCATTCGAGAGTCACGGTAAGCCTGGATCCCATCGCAGGAAGCATGGAGTCCAAGAGAGCAGGCACCCCTGGATGGCGTGCTGGCCTAAAATAAGTCAATAAAAATAATAATGTTACCAGCATCCTCCTGCTTCTTTTTCCATAACCCTGCTTCACTGTGTTTAGCTCTTTACAGACAATCTGGTCAGAAAACCAGCGAAACATGCCAGTGTCCCACTGAGTGACCACACTGATAAAATGTATGAATTTACCTTAATCAGGGTCCATTTTCTTTTTACAGACTCTGGGCAGCACAATTTCCTGACGTCTACAATCGGCTCACATCGCTTAAGTCAGATTTATTTAAGTCAGAGTTTCTCAAGCCCAAAAGGCTCTGGCATATTATAATTCTCAAGCGATTCACACACACACTCGTGTTGTTGTGATTGGCCGACACTAGATAGCATTGTTATGTTAAAGGTACTAAAAAGCTGTAGGATGAGGGAAACGTGACGTTTCAGTTCAGCTTACATTTTTCTTTTGCCCCAGGCTTTAAAAAGCCCAGAGCCTATCTGCAGCAGGTAATTGGGCCATTCTGGTCCAATCCCCGGATTGAGTGACACTTCACACTGAATGGGACATTGGGGAGAGTAGAAAAGGAGGGAGTGAGGCCTTCTGGGCATGCGGGGTGATGGGGCCGCGTGGTGTTGGGCCGTGATAGAGCTGTAGGCAGCCTCTGATAACGCAGAGGCCCGTATCTCCAGCGGCCTGGTCGCAGGCTCTCGGCTCCTGCCCGCAAGGCAATATCCCCCACAAATAAATCTAGTAATTATCTTGCTGTAGGGGCCACGTAGCAAATGTCAGAACCACATTAACCGAGGGGACGTGTTTTCCATAAATCCCTTAGCGATGTTTGCTGGAGGCGTCCGGCTTCAGATGATTCATGTGCGTGTTTGTGTATCCATGAATATCCCTCATTTTAATTGCACATGGTTTCAGAATGAGAAGTCTCAGGCAAAGTCCCTTACAAGATTTTATGATACAAAGTAGCCAGGGAATGGGAAAGCAGGAGGCTAACTAAATTACATTTGGCTCCGATGTCATTAAAACAGGAGAGCGGCTTGACGCTGGCTCTTCTTGAAAGGAGTATATCTCCAGCAATATTGCACCGAAGGACTCACTTGTGGTGACCACCGCATTTTAGATAATTATATGGGCTGTGGTGGCACAGAGAAGCAATACGAAAGAGGAGCAGGCTCACTAAGCAGTAGTGTGTGTACATAATTTATACACTGGGGATTGCGCTTGAGAGTTGAGGGTTTAAATCCCGCTGCTAATGCTGTGTGCATGGAGTCAGATCTTGTCGCTGTGCTTGCGATGGTTTGCACTGGGTACTTCGGTTCTCTCACATGGTCCAAAGCGTGCAGTTAGGTGAAACATATCCAGCATCTTGTCAAGAACACAAGAGATTCGGACCCTGTTCCTGGCTGCATGGCATACCGGTCCATTCAAGGATATATACGCACGCAAAATAATCATGCACCATGGACGATTTAGAGATGTGAGTTGGCGTAACTGTACATCTTTCGACCTTGGGAGGAGACTCGCGCAAAGTCAGGGGTAACCCACTGGACCAGTACATTGGCCAGTAAGGTGAATTGGTGAGAGTGTGCGCCATCTCGTATCCTAAACCACCTGGAACGGCATAGGCGCTCACCGTGACCTACGGCAGTCTCTGAAGATGGATAAACGTACGGCCTGCTGTGCTGCAGAGTTATCAGGCTTTACGTTTTGCATGAGACACTCCGCGTATGAGGGAACCGCCCTTTGATTCCGCGACTTATGCTCCACGAGAGCCTGGCTGACATTTCCCAAAGTCACAGTGCTAATCTACAAGTACCCTCTCTTTGGCCAAGCCTGATATCATACAGACTTTTTCCCCTCACAACCCCTGCCGCTTCATCCCACCGTCTTCCCAAGAAGAGTGCGTAGCGTTCGAAATAATTATCGGCATCGAACGGATGTGCTTTGCTATCGATTCAGATGGCGGGTGACGGGCCTTGTTTGGCACCTGTGGGACGCCGGGAGGAGCAGGCCGAACCCTGACAGGATCCCTTTTGCTCGATAAACAATTAATAGCTCCTGCGTAATGGAATTACAGTTTGGCACTAAATCTACCATTGCATTGACATTTAAAGTGCCCTATAAAAGACATTAAGGAAATTAATCAGCGGGAACATTTTTTTTTTCCCTAAAAAATGGAGGAAGGCCCAAACGTGGCATGTGGCTCCGGTACACGATCGGAACGGATCTCAAACGGATTATAAGCAGCATAAATGTACGTACAAAAAAATCTCATTCTGTTCAATCTTAAACATCATCCTGTTATGCGGACAATTGTACCTCTTATGTGCCTCTTGAAAGCTTTTGAATTAGTTATTCCACCTTTTCGTTTCAGTTTATTTGTATATTTTTTCGGAAACGATGCGAGAGATATTTTCAGTTAGTGTCTATCGATGGTTCCTGCTTCTAGCCGGCTGGAAGCTGTCCGTGCGGAATCAGCAGTAAATCCCCGAGGCTAATGGTGGTGTGCTGTGATTGTTTATGAATCACAGGAAAACATATTAAACACCGGTTAGCATGTCCTTGGAAGTGTAGCTAACGTACTATCAAGCTGCGCAAGCCAGCATTCAACTCCCCTTGTGTGATCTTGTGTGTACCCTGAAAGCCTTCTGTTTACTGCATATTTTCGGTTATATTGAATGAAAGTAATTTTGATTCTCTTCTGTACAAGGGCAGAGGACAGCAGAGTGCTCCTGTTTAAAGGGGTTTTACCTGTCCGTACTGAGGGCTTCACTGGGCCATTTGCGATTAAACGCCTTGTTTAGGATCCCCCTGGAGACTCAAACCATCTCTCATTAACTGTCACACTACTACAGATGTCAGAGTGTGTTGCTCTTCCTGCTGTTTTGCCATATTGCTTCAGAGTACTTTCTTTGTTTGGTTGCCCGGGTGTTTGATACTCGGGGAGTACTCTTGTGGGACATTCACTTAATCGCTTTAGAGTATGTGGGCCTGTTCGGTGTGGCCATTATCAGCTTCCCGTCAGCTCCCCGAGGACTCCTCAGAGGGTCCTGGACCGGGCTTGTCGTCTCTTTAGCACCTAGCTAAGCACTCCTCCCAGACCATCAGGTCGATAGGAAATAAATAGCACAGAGCACTTCTTTACCAGTGCCGTATCGATCGGCCCTTCAGCCTGGGGTTCCCCGCCCCGCGTCCCGCGGACGCCGCCGCAGATTAGATCCGCCGCCGCTTCGCTTTAGTCGCGCCACCTTCCCGCGTAACCGGGAGCTCACACGCCGCCACGTAACCCGCGCGCGGAGCACAGAAGCACTTCTCCGAGACCGCCGGAGGGGCCCGCGGACTAAAGTCACGACGGACGAATGAGCGGAGGGAGCAGAGGACAGAGGGTTTACATGCAACGATTGTCAACTTGCAGCTATCCGCTAGAAAGCTAGCACTGAGAGACCCACATGGTGAGGATGATGATGTCACCGGCAGAAGGTGAGTGTGATATCCATGCATCAGATGATTTTTTTTTTTCTTCCCAATGCTGTGTCAGCATAATACTCAGATACGGGCAGCCACGCAGATTGGAGCTCAGGAACCACCCAGAAATGTTCCAAATGTGTGGATGGAATATTAGGTCATTCAGAAGTTCATGCGAGGAGGTGTACCTGAGGGTAGAATGCTCTAGCTTCCAAAGCCTACAGAAAGAAGTAATACATTTCTGTTACAAGGTGATTTTCATATAAATTCTTCCCATAGAAGCAGTAAGTAAAATGGCAAATATGTGGCTGGATATTTTGAAATAATATATTTTCTGAAGATGCTGCTAAGATCACACAGCCCAGCCCCTTCCCACAAAACCTCTGGCCCAAAGAAATCCTATTGCTTCGATTTTAAAATGATGTTTAATTTAGAAATGCTGTGTCTGGTGATTTTATCCCTGAGGTTTGTCTCTGGAGGAAATGATATATGGGTCACTGACAGAATCACCTCAGCGGTAGCTGACTGTTATCCATTCTGACGTAATCCTGCTTACCTCACAACATCAGCGCTACACAGGGCTCACACAAAAGGATCTTTATTTCTCCAATAGCAGCTTTGCACAAAATGCCTGTGATGTTTTAAAAGCTGTTTGGAAATCGCTTATCTTTTTTCTACCATTTTCTCATTTTACCCGACAGTCTCAAGCTTAATCTGGCGACCCAGTCCTGGAACGGGTTGACTTTGGTGTTTAAATTACCCAGGTGCGAATTCGCATGGCTACATTTAGATCAGCTGCTTCTTGTGTTATCAGAATATCTGAAGGGACCGTTCTACTGTTATTATTGTGGTTATGCATCTTGTTTGTTTCGTTGTTTCCCTTGCATACTTCAGCTAATAACGGCCAGCCGGGTCCGATCAGATTCATTACCTTGTCATGGGTAAATAGGGGAGACTGCGCAAACCTGGGAGAGACAAGGCAATTTGAAGCTGTTGGCTGGTCTGGATGCTGCTGAGTTTCTAAAGCCTGTTCTAATTTCCTTTCTACCTGGCGTTTTAACGCCTTTTTCCTTTTCCGTTTAAGGATTCATAACCCTGTTTTTCTCCTCAGTTTTGTTAATAGGGTCTTCTAGTTTCCCCGAATGACGTGCTTCTCCACCTTCATCCTTTCCCTGTGACCTCCAGCCCACGATTAACGCGAGACGTAAACGAGGGCAGCGGCGGGGACAGAGATACCCGGCGCCCGGATCGGAGCTTTATTATCACCTTAACAGAAGCCGTGACCCGGCTGATTAATGGAAATGTAACAGGAAAAAAAAAAGCGTCTCTTCACAAAGACTCCAGCAGCATGCCCTTGGTGCTGTTTGTTTTGCTGTAATAATATTTCTGAGACAAAGTTATTATATATGGCTCACCAGTCTGTGAAATAATGAGCACTTCTCTGGAGCAGCGATGCTGGGAAGGAGCTTCTTGGAGCAAAGAGGTGAAATGAGGAACATGATGCCAGCTTCGAGGCGGCCGAGTTACGAGAGCGGGTTGTGGGTACATCTGTGTCGGGGCCGAGCGGGTACCGTCCTCTCGGCCCCCCCCCCCCCCACTCACAAGGGGCGCACTACTAAATCCCCCAAAATTTATGTTTCCTGCTCTGGGTTTCTTTGTGGTGTTACTCAGCCTTCACTTTTTTGATTTCTTACTCCCTGTGTTATCCTAACCCCTGTAAATGCTGAAAAGGGAAAACCAGTTTCCTAATAAATACGTGGCCCATGTGTGTGTGTGTGTGTGTCTGCCCAAAGACTCTGCTGTGCCCCGAGTTCTTCCCAAAGAGATACTGTGGATGGATGGATGGAGAAGTGTTTATCGGTAATGCACTGAAACCTTATCCATCCAGTTAAGCATATTATCAAATATTAATTGCAGATGAAAGCCGCTGATGATGATGATTATGATGGCAACAGTTGCTGACAGTTTCCGCTCCATTTTCTTATTTTATTGTGACTAGACTTTCTGTCACCAGAGTGTTGATCAATATCCCATTTACTTTAATTATAAAGTGCTTCAAAATTTGATCTTGGTGTGGATTATAATTACACCCAGCTTTTATTACAGAAATATCAGTCAGACTATGTATTTCTGGTTTTTTTTTTTTCATATGACTGCTTTTTTTGGGGGGGCCCTGTATCCTTACTGTCCTGCAGAATATGTCTGGCGAAATACTGATTATGAGAGTAATACTCAGTGATGCCCTTTGTAGTTGCATGCAAAAAATAAAACTAAAAAACAAATTAACACTGCTTTATTAAATGATAATGAAGACTGTCCTAATAACATTTTAATTCCACGGTGAGTGAGCCTTGAGCGTCTCAGATCTGGAGAACGGCTCCAGCCCAGAGCCTCATTATAAGGAGAGTGTGGTAAATAATGGGGTGGATGCGGGACGCCGGCGGGGTGGGGACAGGTGAAAATGGGGGCCGGGGACGTTTCATTTTCATACCCAGCGTGTCGCCTGGATGCTTACGCACGTGTGTGTCGCAACAGCGCGCCTCCGGGAAGTCTGCGCTTACTGGCGGCGCGTGTTAATTCCTCGCCCTGACGACGAGCGCGGGGGACACGGGAGGCCTGGGAGACGCCGCGCGGCGTGGGACCAGGTGAAGGGGAGCGCGATGCCGGCGGCGATGTTTGCGGGCGCGACCGAAAGCCCAGCTGTATTCTCCGAAGTATCTGGTAGCTATAGCATCCTGGGATTGCGTAATATGGTGCCATTGCCGGAATTGTGATTAATATACCTACCACTACCGCTGCCCTCTTTCTGGGTTCCCTGTCCTCCTGACCTTCTCCTGCCAGCCCCAGGCTCGTCGTCGCGAATCACCTCTCCTGCTGACTGGGGTTAGCCCATCGCCTGCTGTCATCAGGGTCAAGACAAGGGCACCCAGCCTAGGCGAAGCTGGTTTGACTGCTGGGGCGTCGGCGGTAAGGCCGGGTCTCGCTGCCACGGGGGCCGCGGCTCGGCAAGGCGGGGTGGGTACCTGTGACATTTAGGAGGAGAACCCAGCGCACCCCCCCCAATGCCCCACCCCCACCACAATGGGAGCCGCCTCGCTCGCGCAGGGCATTTAATTTTCAGACTGGGGCCTCTTTGGCCGTCTGTAAATTGCCTTTCGAGTGGCTGCAATCATCACGAGGTCTGCGATTCGGGAAAGAACGAGGCATAAAGGATAAAAGAAAAGGACAAAAAAAAAAGAAAAATGAGTCAGTCTTCGGTTTATTGCTTAACCTGTGTAAAGCGCGTCGCGGCTTGGCGTGGAGCAAAGGTTTGACTTTGTCAGCGGGAGGCGGCTTGAACAATGGCTCATGCTGAGATAGCACGTGGAAAATGACTTTAATGCTCCATACAAAATGGGTTATTGCTTTGGTCAATAGGCTGGTGGACGGCCCGTCTATCTGGGCGGCACAGAGGCTGGAGCCAGCGCAGCGTACAGCTGATAGTACGCAGTCGACACACTTCTGTCAGCCTGTCGTTTATATTTTTATTTTCATCACTGGTGACTTTCTGTGCAATCCCTGTGCAGGCTGCATTCAGATCCTGTGAATCCTCCAGGCCAAAATGAACTAAATTAATTTAAAGAGCATCTTGAAAACCTATTACGCGGCCTGTTTTTTGGCCCTTCGATAGGGGAACCTGAAAATAATGTGTGCGTTGTGAAACGCGAGTGGCGTGCTTTATCTTCTGCTGTGAGGTCCACGGTGGGACGACTCCAGTTCATTTCAGAATACATTTTCTTGAGTTGCATTTTCGTCCCAAGACGAGATTTTTTATTTTTTTTTGAAAAATTATCTACCTTGCTTTGCGATTAGAGCTGTCAGACGATTCACCGAAACGAGACCACTCGTGGATGTCAGTACATATGAAAGGGAGTTGGTTTCTGGCATTGTAGATATTTATTTATGCTTAAGGTGTACTATTATACCAGCGTCTGAGGTACTGTCTGTGTTAATCATCGCGAGGTACCACCCCCTATTGCTTGCTAAATGTAAACGCACACATCTTCCAATTATCCAAGCAAAAGTCCCCTTTCAGAGGCTGTAACCCTTTTATATCCCTGCCATCATTACCGTCCGCTTCAAACGCTCATATTCAAATTTCTTTGCCCCACCCGTGCCTGATCTGTAAAAACTGGCTTACGCGGCAGCCACCCGATTTCTGCTTGGCTTCGCAGGGTGTTAATTTTCATTAGCTGTGCCATGGCAGACGGCGCCTACGTGGAAGGGGTTAGCTTTTTAAGGCTGGGGATGTGTGGTATATTAACAGAACAAATCATTTGTGGGTCAGGCTAATGCAGCGGGCTTTGTGTTATAAGTGCATGCGCTAAGCTACAGGATTCTGGGTGGCTGGATGCATCCAAAGTTACAGAAAAGGGACTTCTAATCAGGCCTTGAGAAGCAAGCTAGACCATCTAACCTGCAGAAGCTGGGCATAAATGGCACCACCCGTCCATCCATCCATTCACCCACATGTCTTCTAACTGCTTACCCGGTATGAGAAGTAAAACAACACCAGGGGCCTGTTTCACAACACAGGATGTCTTGCTTAGCTAGATAACTTGTCAGATTTAAGGTAGTTCAAATGGAAATGAACAAAGAGAAAGTCCCTTTAGCCCAGATTACCTTAAATCTAACAAGTTATCTGGCTAAGCAAGAAATCCTACTTCATGAAACAGGCCCCAGGTGGTTACATCTGTTCCTGCTGCTGTCTCACTAAGCATGTATGGGTGGGTGAGGGTTCTGTATCTCCATAAATGTTATAACTGGCCAGAACCGGGGGAGGGAGGGAGTTTTAACATGTCATAAACTGTTGGCATCCCCACAAAACACTTACTGAGGATGCGACAAACCACCGATGCCTAATTCCAGTGTGTTCCACTGCCCCGTGCCCTTCGCCGTCTTGTCAGGGGGCCAGGAGACCAGAAGCCGGCTGTGATTGCCCCCAACCCTGTCCCCCCGATGACAAATGGCCCGAACACGTCCAACGGCCCGTCGCCGAAGGGGGTGAGAGCAGGGATTAGTCACGACAGGATCGACAGCCTCAGCTTGACGGCCAGGTGTGATGCATTTACACCGGACGTGTGCGGCAGCGTCCCGCCAGGGTCCCCGAGTGCCACTTCCATCTGAGCCACTTATTCTTACGGAATAATAACCAATCCATCCACCTTCCAGCACCTTATCCGGTGTAAAAACTCAGGGGGAGCCCTCTGACTGGCAACAGCAACGACAATAATAAAACATATTATTGCCATTATTATTATTATAATTATTATTATTAATAATAATAATAATAATGGGACAACGCTGTTGTGAAGGGCGCTATATAAAAATAAATTGAATTGAATAATAATAATAATAATAATAATAATAATAATAATCATATGGATTTAATGGGAACCATCTGAGAATTTCCAGTTACCAGTATAGCTTAAGATTAATGCATGGGTCTCTGGTCTTAAAACTTGATGACTGGTAGGAATTTCCCTTTGTGACACAAGCTTCTGTCCGTCTTTTCCTTCAGTCCGCATCTCAGACCGAGGGCCCCCAGTACACCATCCCACCGTGTCAGCGCTCCTGAAGCACAACCCTCGGTGCCCCCCCCCCAGGTGGGGGGTGTGCATGTATGAATACAAATTTTGTGCTTGGTTCGACGATGTCTCCTGAAGTCTCGTTTCACTCATTTATTTTACCAGTGAGTAATGACTCCATTTTTCTGCTGACAGCCAGTGTGAAAACAGCCAGATTCTATGCAGATGGAAATATTTTTGGTGCCTGCTTTAAATCATAATTAGACAGCAGCTGATGCCCGGCCACCCCGCGGCCTGACTGGGGACCAGCCCACACGTGCCCACATTCCCCTGCCTTTGACCGCTCACTCCCACGACCCCCTATCTGTCCTTAAATCATGTTGTTGTTAGAAGCACATGGGAAAATAAAACCAGCTTCCGGCAAAAAAAGCAATAAATAAACCTAATGTCATAGGAATTCACGGCAAACCCCGATCAGAACAAAAAAGTTTGGATCGGGCATGAAAATCAGCACCTAAACTGAACAAACTCAAAGATGAATAAACAGATTCTTTGTCTTTGTTGGACAAGACAAAAGATGGACAAGACTAAAAATGGACAAAATAAAGGTGGATGAAACAAAAGATGGGCAAAACTAAAGATGGACAAGACAAAAGATGGGCTTAACAAAAGATGGACAAGACAAAAGATGGGCAAAACAAAAGATGGACAAGACAAAAGATGGACAAAACAAAAGAAGGACAAGGCTAAAGATGGACAAAATAAAATCAAATGCTGTGTTACTGTGTTATTTCGCCTTTACATTCAAAAGCCAAGATCATATATATTTAACAATTTTGTTTCCCCGGAGTATCCATTCCAATACAAGTGGCATACTTAAAAAAAATAATGACCCTAACCAATACTCAGTGTGTTCCTGCAAGTCTGGACAAGTTCATCTCTGACATACAAATAAAGGGAATTTTCATCCTTGAACTTAAATTGTAGTTTGTGGCTATTCTGTGGCCCTGCTGCCAAAGCAGTTGTTCAGAGCGGTTCTTCAGACCCTCATTTAATTGTGTAAAATGTGGAGGGTTTATTCCTAATCACTAACATGTTATGTCCACGCACGTGACCTCTAGCAGCATTTTGCTAACATTCATCCCCAACCGGCAGCTTCACATTGCGCTGGTCACGAGAGTCTGTTAAGCGAATGAAATGTAAAAAAAAAAAAAAATGTTGTTGACACAGAGACGGATGGCTGATGACAGTGAGCCGATGACATCACCGGGACCCAGGTAGGTGGGATCTGGAGCCGCCAAGGTGTTTCGGCTCGGGTCTCCAGGATCGGGTGTCTTTGGCGGCCGTAACCCATCCGTGTCCTCCCGGGTCGAGCGTCCCACTGGCTCGTAAAAGCTGTTTAACATCAAGAAACCCACAGGCTCGGATTACGCGGGGCTGATCCATGTTTCAGATGTGCTCCATCCACAGTGGTCAAAGGTAAATAAGAGCAAAAAATAGGAAAAATAAGTGTTGAAAAACATGCCTGTACTGGGGGTAATGGCACCCGCTACATTTTGCAGGTTTTACCCAGTAATTCATTTGAATGGCTCCAAACGAATCCAAACTTTTCACTAGTAGGCTACATCCTGGAGAAAGGCAGACCGGCTGATCTGTTCTGTGCCCTGGTTCCTAACACCGTGACCCAGTTCATAACAGTGTGGGCCAGTTCATAACACCATGGCCTCAGACCTCTAGTGCGGCAAGTTCTGTTCCCAGGGTTCTTTGTGTGTGAAGATTACATATGCATTGCCCACAGTCCAATAACTTGACGTTTAGAGCAAATTTGCAACTCTAATTTCCCCTGAATGTGTGCAATGTGATGCATAAAATAGCTAAAATGAATAAATCAGTATATGCTACACAAAAAGGTTTAAAACTGAGACTTATTGAGTTTTTAGAGTATAATGATGGACCAAAAGACCAGATACACACACCTGGCCGTCTTGACGGTGGTCCTAAGAAATGACTTATGTTGGCTTGACGTGTTCCTCTTAGCTTGATGCCTCAGATAATTTGCACTGGGTTAAGCGAGCATCTCAAAATACGCCATACAAAAATGATGACGGAGAGCTTTCTGGCTGAGACGTACATGGACTGTCATGGAAAAGGCCCGTTTTTACTGTAATTACGGCTCTTCAGGTCTAAACAGAGCCTCGGGCAAGTGTCTCGCGGCTCACAGCTGGAGCTGATGGAAAGAGAAGCTGAGGGCCAACCGAAATTCGCCCTGAGTTACCTTGCACAGCCATGGTTTTTTCATACTGCATTTTTCGAGGTGTGACAGCAGGAAGTTTAGAACGAGGTTGTGCAAAAATTTCCCTGTTAACTAATATTTAGCTGTACCTATTGATATATTTAATAAGGTATTAATATCTGACAGGATTATAGACCTGCTGGACTCTTTTATGTAACATCAGTGTATCACTATTGGGATCTAGGAAGTAGGTTATTCACCGACCTGACATCTGCTGTAGTTACTGTGAATGCCCCCAAGCGGGGAGGGTTCCCAGTTTGAACTGGGGAACACAAGTGGCCCTGTCACTCTTTCTGGGAAACTGGGACCGTTTTGTGTACCTTAGAAAACTTGATAAGATGTTCTGTGCCTGTTGAGGCAGAGCGGAATCCACATGCATATTATTTGACACAGGATTAAAAATGTTGCTCCCTTGACCTTAAATTACGATTATTAAAAAAAAAATCATGTAATGTTTGTATTTTGGATCAGCAGAGTGTGGAATCCAGGTCATGTGACTTCTGACACACCCAGTGGGGTTGGAACTGCAGTCACACCACCAAAAATCAAGCTTTCAGACTCCCAGCTGAAGATGGAGCGCTTTGTTCAGATGAAGGGGGACAATCAGACAGGATGTGAGTGTCGTCAGAATAACAAATTTAGTCTACATTTCAACATTAAATCTTTCCTATGATATAATTCAAACAAGCTTTTCTCAGATGCTTCCTCTCTTTGTTAAGTCGAGTTTATTGCTCAGTGTTTAAAGCATCTCACTTTTAAGGTCTGGACTGGACGTTGGGCATTAGGGTACAATTCATGAGCAGCCTTGTATGTCCCTTCATTTCCAATCCTCTTTCTCACTTTTTTCTTAAAACACCTTACTATTGTAGAACTGTTTGATGCCACACTACATTTCAGGCTTCTGATGCAACAAGTACATTTCTCTCTCTCTTTCTGGTGTTTCTGGTACCGATTCCCAAATAATCAAATAATGCAGCATGAGTGGAGGGCGATTGTGTGAGCTGAAAGGCAAAAAATTAATAAATAAATTTGGCCTATATTTAAAAAAAAAACAAAAAATGTATTATACATATGTTACAAATGTAATAATGCAGTAAGGATTTGATGTAAATAATGATGGTAGATGACAATACGATGATATAGCATTAAAGACTGTAACTGTATTAATTCTAATTACATAACCTTCCTGATTTACTATCATTATTTGGAATTTGGCCAATAATTCCTCCTGCAGATGCCTGGGGAGTGCTCAGTGATACTCTGCCGCCCTGGGTCATGATACAGTTGCTCTCCTGATGGGCGACATGCCACCTAGAACTTCTGCGGTTGTGGAGAGAGAACATCACCGGCTAGCAGGCA
>JAODKL010000118.1:26748795-26775599 GCA_026780765.1 Petrocephalus schoutedeni
GTGGAAACTTAATGCAGGAGTGCCGTAAAATTAGCATGATTTTAGCATGATTCCAGGGGCCGCAGAGTGACTGGGACCCTGAAAAATTTGGAACTTAATTGGGTTGGTCTGGGTTGGGTGCCCCAAAATCTGTAGCGATGCCCGGCTTCCCAGTCACCCCCAGGCTCCCTGCTCCCATGCCTCATCTGTGACATAAGGCCCAAATCTCTGTATAATGTGGCTAACTCTTCCACGTCTACTGCTGTAAAAGATGTAAACGAGAGGGAACTTAGCAGGCGGATAGATGAGGTAACGCTAACTCCGGCCAGTGCCAGAACGCTACTTCCGTCGTGAAATACAGCAGTTTTAGATTTGCGAAGAAAGCGCAAAGTTCATATTTAACATTATTAAACTGCAGTAGTAAAACCAAATGCACGACCTTAGACTACGTGGCACTCAAATAATAATACAAAATAATTTTAATAATAAAGTACATGGAATGTCATCGTCTTATTCTGCATATTACGCAAATAAAAAATGTAATTCCTTGAACCACATTAAATAATTTTGCTTTTCTTTTTAGCGATAACATAAAGCGTTTGGGATATTTTTGAGATACTTTTAAAATTTTGAATCCACAACCTTAAAAGCAGAGTGAATGCTTTGCGTTTCCACTTTAAGATGTTCAGCAATAGCCCATTCTGGGACAGGTATCGGTATATGTACAATTAAAGGTACTTTATTTATGAATTCCACAAAGTAATAAAAAAAAAGTTATTCATACTGTCTGATTGTATTTCCCATTGGTTCTTCTCCATGAGGAGTATTTGGTGAAAGACAAGCGAGTCTCTCCCCTGTAAGAGGCAGGATCACCGCCGTTACCCGCGCAGGTTGCACTAACGACCGCGACCAGAAGAGGGCGCTGCTGGACAATCCTTCCCATGCAGTACGCCTTCAAGGCGGAAAAAAACGAAACAATTAAAAAAATCACATTTATGATTTCACCGTTACAGCCGTTTATATTTATGCCGTTCGCCCACTAAGTACATCCTATTGCTAAGTCAGTTACAGTAATTACAACGCTTAACTATTTATATGAATTTAATTGACTCTCTCATTCCTTTTTAAAATTCTTTTTGTAAATCCGTCTTTTAAAATATTTATAAATGATTGAAACAACGATAGCTGGCATGTTAGTAATTGAGCTGATGTAAGTGCCTCCCCTGTTTCTCTTGCAGATCCTTCAGATGTCAAGGCGCCCAAATCTACGGCAGCGTGATAAAGCCTTCCTCTCGCCGAGTCTCTCTGATGGGTAGCAGGAAGAAGGCCAGCTGTGAAGTAACAGTGAATGTGTTGTGACTCTGTCCTGTGTGACAGTAACATATGTTCCTCCAGCCCTTGGAGTACGGAGCGTACAGTTTTGATGCCTGACGCGGCTCTCTTGTCGCGGTAATGCGCTTACGGTAGAATAACGATGCTGTTTTTCCCGCGCGCGACTCTCAGTGGATTCAGAGAAGTCGTTCTTCCAAGAACTGACGTTTTTGTGTGTGTGTGTCTTCGCTTTCTAAACGTTTCAGTACTGTCCCGCCCAAGGCCAGCAATCAAGTTTAACATTAAGACAATTATCTTTAAATACTTAATAAAATACGCTGTTGGAGTATACACTACTGAAATTTTGTTGTGATCTACTTTTTCATTTGAGGATATTCAAGCTACAGTACCAAAAATAATTTTTAAATAAAACCCCACTTTAATTCACATATTAAGCATATTTTATATTTTCTTGACTTTTCTCACTATTATTTCATGCAAAATTTTTGCGTGTTTCTGGTAAAAGTAACTACAATAATTCTGTTGAATATTCTGTGGGGTTTGATTATGCACATTCCAATATGGACTTAGAATTCAGTTTGGGTATTTATTGTGCATGGTTCAGGGCTTAATATTGATTTGTGATTTGTGAAAATGCACTTCATACTTTTCTAATACTGGACACGTAAAACCTTTTTAATGCTTCATGTAATGCATTACATCCAGCAATCACGCTGCATTACCTCCTGGCATCTAAGAATTCTGAAAAGGTGAAAGTAAACCTGCCTCTTGCTTTTCAATGCGAACTGCATTTCTATGGAGAGATAATAGGGAGACAGTACTGGCTCATAGACAGGACTATGGCAGCGCACCGGGCCGCCGTTGGGAGCGTTCCGCCGCGACCTCATTCAGGGGCTTGTGCTGTCCTTGGACTGGCCTTGCTAACATTTCCGCTGAAGGATACGAGGCCGAGGAGCCAATTATTTGCTGAGGGAAGAGCAGGGTCACCGCGGTAACAGAGGAGCACCTCTTTGAGGAGAGGTCGGCCCGAAGCCCGAAGACAACTGCCTTTCGCACGTCGGCCTCTTTTGCTTTTTTCTTAATTACCGTTAAGTTCCGCAAAACTTTTCGCCAACTTTCACAAAACGGTAAATAAAGAAACATATGCTTGAGGTTTGATTCACTGCTTAGTCACTTGAATATTCATTATATATATATATATATATATATATATATATATATATATAAATGTTATATAAAATATAACATGTTCCATCCATCAGTCTTATAACTGCTTATCCAGGTCGAATACGGATATTATGATTTCTTAAAAATGTAATCTTCAGCTTTTGATCAGAATATATTTATTTGACCTGGTCCTTTTGGTGTCTTTCTAGAATGTACTGTGATACCAAGCGGATGAAGCCGGAGACTGAGACACGGAGTGCATGGGGTAATTATAATTATTTAGCCATTGTGCCAGTCACAAGGCAAATGTGCACGGGGGTATGAACACGGCTATTGTTCTTGTGACACACAGAACATGTTAAGAACACAAGGGGAAATCGAAACTAGCTATGAATCGACTCGGACTACTTGACTGCTAAATCGGGGGAACGACACAAAACATAAAAACAAGCAATAAATAACAAACTTCGCCAGCCGTGAACTTGATACGCAAATTAAGTACAGCGCCAAGGCTGACGTGACCATCCTGAACTGCAGCCATCACCAGACGCTACACAGCCCTCCCTCCTAGCACTGACTCCCCTGGTGACCCACAGACCACCTGACAGCCCCAACATTCCGGTTCCTAGCCCACTTCATATTCATGCTGGTGCTGGGGTGGTATGTCCCTGGCATAGAGGTGAGAACTATTGTCTTCTAGGGGTGCTGTGCCGCTGACTGTTGGATCATCGGAGTGGCATGGAAATAACTGTTTCCTGTGCAAAATCCCGTGCTCCACCCCGGCCCAGGGCAGACTCAGCAGACGACCTCCAACGGCTCCTCCACCACGATGCATAACCACACCCAACAGTTCATAAGTGTTGGACGGACGCTGCGATCTGAAGAGGGGGCAAAGGGTGTCATAGGCCCACTTTGGATGAGCCCAAGTGCTGCCAAGGTGCTCCCCAGCAAGGACGTGGGCTGCCTCCAGGCATGGCCACGGCTCCCGCCGGTACTCTGGTCCGGGCTCACCGCTGATGTCTGGCTCTGGTGGTGCCCCAAATGCCAGGTCCGCCGGGGTGCACAGTTCCCTCCCGAAGATGAGCGTGGCCGTCGTGAACCTGGTGGACTCCTGCGTGGTGGAGCGGCACGCCCTGAGCACTGGTGGCAGATGGCGGGCCCGGTCCCGCTGGTGCCGGGCAGTGAGGATGGCCAACTGCGTGGTGTGTGTCCGGTTGAACTGCTCCACCGACCCGTCGCTCTGTGGGTGCAGTGGGGCTGTTTCAGTCTTTCAGAGCGACTGGAGAAAGCCGCAGGGATCATCAGCGGGACCCTTCTGAGTGATGCAGGCATCACAACAGTGTGTGTAGAGCTTGATATCCAACCAGCAGCCAACTCAATAGGACCACTGGCACAACTGGCAGGGGGGGGGGCTTGCAGTGATTCTGAAGTGACCCACTAAAGCAATCCCATGGATGCCCCATAACACCCTTTCTTGTAGGTCCAGGGGTGGTAGGAGTGCCATAGCACTTACCAGGGACTGCCCCCCCGCCCCGAGTACAATAATCAAAAAGACATTCTGTCTCATTAGGAGCAGTAAGCTCTGATACTTAACCTATGAGCAGCAACAGCCAATCACTCAGGCCTCTATCCCTGAAGGAACCCGGTCCACAGCAAAGCCAGCTTGGGGTCTGTTTCCTGGGCTCTCTGTAGCTTTGCTGGCCAATCTCATAGAGTTCCCCTGCCAGCACTGTCCTCATCCTCGCTCTCTGACTCGGCTGCACTGAATGGGTAGCTGCCATTTTCATCGGAGGAGAATATTACCTCAGCCTGTTCAGCCTCAGCCAGCAACTCTCCGTGGCTGATGCAGCCAGCCAGTTGATGTGCTGATGCAGTCACTCGAGGCTGAGATGCTCCAAGAAGGCTTAAATAGGTAGATCTTGCTTGGACATTCTAAGGATAGCTGGGGTAGCTCTCCTAAGCCAAGGAGCGTAGCTCAGTGACCAGAACCTTTAACTTCTCCCAGTTTTGGCATTGCCGGCTTGCTAGGACTTGCCATAAGGGCTGGGCTGCTTGCCGCTGCCTAAATCTTTGCTGCAAGGCCACAGTTTGACGATGCACCTAAGGTCAAATGTCAAGGAGGGCCATTACGGAATTTCCCTTTAATGTGAGACCCAGATGCACCACCGTCTCCAGTTGCACTTCTTAGAACTCCCACGGCATGTAGCCGCTGTGTTTTGGCAGACAGAGCAGCACCAGCGTTGGAGGCCGCAGCGATCCGGAAAGGGGGAGCATCCGTGCTCAGTCCATGCTTTGGCGCGATAATCGCGCAATGGACGGATTCCTGATCCCTCTGCTGCAGCCGCGCTGTAGTCAAGGGGTAGGCGGCCGGGCTCAGCCGGCGGCCGCACCGTCAGACTCAGCGGCTGACCAATACAGCGCTCTCTCCGCGCTTCCGCGCAGAAAGGGTCTCTTGCCGACGACGGCCGCACCCTCGCCGGCCGCTCCGTAGAGAAACTCAAACCCCCCGGCACCTCCTGTAGGAACTCGTTGATATCAGCGAACGTCCCCCTGCCTCTCCCACTCTTCTGGGACTTGGGGCGCAGATCCCCGATGCCACTTCTCACGCCAAAATTTTGCCAAGCATGCGAGGCAATAAAAAAATATATATTATAAGCATCATCTTATTTTTGCCTCTTATGACAGTCTTATCTTCATGTTTTTTCAATCTCGCGCATGCTATGCGACGAGTGTACAACTTCCCAAACGCCACATTAAATTGAGTGGCTCGGGGGGGGGGGCTACGTTTCTGTGCTTGTGATCAGAAGATTGCTGGTCTGAGCCCTGGCCTCGGCAGGACAGTCGATGTCTGTGGGCCCTTGAGCAAGGCCCTTAACCCCAGCTCCAGGGGGGCCGCACATTACCTGACCCTGTGCTGTGACCCCCAAGCTATGGAGAGCTAGATGGGGCAGGTTAAGAGAAGCTTTCCAATGTACTTGTGGGAAAAAAAGGCATCTATTCTTTTTTTTTTTTACTTCTTGTGTTCTCGACACTCTTTATACACCCAGGGGCCACTGTATGATGTACACCTAGCTAGTGCCAGGTAGAACCTTCTTTTTACCTCAGGAACTGCTTCAAGGGTGGATGGGTTGTGTTTTCAGAGCTGCCTCTCTGTACCAAGCTGTTATATTTGCCCTTGTGACTCTCCTGTTAGCTTTAACGAGCCTGTCCATTCTCCTCTGACCTCTCACATTAACAAGGTGTTTTTGCCCACAGAACTTCCAGCAACAGCATGCTTTTTTTTTTTTTTGCTTATTGCACCACTGTCTACAAACTCTACACACTATAGGGGGCCAAAGTCCCAGAAGGGTGGCTGTTGCAAAGGTGTTGGAATCAAGACATCCAGCACCCGCAATCAGATTTAAAAGTGCTTGGATTGTGTGTCTCCACCATTCTAATGTGACTGAGCCTCTTGAACCCAGGCCGTGTTCTGTATGCATTCGGTCGCTGCCAAATTATTTGCTGTTCAGAGGTGTAGCTTGTTTCCAATAATGAGCAGGTACCTAATAAACTGGTCTCGGAGTGCATATCGCATGCTTCCAGATCGCCAGTATTGCATCTGCCGGTTATTGTCTTTGACGGCATTTCAAATGCTGTTTCATGGGACGAGCTGAAGAAGAAGGCCAAACGACAATGGTTTCTTGTGAAGAACTTGGATCGATACAGGCTGTTGCCTAAATTCTCACACTAGGAAAATTTCTGTGCTTTCTGAACCCATTTGTAAAAGTCAATCCCAAGAGAAGAAATACCCTTTGTGTTAAATAAACTAATAAATAATATCTGTATGATACACAAAGCATACTGGATTACACTGCCATTCCTCCAGTCCCTCAAGGTTATCCATACGTCTCAAAGCTGCTTTCCTTTTTCTCAGGAGAAAAACTGGATATCTAATTTGTTACTTTAAACGTTTTTATTATCTGTCGGAAGTCTCCTAAAGATTCTTCTGGGACAATAAGTAGCATTAAAAAAATCAAAAGACATTAAAAAATGAGGTATCGGTAAATCAAACAATACTCGGAGATATGATGAATTTAAGTCAGAACACAAAGCAATTGAGATCTTTTCATCCTTTGATTTAACCATGTCCAGAGATTCTTGGAATGGAAAGAAAGGATTCTCCAAGACCCTGCAGAGATCTATATTTTAGATCCAGGTGAGATGTCTGGGAGAATTTCTCATGAGAAAAATCTGAGAAAATCAAGTCTTGTGTTTCTGCCACAGGAAACAATTTTCCAGTAACAGAAAAAACACACATCTCTATGCAATTTTTTATTTCTTTATCTATGTAGCCGTACAAATAAAAACAAATTCCTTTTTAATAGTACTTATCAGCACTCATCACCAAGGAAATTCAACCAAATAATGTGCTGGAGAAGTATTATTAAAAAGAATAATTTAGAAAAATTGAAAAAATGGTTGTGTAGTGTGCAGCACAGTTGCCTCACACCAGGGCCAGGGATTCAAATCATGCCCTTTGTGTGTAGAATTGGCTTGATTTCCCTGCATAGTGCAGGTTTTCTCCTGCAGTCCAAAGGCATGCTGTTCAGTGAAATTGTGTCTCCAAGATGTCCATAGTGTGTGCCTGTGTGCCTTGGGATGGACTAGTATCCCGTCCAGGGTGTCCCACTACCTTGAGATAGGCTCTTGACCCCCCTATATGGGAAAAACTGTTTTGGGGGGGGCTGTGTCTTTTAATTTAATTTTGTGCTTTTGCATTTTTGGTGAGCTTCCCTCTCCTTGAATTCAAAACTCCTCAATACCAGGCAATTTTATTCTGGAAAGCACTGAACGATGTACATGCTGTTTGTTATGCTGACTGAAAAAAAAAAATAGCAATTTCCTCTCTTTGCCTTGAAACTTTTTTGTGCACAAAGGGGGTATTTTGCAATTCCAGCAGATAGGAATGTAACTTAACTGTGAAAATTGTGATCAGCACAGCGGCTCCATGTTGTATCCTTATTAGCTGGATGCACAATTCAAAAACAAGACATCCTCATGAGAGCTAGTTATTTTACATAGCGTCACAAGAGCAGCTATGCCAGACTATGTTTGTCTAGGAAGCTGAAATAGCTAAATATAAGAATATAGCAATGCTAAGGAAGGAAGCAATGGTGGGTCGTAGTCTTGTTCAGAGGTTTTCCTCGTCCTTGTTCATTACCAAATGCCTACACTTAACAGGGATGCTAATACAGATATGCAGCCATTTGGGAACATACACATTCATCCCCTCAATATCCGCTTAGTGGCACAGTGGCTCAAAGCCTAATTCCCAAGGACGTACGTGGAATGAGGAAGGCCAGAGAGGGGGGGAACATTAGAGTTATGGCTTCGACTGAAGAGGGCGCTGTTTTGGATTGCGGGAGTACCCATGCAAACCCATGTAAACAGATGAAAAACATGCGAATTGCACAGATACGGTCTCACACTTACTAGGGCTGACGGTGAGCCCACTGGCCACAGCTGTAGAGAAACAATCACATGCAGTAAGGCTCGGTGACGCGGCCTTAATAATAATGTTAGAAGGCTTGCTCCGGTGTACAGTAAGAGTGCCCTCCCGGTGCCTGGAAGCTAAGCATTGCGTATTTTTGCCAGCACATGGTGCGAAGCAGGATCGTCTGGCAGATAGTGGGTGGCGAGAGGAGCCCGGGGCGTGAAGCGCGGAGGGGGGAAGGGCTTTGCCCCCTCACCAGCTGTCACTGCCCTCTCTCACCCCCACAGCCCTGCCTTCCACCGCCTCTGAACCTCTCCGGCATCTATTCACATCTCTCTCTCTCTCTCTCTCTGAGTCATGGAGCTGGTTACCGGACAGGTTCACAGGTTTAAATCGGGAGAATAATCTGGAAGCCGTGTTTCGAAATAAGCATCGCCGTTGCCGTGCTCAATCCTATTGGCCGAGAGAGAGAGAGAGAAAGTTAGAGCGAGAGAGAGAGAGAGAGATGGGGAAGATGCGACTGAAGGCGAGAAGCATCCCTGGGAATTATTTATGTTGCCTTCATCTTGCTATTTCCAAATACACTTGTCAGAAAAGGTCAGGCTCATCTAGCAGTTAAATATACCGGGCTGTAACAGCAGTGCGATTCCGCCGGAAAGGTTTTCTATCACGGGTTCCACGGTGATTAGTGCCGTCGCTTCACACCCGGGGGCTGAGGGTTCGAGTCCCACCTCCGCTCTGTGTGTGTGGAGTTTCCTCGCTCTCCAAGTGTCACTCGGGTCCCTCTTGCAGTTAGGCTAGTGATGTGTGACTGTGTGTATGACTGACCAGTGCACGTCCCGGCCTGACGCTCTGTGCTGCCTGGGACTCTGACCAGAGTAAGAAGTTAGAAGATGGATGATGGATGGATATGTATGTTTGACCTGCAAATTAGTGGCATCCTGTCGAATTTACTACTGCTTACACAGTTGACAGTAAAGGCCCAAAAATACTAATATAAAAATAAATGAATGCTCCGATACTCCATGCACACTCGATGGTTATTAGTTCCATTATTTTTGTGGAGATGTAATGATCGTGTCATCCAGATGCATATTTTTCATTTGTAATCATAAAGACATTATAAATCCTCAGACCAGGATTTACCTCTACCTGTGCTTAATGTAATATTTCTCTCTGCCCGGATGGCTCCTGTCTGGGACATCTGGGTACCTGCGGTAACATTTTGGGGTGGTGTGCGGCTCAGTGCCCATGACTGGAAAGTCACCGGTTCAAATACGGTGGTCTGGCCTCCGACCCCCAATTGCCCCAGTGACCGGGTGACCCTGCTCTCTGGGTAAAAGCGTCTGCTAAATAAATAAAATGTGAACTGCCCCGTGTGCATCACCAAAACCCACTACAGGAGAACTTGAGCTTAACCACACCTGTGCCGAAACATAACCGCTCTGGCACGCTTCTTATATGTCAGTTGAACTCTCATTAATACCACAATCGGAAATTCCCTGTGGGATCTTCAGGAAGGATGTGGAAGTCCATGGAGGTACAAGAAAGGACAAGTGCAAAACGAGAAATCATGGGAATCATCTGACAACCGGGACACTAACACCACAATACAATTGCAATGTATTTAGAAAAATTAACGGTAATTATTGAAAACATGCCGAGAAGTGCGTTTGCAGGGAAAAAAAATCTATGAATATACCGTGCCTGTATTTCCCATACATAACAAAAAGCACTGAAATAATTAAAAGCAATCATTAAAATGAGATAAAACAGATGTTCTCAAATTTTGGGTTTATTTATCCTAACACATCTCTCTGCCTAATTTGTAATAAAATTACCACAAATGAGTCATGAAATCATGTAAATGCGTTTGCACCTCGCCACATTTTCCGCGTCATTGTTATTCAAATATGTGGCAACATCCGAGTACCTGTTCATTAACGTGTCAGAACGATCCTAATGAGGCAGCCTGACAGTTTGCCGGAATACGTTTCCACTTCACAAAAGCAGCCTCTGTACCGTCATTTCTGATATGATGTAGTAATTGTTTTTGGCTGTTCGTTAGTTATTCTGGGGGGTAGCAAGCATTGTAATTTTCTCATATTTTTTTTCCGTTTCGGAAATTGCCCGTACTAAAAGCCAAGATTTATATCCGCCCAAAACACTTTGAATTAATTAATTGATTATATATGCATATACTTTTGAATACACAAATGAAACAATGTAATGCCTGTAAGAGAACAAACAGAGCAGATCACATATTGTTATAAAAGGAGAAACACTCTTGAAAACTGTCTGGAGTCAGCCAGAGTCAACAATCAACTTGAACAGTGGTGCGACCTCCCCAGAGTACTGAGACCTGTTTGTGCAGAAGCGCAGATAGACGCGTCTGTCAGGGATGAGCAGGTGGGTAATGAACGCCTCCTCCCAGCATGCACCACGCCGCGACGCACCCAGACGCTGCCGCCCTGCTCAGCCCCACACATGGACAAATAGATTCTGCTACTTTGTTTTAGCTATTAAATGAACCTGCGATCGTAAGGGACGAAGGGCATTTCGTTAAATGATCAGATGCTACAAACAATGGAAGAACCTCATTTAAACATTAAGAAAATAGCATCATTTGTGTCGTAGTAACTTTTGTATGGCAAGTACGTAGCAGCTAGCTGACCACGGCTCATGATAGGATCCTTGTACATATGTACATATGTGTCCTTTTCATTGCCCTATTTAGTATTGTTTACATGGGTTATTTTGCCATAACATGTCCATGGAACATGTCCATGTCCATGAATTTATGAACTTGTTTACCCCAAGGTTAAATCCCAATCCATTCACTTGTCTGATGTACTTATATGAAGATAGCAGTTGCCATTTCTAGGGCTTGCTGCTGACATGTTTCTTTTTGCCTGGCTTCTAATATGTGTCTGAAATCTGAGGTTTAGGGTCAGTGCCAAAGTTTAACTTTAATCTTTGGAAGTCTAGAGAGGTGAGAACCTCGATTCATTAGACAGTCTCTCTCTTTTTCTCATGAATCACCCAAAAATATGCAAAATGACTATTCTTTCTGCTATTAGGAGGTTGAATCAAATACATACAACAGATAGGTACCAGAGGTTCACTTAGAACAAAACCTAATGATTAATATTAGTCCTTCTCTAAAAAGGAGTCAGAATCTTGGTCATTTTTGATGTTTGGTGAAAGCTGCGTTCGGCCATTGACTGATTTTCATTTTTGGTAGGCTGTATAATATAATAAGCAGGATAGGCACATTCTAAGGGAGGTAGTGCCCACATTTTATTGTGGAGCATTGATGTACACAGAGTCTTAGGTTACAGTATGTATGTGTGATGTACTTTAATAGTCAATAAGGTGAATCTAAAGAATGATGGAATACTTTCTCGTCTACTTTGCTTTCTTGGGTTACTTTATAGATTGCTATAACAGAATACGAGTTACCCTTGATATTTTCCTTTAAAAAGAAAAAAATCCTTCTTGAAAATCTCCCAGAATGCTCAACTGGATCTGAAACACAGACCTCAGGGGGTATGTGGTTTATATTGCTTGTTTTTACAAAATGAAATTTTAGGAGAAATAATTCAGACAATAAAGTCACCCCGAGTAAAATATTAGAAATCCAGCTTTTCTCCTAAAAAAACAAAACTTCCATCTGTCACAGGCAGAATTTTCCTGTGGCCAGTCCCATGTCTCTTCACCCCTGAAATCCCCTTCCTGGGTTGCACTTTAGCCTAGCAGCTAATAGGGTGATTTAAACCATACTCGGGCCTCCGCATCTTCGTCTGGCAGCCAGCTGGGCAGAAATTATCCCAGCTAAACTCAATTGCCTGAACTTGATGCTCGCAGACAAATCCATCATTTGTTTTTCTTTTTTTTTTTTTGATGGTAAAATATGACACTGGGAGCAACGTCGAGAGAACAATATGCTGGTTTTTTAACGGCTGAATTGGTTTCACTCATGCACAGCTTTAACATGCGGAATCTAATTTTGATGATTCGGCGGAGAAAAAAAAAAAAGTTCGGCGACACCTGAGATGGGACTCGGGTACGAATTCCGAATGCCGGGCGTCCACGATCACGACGCTCGCTGGAAGCCAGGAACGCCGGTCCTGCCGACACTGCCTAATGACGGTGAAATGGCCTTTTGCCTCTGATCCGCGCCATCATCCTGGC
The DNA here is from genome assembly GCA_026780765.1 of Petrocephalus schoutedeni. Lineage (NCBI taxonomy): Eukaryota > Metazoa > Chordata > Actinopteri > Osteoglossiformes > Mormyridae > Petrocephalus > Petrocephalus schoutedeni. Next base: position 26,760,941 of record JAODKL010000118.1, read on the forward strand.
TCCATCTGCCACATGTATTCCAAGATTCAGTCAGGCTCCGAGGATAATCGAGGTGGTCGGCGCTGTCCCGGCAACCCGATGGATTTATGATGGTCCTGTCAGGAAAATGAGCCAAAATGACACAGTAGCTGACTTTAGCGGCGGATAACGCGATAGGCTTTACAGAGCCACCGCGGCAGCTGCTGTCAGAGCAGGTAATAGGCTATAAAAAAAGCTGATGGCAATACCTGTCATTGCCTAATGGCTGACTTCACCGGAGAGCTTTTGTGGCCTTTTAACATGGAGATAATAGAAGCGGCCGCAAATTTTACGGCCTTCCCATCGCATCCATAATTTATCCTGAAAGCACTACCACAACAAGGACAACATCTATCTGCAGGGAGGAAATGAGGTAAGGGCCCCAAGCCAGCTGCGGAAGTGGAGAGAGAGAGCGAGAGAGAGAGAGATGGCAAGAGAGGATGGCCGGCACTGTTTATCCCGCAATGTGACAGCATCTCATCAGCTCAAGAGCTGCATCTGATGGCTTTCTTTATATAGAAAAGTGGGGAGATCTGTAGCAGAGTCCCGAAGAACGCGTGGTTTGAGGGGGCGGGGGTGGGAGTTCTGATTAAGTGGTTTCCCTCCAAAAGTCAAAGGACAGTTAATGCATGGAGCGGTGAATCTGTTTAAGGGCCAGGAGGTCCATCTGGGACGTGCCGAGTGCCATGGCGACACGCCGCCCGCGCGCCCAGGGACCGTGTGCACTGCTAGCTCGCTGGATTAGGGCCGCCTCCACGGATAATCGTGCCGTCCTTAGCGAGCCTAGCCTATTAATTAAAAGGCGACTACGGGCCTTCACTTTGAAAGTGTTGGACATGAGTATCCGACATGTCCGTTGAATCGCTTGTTTGACATACAGCCCAATTGACTGATTATGCTTGAATTCTCTACTGGTTATTTACATTTACAAATAACACCCCTAGCCCTGCAGAATTATAAATGAGTTATAGATTAATTATAATTGAGGATCAAAAAATATGAATGACTACATATATGTTATGAACAGAACACTGCAACTTAAAACTAGACCAACTGAATTTTTGTCGCATGGAAGTTTTACTTACACAGAAAACAAAACATGAATGGTTCAGAGAGATTACCAATAAGAGCTTGTGTCAGATTTCAGACCAACCAATAGGCTGTCTTGGTTCCACCTCCTCTAGTTGCTTGGACCCGCCTCCTCTACAGTCCGGGTGCGTTTCCAAAGAGCATAGTTGCTAACTATGTTAGCAACTTACATAGTTAAATACATCCAACTGAATGGTTCCAACTATGTTAGTTGCTAACAGGAGCTTTTGGGAAACCAAACCCTGATTAGTTATCACTCAATCATTTTTCATTCTCCTTTCAGAACATTTGTATGTAAGTAGATCTTCCATAAACAAATTTTTGCACTCATTCCGCTAAGTCATTGGTTTTCCCGTTTAATGTTTATTCCCTCATATTTTGAAATGTTAACTTAGGCCTATCTGTGGTAAATCTGCCAGTGCATTAATTTGTGACTGAAAATAATTAATCATATTACATGTAGTCTCTGAGTAATTAAATACAATGGCTTTGGTGTCACGCTAGTACACATATGCCAATCTAACTGAGATGGAAAATTTGAAAAAAGCATTTCCTTTGCTGGAATTTAAACGTTAATGAAGATTCACCTGGTAGAAAACTGCATGTAGTCTTTGTAATTGTAATTGTAACTGGAATTTTCATATTGGTTCAGATATAGGGAGGCTGTGGTACTGTGTCTTGTTTAACATCATGTTTTATATGTTCATGTTTTAAAAATTAATAATAATTAATTTTAATGATAAGTTAACCTTCTGATATTACAAGGATGTTAAACATCCCATATTGGAAAAATTACACTATTTTGTGCAGATTTATTATGCCGTAAACATGATACATATGATGGTAATTTTGAAATGATATTGAAGTGGTTTGGAGGACTGAATTGAAGAACTTTCTAAAACGCTTTAATCCACCAAAAATGTATCTAATTAAAAAATCCTTCTGTACTTGTGAGAAAGGGAGAAATTAAGTGAAACCTTACAATTTATGTATTAGAGTCATGAAATATTTCAAATCTAAGTGCCATCGGAGCCCGGCTTTATTTGTTTGGCATTCTGGCTTTAAAAAATAGAAATCTATAAATGGGTTTTGTCTGGGCTGACACCAGAAATAAAACTTTGCTGTCAGGGTCATATTACGGAATAGCAGAATTCCTGGACATGCTATAGAGGCTGTATGAGGGGGCAAAGCTAAATTAATGAGTGAATCAGTGGGCTGTCATTTGGGGTGGCAGGCATTGAACGGTGGCCAAGTTCACGCTCACTGCCTGACAGGCCACATGTTAAAAGGAAAAAGCCAAAATGAGCCCGATTCCTCTTGAAAATGGATGCCGGCGCCCCTCTACATGCACTCAATTGTTTTTCCATTAACAATGCACTTCTCTATTTAGAGTTAGATACAATAACTAAATATGGTGTCTACAAGAAGGAATCTGGGAGTGACAGATGATTCCGAGAATCTGCGATAGTGATGTCTTATGGTTATCTTTCACTTGAATATTGTTGCATGGCCTGGTATACAAACTGCTGCATTACTAACAACCTGGGTGTCACCTCTCGCTGCCACTGCTAACCTGGATCGGCTCCCTCAGTGCCCTGACAGGATATATATATAAATCTCAGAGCCAGACTGAGTAGTAAATGAGAAAAAATAACGAGGAAAGTACCTTTGTTCATTGTCATTTAGAATCTAGCTATGTTTTACTTACAATACTAGCATAAAGAGCCCGGAAATCTCTTTATGCAACAAACCGGTAAACTTATTGTCACCCGCAACCTATAATTAGAGACGGAAGCCTGTCGTTCTGCTTTATCATTCCAACATCGTTAGAACCTCTTTACCAAAGGACATGATGAATCTGTTTGTCCGCCCCTGATACCATCACTATGGCGGCAATTTCAAGACAAACAGCTAATTAGCGCATCACAATGAGTGATCAATGGAATGTAACCATCGCGTAAAAAGCTGGAAAAGCAATTCAGGATTTTTCCATCGCCTGATATTAATAGCCGCATCCAGCTAGGATCGGACATATCCAGAGTTGTGGAAAGGCCGGATATAAGCAGGAGGCACTGGAGCCAAGATGTCTGCCGTCAGTTCCCATGAACAGCATGCTTTTAGAGAAAGAGGAGGGGCATCTAGAGAAAAGCCATGCAAATGTCTGCATGCAAAGAACTGGGGCCAAAGAGAGGTGTGGGGCAGCCATGCTGCTCAGTGAGTCTGCCTAGGTGTTACGCAACATCGATGGTCTTCCGAAGGCCTTTCTCCAGCTGGAATACGAGCAAGTAATGAAAATATCTGGTATGTTGATTAGCGGGGACTCCTCTCCAACTCTTGTGTAGCTGCTGAGTCCGCAGCGGTCATGGGAAATGCTGCGAGGAAACGAGAGGAAGCGGGGAGTGGAGAAGAAGGCCAGACAGTGGCAGAGTCGTACGTATCAATGTCTGCCCCACATTTGTTTACGCTGAGGATGCGCCGGAGAGGAACGCTGGTGGTGAAACGAGTGAGGTCTGTGTGTTGAGAGGCGCCGTGCCGGTGTCCCGTGTCGTGCCCAAGCGGTCCCCAGGCTTCCCCGTCTCAAGCTGTTCCGACACCCACTGGGATGCCTCGCTCCCCGGCCAGCGCACAGACGAGAGGAGTAGAGACAGACATGCTTCCAGAACCTTCTCTGATATTTAATGAGCCTTGTATGCGAGAAGACCACAGACTGTTCCTTTCTGCCAAATACCAATCCCCTGCTCGATTGCTGTTTTATAGTGCATAGTACAGTGATATCAGATGGTGATATGGGAAACAGATTGCTTTTGCAGCCGAGCGGAGAGGAGTGGAGAAGACCTGAGTCCTCCAGGCCCAGATGTCTGGGAGAATCATGAAACCAGAAAAGGCCGCCATTCACACCGGCTGGCAGCCGCTGCCAGGGTTACCTGTGAGGATGGAGGTGGGGGCTTGCAAAGATCTACAGTAGGCTGTGTAATGCATCAGACTTGCTGAGGGTGCTCAGCGGTGCTCAGTGATGATTATCGTTTAAAACAAATGCAGTAATACTTAGTGATCATAACGGCTCAATGCCTCTAGAGTCTTATATGGTGCCGATCGGAGCTAATCACCTTGGGATGACCCCGCCCCGAACAGAGCATTTGTTACAGTTCCGTTAGCGTTGAACATCGTCAAAGTGAACAGCAGATGTATGAGAAACACCTGGAGAATATATATATATATGTGTGTTGTGTTCATCAATTGGTCATTTTTGTCAAAATCAAAATCACCAGGAGTACACGCAAACTTCAGATCCTTTATACAGATACATTTTTAATGTGTGTTCAGAAAATCAGAGCAGAAACACAGAAAGCATGCTATTTACTTAGGTTGATGTGTCCTACCTCACTTCCCATAATTCTAAGGAATGTTATGGTGAAAGGTTAAAGGTCGTATAAATGTAGATTACCCTGTAGACTTCTTTGAAAATGTTATATTGCATCGCATCACATAACGAGGATACAGTGTACTGTCCATCCCTTGTACATCCAATCAGAGGCACATGTGTTACAAAAAATAATACTCACTATATTCACCTGACGCCTTTGAATGGCAGGAGGAACCTCACGCAAACATTGGGGGGGCACGTGGACACTTTGGCCTCACGCAGCTGGAGACACACTGCAATAATGTAAACAATGTTAATAGCACATCAGTGAGGTAGCCATAATAAATATCTTGGTTCCCATACTAACTAGCAAAAAGACCCTCAGTACATAATATAAAGTAAACAGGATGCAATTGTCACAATAAATTGAATTATAGATTAAATCTGGGAGCTTTAAACAAACTTTGCTTTGAGAAATGGACGCAGAATTCCATGGAGCAGTCCTCGTGGCTCGTCTCCATTCCCACGTCGGCATTCTGATTGGAAGCCCTTGCCAGTTTTGTCCGGAGGGGTGGGGTGGGGGGGTGTTGGCTTTAGAGAATATGACTATTTAAATTCCCATGTTGAGTTGCTGTTTGCTTCCATAGAAACGCTTAGACATCCTAAGATTATTCCTAGCTTTCCAGTAAACATTCATTATAAAAAAAATCCTTTTCTTTTTCCTGATGTATTGGTCTTGAATACGAATCCTCGTGTGAACATCCGACCAGTAAATATAGCTCCAGGAAGCAATAACTTCTGTGGCAAATTATGTGGTTGTTTGCATAGCAAGCTAAGTAATCTATTTTCTATCAAAGATAAACGTTTTTAAAACTTGCATTGTGCTGTAGTGGGAAAGAGGAAATTATTGCTCCCTACAGGTTTATGTACCTTGTAAAACTATTCTTCTTCAAACCGCACTGAGCAAACAGCTGCCAGGACTGCTGTCACGTCTGGGGCTTTTACAACTGCTTCTACTTCCAAAAAAACACAGCCAGCCATCCCATATTCTTGCTACTGCCCCATCGGTGAATCTTTAGCAGAGGCATTACATTTAAAACCTGAATTTTTTTTCATCTAGGCCCATGGAAGGATTGAGATGAGGAAAAATATAGACACGACCAGGATTTTTTTTAAAGGCCGATGCTCACATCTTTTCACATGATGTTTATATTTTTTCCCCCCGTCTTCTTCCCATAGAGTGATGAAGCACAGCATCATTTGGCTCGCTACAGGAGAGGACACCAGACACTGCAGTGCTCTGGGAATGAGCCTGGGTATCCCGGCGGCTTGCCTGACATTGCCCTGTAAGGGATGCTATGCGCAGTAGGACTGTCTTAGTCCAGTTCCAGAGAAACATCTCCATATCGCTTTTTTAGCTTCAGTGTCGTGTGGGTCATTAGCGAACTGGCCCCAGCTCATATGTTTGTGTGTATTTTTCCTTATCTCAGCTTCTCCTTCTGATACACATGCAATCTGTAGTACACACACTATGAAAGTGGCCTAGATGATTAATGCTGTCCATCTTTGGGAAATGGGGTAAGACATTTCCAAGTAAGGGCAATCCTCAAATTATCAATTTTTTTGTAATATTATACGTATCAAGCAGATTATACAGAAAAGCAGTGACCTTCACTTCAACAAATAGAGAATAAAATAATGTTGAAATCCACAATAGTCTAGGACGTATCATTTATAATGACGGTTTAACCGTTACGTGCCACACTGGGAAGGCACTCCATCCAGGGTGCCCCTTTCCTTGTACTCCTGGTTCACCTTCACCCTAGGTCGATACACCATCATGATACATTGACAGATGTCTGTAGGGCATGTATAAAATGTGACACTTATGTTTGTCCTTATTGGGATGGGAAGCACCTTGTGTAAATGCATGTTTTGTGCCCAGCACTGCAGCAGCACCATTCTGGAGCCCCTGGCAGCTAGGTTCTTGCCCTTTCCTTGTAGACTGGTGGCTCTGAGGCTAGGGATCTGTGCCGGCAATTGTAAGGTTGCTGGTCCGAGTCCCATGAATGCCAGAAGTGATTCTACTCCATTGAGCCCTTGAGCAAGGCCCTTAACCTGCAATTGCTTCATCCTGGGTATGATTTTAACCTACATCCGGCCAGGCAAGCAGGTCCTCCAACTTTCAGGGGAAAATTTGGGGGTCAGTGGCAGGACTGGCACTCCAGCCTTCAGAGGGGAAAAAAAAACTTCACAATGTTCAGCTCCATTCAGACTAGTGTGGTGCTGAGGTATCAGCCACTGCACGGCTGCACTCAGGTTGTTATCCCTGAGGTGGTTTGTGGTGTGCGGCAGTGGGCTGTATCACTACCTGCTCCTCCCTGCTAGGTAACCTCTACATAACCAAGCCTGTCAGCTCAAGGTGGACGTCAGTGTGGGCCCTGTTCCCAGAGTCGGGCACGAATACATCAAAAAGTACATTGTTACAAATATATCAAAATATCAAAATACTGGTGTGAGAAAATGGCTTTAATTAAAAGTAATTTGAAAATACAAAAATACAAATGTAATAGTAACGATACACGATAAATATGCGTGCCATTACAGCCCTAGTAATGTGTATTATTTACAAAATTTACGGCTTTCCCTTTTGTGATCTACATGTATTAAAGTGTTAATTGTGAAGTGTAGGTTAGGGTTGGGAGGATCCGGGAGACAGAACCGCGATACAAATGTTCACGATCTCATATCGTGGTTTAGGTCTCAGATTCTTGAATTCAGAACCATTACACCCTCAATGCATACCTTGCGTGTGTGTGTGCGTGTGCGTGTGTGCACTGGCACAAGGCACACCAATGCTTTCTTTAATTATCATAATGTTTGAAGTTACTGCTTTGTCTTACAGGAAACTCGAAGAATAAACTTTATAGATATATGCTCATAAAAAAAGAAAAAAACGTAACCAATGGGCTGTGACAAATTAAGGTGGTCAAGAAGTATGGGATTTTAGGAGGGGTACGTCTCAGACAGGGTACCCGTCTGGTGGGGGCAGAAATGACCTGAATGGGGTTACATAAGTGATACTGGACCCAGAGGAATCAAATAATCACCAGAACAACATGGAAATGTCACACGAAACAGAACTCTAACCCCCGATTTTCTGCTTTATGTGAATCTGTGTGTGTGTGCACTTCATTTAAATTTATACACTGCAAAGTATTTATTCTGTGTAACATGTACAACTACATGCATATGTAAGTACATAATTTACTGTTATACATAAATAGACAAATATAAATAAATAAATGTAAATAATTCGATATAATTGCACAGGCAAATCCATTGATTTATGCCTTTATCTTACGGCATGAGACGTTTCTAGTGCTTTCAGAAGATAACCTCTTTATTGAAGCCCGGATCGTATCCCACAATCAGTCATAGAGTTTTACAACAACAGCTAAATTAATTGCTTCTATTGTAAAGGCTGTTACATTTACTAAGCTCCCCTGTGGGACGACGGCTAATTCCATTTCGGAGAGTGTTTGTGTGCCATTAGCGGCAAGGAGTCGTGCGGCGAGCGCCGAGTTAAGCTAGTCAAGTGGAACCGGGGATTTTTCAGTCCGCCTGACGGTGCCTAGAACGAGGACAGTGGCTCATGTGCAAGGCGGTATGAATAAAGGTGATGAAAATTGATTTTTTTTTTTTTTTTTTTAATTTCTCATAACACCTATGACATAGATATGTCGAAGAGACCATCTGATGTGACAAATGAATTATCACCCAGTGGACTTGATAGGTTGCTCTGGAGTGTGTCGTGCTGCCGGCTGTTATGTGCATGTTTACCGAAAGGGATTTTTAAACGGGCCGGCAGAGCATTTATCTGGCTTCTGAAGTTAACGTGGCGTTTATTTAACGACCGATTGCGGCGGGCGTTTCTCGGGGCTCGGTGATCTATAGCGATACCGCATCAATCTGGTCTCCTTTTGGGCCACGGCCTCCAGCTTTCTGCTAAGAGCAGGTAGGGAATCCCTGTGAAGTGCCAAATCTAACGTTTGGACGCGATCGCCAGAGGTGACTGTCCCCTGAGGGACGCCATTAGCGTCCCTCTTACTCATGCTTAGCACCAGGAGTCACACGTCCTGAACAGCAAGTCCGTGAGGTCGCTATCTCAGGCAGAGAACATGCTGGATGGGATGCCAGCCCTTTGCAGGGCACAATATCGCACAGCACGGGCGAGTTCACCAGCTGTCCTACCCACGAGCTTCCGGACTGCCGTGGGAAAGCAGAGTAGGCAGAGAAATTCGGCGCACGGGCAGAGCCAGGGGCGTGGACTGAACCCAAGCCCTGTGGATCCGAGGCCATGCTGCTGCCCCCTCACCCCGAGCCAGTGTGCCTCTCTGTGCCCACGCTGCTTATACCGATGCCTCGATAACCAAAATCACCAATCATAGTGCAGATTTGTTTTTCCTGCATGACACACAGAGGGGTACAGTTATGAGGTGTGCCTGTATCACCTGGGAATGGCATGTCAACTAGCTAACTGAGTAATAAAGACAAAGACCTGAACGTCTGTGGCCATCTGTGAACTTTGGATGTCTGGTGTCACCATATTTCAGGAAATAATGTTTTGTACAGGACCTATACTGTATGACATCATATGGTCTATTCCCATAATAAGTGAATCAGATGTGAGTTCCTACATTATACTGTAGATAATAAAGGACAAATTCCCATATATACAATAACTATATACAATAACTCTTTCCATCCCTCTGCCAACATTTATTAAAGTCATGATTTAATTTGTTGCTTGCGGGTTTCCGGGAAATCTGAGAGACAGCATTTTTAAAACTGCATGACTGTCCATCTCTCAGCCAGCCTGCTCTGTCATATCTGGGTGCTCGTCACCAAATTATACATTTTATTACTAGTTTTTTTTTTCCTTTGGTTTCTATTAAATTTAAGCAATTTCACAGTTATGTCTGACCCTGCTTTATTCTGCTTTAAATTTTTATCTTATACTGATTTTGATAATAATTAGGTACAAACTGGAGTGGATATATAATTTGAAATTGTTCGTAAAGGCCTCTCCATTGAGGTTTCTTTTAAAATCCCGTGATTTAAAGGAAGCAGTACTGTTGGCTTTATCGGTGGTTTTAGCGAATCTGTTTTGTCATTGGATGAGAAAGTACCTCCCTGTTCTATGAACCAATAAGACAGCAGGAAAAACATCCACGGCCCATCCTGTCTTAAAGAGTCCACTACCTCGGGGCTTGTTCTAAGAATGTAGTGCTTTGATGATAAGATAAGATCAAATTTACTTTATAGGTTCCAGGGGGAGATTCTGGTGGGTAGAAGTGGCCACAAGCAAACATAATATGCAAAATAAAAAAAATACATACAGTGCAAGCAAGTAGACACAGTGCAAAATAATTTCAGTAGTGGAAACAACATACACTTTAAGTGGTCGCTTTATTAGCCATGTTGCGATACCAGGTAGAACCTTCCTCTTTTCCCCAGAACCACTTCAGGCATGTTTGTTTAACTTCTTCCTATTAATTTTAACAAGTCGGGCCATTCTCCTCTGACCTCTGTCCTTAACCAGGTGATTGCAGACCCAGAACTGGCTGGATGTTTTTTTGTTTATTACATACTGTAAAAACAGTATGTAATTAACCTAGTAACTGGCAATTGAGCATGTGTTCATATATACAAACAAACATATATTATGCATTTTTGTGTTGCTGTACATGTATCTGAGATCCATATTTATATGAGCTGTATCTCTGTAAAGATCTGATAAGTCCGGAGATGAAGGGGAAGCTGATTGGTGGAAGAATACATATAGAGTATCTATGGATAACTGAATTCATTAAAAAAAAGACCACAAATGTTACAATAACAATCAAGCAGCAATCCATATGAACGCCATGTGTGAGGGGATGCTCCTGGGCATTTTCTCAGAGAGAAAACCAGAACACAAAACACCTTGACCTATGTGGATAAACGTAATATCGTTTGCTTGCAGTCGTTTGCAGTGTCTGGGTATGAAATTAGTGGTCAATCAGCAATCGGTATCGATCGCCCCCTCTGCAAGCGTCTGGTGTTACGGTAAGCTGACATCACGTCCATCTCGCTGGCCAATGTGCTGCCTAGCATACTGCAGAGTGATCTCGCATTATTGGAGTGGGAGGGGGCGGAGTCTCACTGCTGCATCACATGGCTCGCATGTGCTTAACAGCAAGTGGGAATTTATGCAAAGGGCAGGGGGCTCTTTAGAGTCTCTGTAATGCATACAGCTTACTTAGACGTATACTGTACAGAAAATGGGCCATAATGTATCATTGTCACGTCCCTCCCGTCTGATCCTCCTGTGTGCCACACCCCCTTGTCAGCCTCTTGTGAATTCCTGCGTTTGCCAGCTGTATCTCGTTCATGTCATTAGTCCTGTGTATTTTAGTCCACGTTTCAGTCTGTTTCCCCAGTCTGGTTATTGATGTCGTCACACTATTCTGTGCTGTTCCCTGCTCGTGTTCTGAATAAACCCTCGTCATCCTTACCTTTTGACTCCCGATCATGCTTCCCCGCTCCGCACCGGGCACCTATCATGACAATCATTTTCTTTGGCTGTTGACTGCTTATTGGCCAATCAAGCCAACCAATAGAAATCAAAATATAGCAATGAGGAGGGAATGTGGTGGGCAGGACAGTTATGCTGAATTCAAATATTACAAATAACATGTTTTATATAATCTTCATCTCCAAACTTCCCCACGTTCCTTATCAGGCAAGACAACTGGTCTCTCATCCAATTAGATTACATACACTCATCTTCCAGCCAAAATGGAGTCTGAAATCCATTATTCACGCATGAGCCAACAATGGATTTAACTTTTTTCTCATGTAAGCATTCATCATACAACTTTTAATTCCCAATCTATTGCCCATTTTCCCAAAAGGAAGCATAAAGGATAGACTTTTGATTGCAAAGCTGAATCAAATGTAAGTCCATAGACTTCCTGGAAAGGTAATTTTTGTCACCAGTGTAAACCTCGCACCTTTTGCACTAACCTAAATGTAGCACGGGTGACACAGTGACAGTTCGCTGCGACCAGAGCGCACTAGGCCGCGTCGGCACAGACACGCCCCATCATAACGACCTCACCGTTAATTAAAGTTGTTTTACTCAATCGCAAATAAAAGGGGAAATGGTGGTGCAATTATGGGAAGGGACCGTAGCACTCCTGATCCCCGTGCTGGCTGTGATTAAAACGTAATTTTTGTGGATAAAAAGAGGCCTGTTCCCAATCGCCGCGCTTGAATTATCGTTGTGCAGCTCCGGGGTTGTATTAAAATCAGAGCGTAATTGGAATCAGATTACTATAATCAGGTGCTGAGCCAGTAATTACAGGTTTCAGTCATTTAAGGTGCCCTGGTAGCCCTATATAGTGACCCTGGGCACATTAAAACTTTATGCTGGAGATAAAATTAATTACCAGGTTTGTAGCCCTCCTGGCGTTAATGTTGAACAGCTAGGCATACGAGGCAGGATAGATAGATAGATAGATAGATAGATGGATGGATGGATGGATGATAACTTTATTAAGTTTTTAATTAACTTTATTAAGTTAAGCCAGGTACATTAAACAATAATAATAATAAATAATAACAACAACAACTAAATTAAAATACAATGAAACATTAAAACACTGGGACAGAATATTGCAAGTAGACAAAAGTGCAAAAATGCAGATAGAATAAACACAGGAAAGGAACTCATGCCAAAGACATTTTTGTGCTATTCCATTATTATGTTTTATATCACCTTTTGGACAGAAGTGCAGTTGTGGAAGTCTTGTGCTACCTGCTGGATGCCTGTCACATGCATAGTGCTGGGGATTGCTGCAGGCGGAGTGCTGTGTGCCTCAGCAAGACAGGCCCCTCAGTCCACGCTGGGCCCCTGAACAAGGCCCATAACCCCGATTGCCCCATGAACTGTCTGACCTTCCTCTCTCAATTGCACATTCCGCCTAGCCTGCTTCATTAACAGGTATCTGTACATCGCCATTAAAATTCCTTTGCTCGCTGTTTCCCTCGACACATCTGCATGCCGTCACGGCGCCTCCTGGTGACGGGGGCCCACTGGAGCGTCCCTAACGCATCCGCGGGACATTCTGGCAGCGAATGATCACTCTAATTAGGTAGCGGGAGTTTATGTGTGGAGGTGAGAGAATGCTGCTGGCGGGTTACTCCTGCACAGCATCACAGCGCTGGGATCGAGCACATTCCCGGGATAATTGTTCTCTTCTGAGTTCTGCTTCAAGGTAAACATCTCGTTTCCCCCCCCCCATCTTCACTAATTTGGCTAACTTTAAGTGTCGTTATCGGCGTAACTGCAATCGGGCCAAAAAAATGGATCCTGAGGAAGCGATAGGAGATGCAGTTAGAAGCTGGAGCGTCTGTCTTGGGGTCCATTCTCACTGGCTGACCCCCTCCCCCCACCCTCAATCCATCCATCACTATGTGGTCACCTGATGTCATACTGTGGTCTCAACGTATATATCAAGGTATAATATATTAAAATATTAATTGCACTAAAAAAGGTCATTTGTCACTATAAGCTGTCAAACTTTCATATGATTAAAATAAATTCTCCCAGGACAGAGCAATAGACAATATTCTTTCACACTTATGTCTATAATAAAAAAAAAAGTGTTACAAAGTAGATTCTGTTCTTCCTGCCAAAGAATGCCTTTCACTCGTTACGACAAAGATTGCAGCTTATTGCAGTTTTCAATTCTGGAATCAAATATAAAATATTCTATTATGAGGCTAATTAATTTTCCCCCCCGAAATGGCAAATGTGCAACCTTGTCAGGTGGAGAACTCTCCGACGCCCTTTCGTAAAACGTCGGAGGTGGAGATTTGATCTCTTCTAATGGTTCTTCTGGAAAGGGTAATTACGCCATGGTCAAAGCTAATTTGCTTTCTACCAGATGAACTGTTGTATTTTATTGGACGCTGACATTTTAAAGTAATTACAGGCCTGTTGACCTTAGACGATTCCAGGTGTAGCTCTGTCCGTAGCTTTTCCTCTCAAACCACGGCGGGGCCCCTGGCGCCATAACGAGGTAATCGCATGGCCAGAGAGCAGCTGATAGGCCGGCGCCTTGTGCAAGACGGGCCCATGGAAGCCTAGCTGCAGATTGACTTTAGCAAAAGGAAGAACTATCTGCTGTCGCAATGAGGACTGTGGGCGTCTTGCTAACTTGCCTCCCAAGAACGAACTTGGGACACAATGAATCATGGGATTGGTCTGGCTTGTCGAAGATGCAACCGATGTATCTTTGATATTCGGGGCAGGACAAGAACAACATCTAGGGATTTGTAGCATCCACTGTTCAGCTGTTCTTAATATTGGAACTGATCTTCAGCAATGGAAGATAATGTAAATCAGGTGCATGAGAGCACAAGTACAGTCAAGTATGCATATTGAGAAACACCCACACAGAATGCGATGCCAATAGGGTGCAGCTTTTGGAAATGGGAGGCAGAAGTTCCTGTCGCTTCCAAAGATCACTTACTGTTTCTCAAATCGACACTGTTCATAATGACCCGGCCCATCAAACAAAGCCGGCTTTCAGGAACACCAAGACAAATACAGCTTTCAACATTTATTTGTAAACTGTGAAATGTTTTTGAGGGTGACCTGGTGGCTCAGTGTGTAACACTCTCACACACCTGGTATCCTGCCTGGAAATACTGTGTATGTGTGTGTGGGTTCTGTTTCTGCCTGTTCTGTATGTGTAAATGTGTGGCATTTGCATGTTCTCTGTATCATGTGAGTTTGAACTTCTTGATGTAACTTTTACCCAGTGTGCCTCTATCCTTCAATTTTTTTGCACTCTGCATATTCCATTTTGCAATTGCAGTTTATGGGTCTACTAATTATATCACGATTTACAGAAACAGAAATGTTTGGGCTAGTTTTGATGCAATGCAACATGATCGCAGTAAATCAAATTGTTGTCAATGCCAAAAACTCTGACTCCTTAAGGACTAACAGCAGGAAAAAACAAGTGCAAGGCTTTTAGAAAATATCGCCTGTATATCTGTCACGCTCTGTCATGTATTCCTGTTGTGCCACGCCCCTTGTTACCCACGTGAGTGTTTCCCGATCGTTTCCTG
>JAODKL010000118.1:26781908-26792256 GCA_026780765.1 Petrocephalus schoutedeni
TAAATCAACTAGTCACAACTTTAAATGTTAAGGAAACTCTCGATTTGAATGAAAATGTGTACGTTAATATTCAAAATGTCTTGCTTTTACTCAGAGTGGTCTTGGTCAGTATTTACCGACACAGTGGACACTTTGCTCTATTATATTCAAACAAAGAAACACAAATTTAAAAACCCTGGACTCAACAGGGCAGAACCTTATACAGAAGATAGCAACAGCTATTGCATGTTGTGTATTATAAACACACAAATCAGTACTTTGTGATAACAGAGGTAATTTATGAAATGTGTCAAATGTATTATTGGAAAAAACGACAGATTTTTTTTTTGCTGTGATATTAAACTATTTGGAAAAATCTTTTCTGTTTCACAGTCTGGGTGCAGGAATCTTAAAATCTTATAAAATATATTGAACACTAGAGGGGGGACTTACCCGTGTCACGGTTAGTGGTGCGTGGGGACGCCAGCCAATGGGAGTGCAGGCCTTAGACAGAGCGGTGGGGTCAAAGGTCATGGGGCCTCCACCACTCCAACTTGGAGACCCAGGCGGATTTTTGTTTTTCTGTTCTGGCTCTTTGGCGCGTGCGTCGTGAGAGACGAACGTTCCGGTAGCATTCGTGCTGAAATACACGGCTTCATCAGCCCATACGAGCCGGGCGTTGTTGGCAGGAGGCTTGTGGGAACGCTCTGATTCAATTTTCCTCTTTCATTTAAATGTCCGGGGAATGATTTAATTAATTATCATTAAAAAATGACGGCTGTTGTCTCAGTTTTGAGATGAAATGACATTTCACCTTTATCAGACACGAAATTAGTTTTGTTCTGAAACTGGGAAGAAATGACTGGTGAATGGAAAGAGGCTCTCCACCCTTCTGCTCACTTTGTCTATGTCAGTGGGAATATTAGGGATAAAGTACAAACAAATACTGAGGCTACATCTCACGCGAGACGTGTAGCTTGGGAAATATGGGAGGGAGCAAGTGAGATTAGCGTTAGCTTGCAGCTAGGTAGCGGGAAACATTAAATCCGGAATTATCTCTTAATACATTTCTGGTTTAAGTATCACTGGAGCAGACCGACTGAGTTACCGGTCGTAACTGAATATGTAAGACAGAGCAAGATTATTTGTGTTTTCCATCCATCTGTTTTCTATGTTGCTTTTCCAAAGCTGGCTCATGGCTATTTGTGTTTCTGAAACTGACAGTTGGTTGGCTTGTTTTTCATGCCTTTTCATGCCTCTGATTGGCTCCCAGGTTACAGGCAGGATGACCATTCAGAGGCTGCCATTCAGAAAGGGCATAATGATGATAAAATAATGATAGAGGCCATGTCAGTTCTGCAGGGAATATCTGGAGCCCTACAGCGTCAAGCCGATGGTGCATATTCATATATGGTGGTACCATAGACGGGGAATTACAGACTCTAGTGACAAAAGTGCAGAGTGCAGAGACACACAGGAGGAGATTCAGCCAGGGATTTTTTATTTTTTTGTTGTATTTTTTTCTCCTGCCTGTTTGTAGCACGAGAACATCGCATTCCTACCTGTGCCAGTTACAAATCCTCAAGTAAAGCGAGACAGCTTGAAAACTGTGTTATACACAACTGTTGACTTTCTGTTGCTTACAGCAGTTTTATACTGAGCACATCCAAATTTGTTATCACCAGAAAACTTTCAGCAAACACTCTGGCTGCTGAAACAAGTTGTATAACAGAATAACTTACTATCGTAAGAAAAAAAAAATCATGCTCATTACTATCCTTATTTCAAGATGCATAGATGCATTTTTTCCTTTTTTGTAACACAGTTTCCTTGTGTGTTTAACCTACGGGTTGTATTAAATGGTTTATTTCAGAAGAATGCATGACTCTTGCCCACTGAATTTTTGTCTGTTGATGCAATGCTCTTTCTTCTCGCCTGATATTACACTCCAGATAACATTCACACAGTATTATATGAGTTGCTGTTCTCGATCCATGTTGTTAATTTCTTTTAAACCTGTTTCGTCAAACATAACAATTTATTCAGACCATCTATTGGTGAGGTACAGAGAAAAGCTACATTTTATTATTTTTCTTTCAGCCCAGAGTGGCTATTTTCTGCTCAGGACTGAAGAAAGCAGTGATGTGTGCATCCTCTGTAGCTTGTTACACCAAATATGCAGCTCTCTGCCCAAGGCCAATCACTCCGAGTGACGGGCAAGTCGTGCGGGTACATTAGTCAGCTGCGATTCCTCTCTCGTTTCTTTTCATTCACCCACCTTTTATTCACTGGTTCCTTCTTAGCTCGTAAGCTCTTACAGATTTTGCAACTTAAATTGTAGTTTTGTCAAATCTTCTATGTTAAACATACATGCCTTACTTCGTATATGTATATATATGCATATATATATATATATATATATATATATATATACATTCATGCATATATATACACATACACATAAATTCATACATGCATACATATATACGCATAAATATATACACATAAATAAATCCATACACACACATATGATACATTTCGTTTTCTTCGCCCATCCTACAAACATTTGCCAAAAACAACGTTGCCATAAATCCCACAAACAATTATTATTAGTAAACCTACTTTTTTATATTTGGGTCTAAAGGAAATTATTTCTGTTCAGTTACAATAAAGGGAATTATGGGAGAAATACTGCATATAAATGGTAATAGAGACAGAAGCTGAGAGAAAAAAAACTCCTTTGCTAATTGGATTTATTTCTCATACTCAAGCTGGAGTAGATTCAAAAAAAAAAAAAACATCTTGTGAGATGTAAGAAGCTTCGCATGATAATTAACGTGCTATTTTTAGCTTTATTTTTATTGGCCTCTCTTAGAGTTACAGTAGATGTCTATGATACATGTAGTGGAAACTGTATTAAGAAATAGACTGAGAAATATGTTGAGATTTATGTTGATTTAGAAGCATGTGGTCTCATGTTCAGTCCCTGGACAGTAAGGCTTCTTCTGATGCCTGACCTCACAGTCTCTCATTCGGAAGATGGAGAGCTCATCCTTGGCATCCAACAGGAGTACAGAAACTAATTTGCAAAAGATGGTGGCTGTGGTTAATACAGTGTTCCTCAAGCCAGTCCTTGGGGACCTCCAGATGGTCCACATTTTTGCTTCCTCCCAGACAGTCAACATTTTTCCTCCCTCCTAGCTCCTGGTACGTGAACCATCAGGGGGTCCCCAAGGAAAGGCTTGAGAAACACTAGTCTAACTCATACAGAATTTTAAGTATCCAATTCAAATATGGTTTGTTGACCATTCTGTCCCCATAAATAACAGCTATAAATCAAGCAATCAAGTCAAAATGTCTTTAAAACTTCATATACTGATGTTTCAATTATCCATTGTGAGCTGGTAAGACATACCCACCATTTACTAATAATGTTGAATAGTTTTTGAAGATCTTTTCACTCTGCAGCAAACATTGTTGACTCTACAGTACTCTGCATGTCAACCCAACGCTGACCCACGATGAACTTTGAGTCGGAGTCTATGGTAACTTGGCTGCGGTGCTTATGTCCTGCAAACCATCTCGAAGGACTCCTATAATTCCTGTTTAGAGTGATTAATGCCTGGGGCTGGGGGGGCATTTCTTCTGTGGTTGGACACACACCTTACAATCTGCATCTGCTCTCTTTTATGCTGTGCATTCAGATGTTCTGGTCGCTTCCTGTCTGAATTGTTATCGCCGGGTCATGTAAACTTTCCCGTGACAGTTTTCCCTTTTGGCTTGCTGTAGCGTGTCAGGAGCCACCAAGTGGGCGTGGATTTTTTTTTTTTTTTAAACAACTTTAAGAGCTTTTTTTCCCTTACTAATCGTGAGAAATAACTCACTTTTCTCCCCGACGTCTGTGTGGCTGGGAAGTTTCTGCTCGGCGTTGTGTCAGGTGAAATCTGCATGCGCTGGAGTGGCTGTTCCCAGCCTCAGCTGGGCTTTGGTGCTGGGATTGCAGGTCTAGCCTGTGGCTATCTACGCTCCGGCGCTGTGAGGGACTCTCCAGCTGTCTGTGTGCCCCTCTGCATCCTTGCTACACACGCTCTGTAGCACTCATTATTGAATCCAGAAGAATCTCTATTCATATTACTATAGTTAGTACTGCTAGTGGTAATTAACTCCTTGCTTTTTATAATCTTTTAACACACTGACTTTCATTTCTCCTTTTATTGTAAAAATATATTGTCTTTGGGAGATACCATTTGATTGCTTTTCTCTTTCACACCCCATTAATTTATTTAGTTAAATGAATAGAAAGTGTCGGTATGTACTGCAAAAGTCTTGAGGAAAAAGTACTTCACACAAAATGCATTTAAAGCGTCATTAATAACGCAGATGCGAGATCCAAAAGTAAACAGGGGTTTGCAATGCGAACCCTCAAATAACGTGAGAATATGACAGGTGGAGGGTGAAATCATTTCCCAATGCACTCCTAGCAATCCAAAGGAAAAAAAAAAGATGCTGCAATGCCTAAATTAGGAAAAGAGTACGGGACGGATATAAAGCCCCGTTTCGCATCGAGGCCGCTGAGCATTAGCACACGACCAAAGACAAAAGAAACAACTGGTTGATAAAACGAACATAGCAAATGGCCTGGAGAATATGGTGCAGTAAATACAGTTTGCGTTTGTCTGCCCCAGTTTTTCTAGATATGGAAAACACGACCATGAGAATACCCTCGTTAATCTTCCCTACCCTTGGATAAACTTCTACAGGAAACCATCTTTTCACTGACCCTTTGACTCACCCTGGGTCGTTACAAGGTCATTTCTTTTTAAGTAGATGTTTTTATTTGCTTTCATCTTCAAGGAGAGAAGCTGACCTTGCGCTTTGTTGACTATTCTTTTTGGATGTGTGATCGACAAATATATCGCACAAATAGCAAAGTTTTCTACATTTCTTTTTTTATTGGTTTGTTTTTTTTATATACAAAGGTCTCGTTTCATTGTTGAATTTATATGGGAAAACCTTTTTTTAATTTTGAAAAATATAATAAAATCATTCATATTCTCTTGAAATGACGAACTACACCGTCTGTGCTGTCAAATATGACATTTCACGTGTTATTAAAAAATGCAAGTAATGTTGTTTTGACTTTTTTTTTCCTGGATGAAAATGGTTTATTACTTGAATTTAAACTGGGGGAAAAAATAATTCGAAAAGAATTGATGTTCGACTTTAGTCCTTCTGTATGTTTTTAATGGAAACATCTATTGTAAGACTGATTTAAGGAGCTCTTTTACTTAACCACTAAATAAAGCTGGAAAATGCTCTGAAATAAGGTAGAAGGTAACCACTTGCCTGGTTAATGCTCTTTACCTTACATGCATATTTCATTTTTTCATCAAGGTTACAAAATCAAACTCCTCCAAAATCAAATTAGGAAAGCCATTTTGAATGTTCTGGCAATTTTTCTTAGATTTCTTCTCAATAAAATGCTGATCATAAATGGAACAAGCAAAACTGTATTTGTAATTTTAATAAAAACTGAACATTTTAAAAATAAAACCATATTGTCTTTTTCCTTATAAATGGTCAAGGTGTTTTTGATTTTTTTAAATAATAAAAGAGATTGACTTGGGCACAGAGCCTTTCACATTCGAAAACAGATATCTCACCACAGAAATAAATCTAGTCAGTCTGATACTTTGTGTTATCCTCTTTCTATCTATATAAAACAATGAAGCTAAGTGTGACTCACTGGGTAACTTTAGCAGTGACATAGAGACTTAACAGTGACATGGTCACCCGAGCAGAGGAGAATAGATTAGTAGTTACTAGTTACCCTAGTGTCCTAGCAATGACACAGACACCTTGTAAATGGCACAGCGCCTTAAAAGAGACACAGCCAACTTCATAGTGGTACAGCATTTTAAGAGTGACATAGCCACCTACATACTGACACAGTACCTTAGCACTGACATAGCCACCTTCATACTGACACAGTACCTTAGCACTGACATAGCCACCTTCATAGTGACGCAGTGCCTTACCAGTGACATAGCCACCTTCATAGTGCCGCAGTGCTGTAACCGTGACATAGCCACCAACATACTGACACAGTACCTTAGCACTGACATAGCCACCTTCATACTGACACAGTACCTTAGCACTGACCTAGTGCCCAATTATACAACACCTCAAGAGTAAAACGGTGCCCTAACAGTGTCATAAGTGCTTCAAGTGACAGAGGCCCCAGGAAAATGAGAGTGGACCTTCAAAATGACATGATGTATTGGGTGTAATACCTAGCAGTAATACAGCATTGACACAGCACCTTAGCATGACAGACCAGCAATGATGCAACACCTTAACATAGCAGTTGAGCACTAACACAGCACCCTAACATAGCAGTAATACAGCACTGACACAGAACCTCAACATAACAGTCCTTCAGTAATGCAGCACCTTAACATAGCAGTCCAGCACTGACAGAACACCTTAACATAACAGTGCAGCAGTGAGCCAGCACCTTAACAATGCAGGCCAGCACTGACACAGCGCCTTAACAAAGCAGGCCAACACTGACACAGCACCTTAACATATCAATAATACAGCACTGACATGCCACCTTAACATAACAGTCCTGCACTGACACAGCACCTTAACACAGCAGTCCAGCAGTGATGCAGCGCCTTAACATAGCAATCCAGTACTGACACAGCACCTTAACATAACAGTTCAACAGTGATTCAGAACCTTAACATAGCAGTCAGGCACTGACTCAGCACCTTAACATGACAGTCCAGCATTGATGCAAAACCTTAACATAGCATTCTAGGACTGGCACATCACCTTAGTCTAGCAGTGATGCAGCACCTAAACATAGCAGTCCAGCACTGACACAGCACCTTAACATAGCAGTCCATGCAAATGACACAGCAGCACAAGCAATGGCTCCTTGGCACTGAATATCGCTATAGAGCCGTACTTCACTCTTACATGCAGCAGTTTCCTCTTACTGATTTTTCTCTGGTAGCTGTTCTATGCTCCCGTATGTACCTAAAGCACTATTCAGTAGTGCAAGTGACCGTGCGCCGTTCCAAATCTGCATGTGTATGCTTTGCTGACCTCCCACGGTCTTTGGTTTCTTTCTCACCAACGCAGGCATATACGTCCAGATTTCTGGGATCAGATGCAGATCTCGTCCTCTTCCATCTCCTTGAAGCTAATGGTATGTAGAGCAGACATGGGGAGCGACCGAAATCCAGAGGACTGGATGATATAACATGACATGGTGGCGTATGAAAAGTGGAATTATTATGATTACTGGCATATGTTAAATGACAGCTAATGAGTCTATATTCAAAGGCCTAAAACAACTATATTAGAATGATAGGCCCATCTCTCCTTTACAGATTAAAAAAATACAACAAAACTCTTTTGCTTACAACACCAGAGGGATGCCATAAACTGATCATTGGTCTTGTTTACACTGTGACTGTCTTATTGTGTAGGCAATCCCGAGTCTTTGTGTCAACCCAAGACTTTCCTGAGCCCCTTCGTGAAGATGTTTGATGAACTTCAGCGCGGCGCTGGGGTCTTTGGCTTTTCCCATATTCCGTACAATCCTCCTCAAATCCCTCGACGCCATAGCAGATGTTTGGATTACAGCTCTGTAAACGATGTCAGAATTTCAGTCTTTACTGTCTGTTTATTATTCTCCGAGGGTGATATTACAAATGTTCTCATGTACAGATATCGCAAGAAATGCGTGCCTCTGTCTGTGTGGGAGGCAGAATAGCATACTTTGTAATTTGTGCAAGTAAAAGACACTTTATATATCTCCCAATGTCACAGATAAGGAGCCTAACTTTTAATTAAAACCGGCAACCTTTCCAATCACGTCGAAGGCCCCTCTTTGGCCTCATTTTAGCAAAAGACCATCTCACTATGGGAATAAAGAATTGCTAACTGACCTACTATTAACATCGCGGCTTGCTTCGTGTTCTTAATTACGATGACAACTAGTGATATCTTGAACAGCTCACATGCACTCGTATTAGTGTCATTGAAGAAGTAGCCCCATTCTTCGAAACTCACACGTGGCCGTTTTCTCGTCAGCCACAGAATACCATGCCAGTGGCCCTTTCTTTTCCAGTCACTCTCAATCGCCCTCGCTGGCAGTACCCCGTCCCTAAATAATCAGCGAAATGACCAGCTTGTATAAATAAATGCATCTGGACTGCTTATGGGCACTGTGTATGTCTGTATCAGCTCATGCCTGCATTAGGAGAGGTCAAAACCGCATGGTCAGAATCAAAACCGATGATGAATGCTTTTCTGCTGAGAGCCGGACGGAATGTCCTTGGATTTAATCAAAACTATTTGTTTTTAGGCAGCCTTGCTGTTGTCTCCTTTGCTCTTGTCCACTGATAGCCTGACATTAATGACATCGTAAATCATGTGAAGTGCCTGCTTTCGGGTTTGGTAACTTTGGGACTCTCTGATATGGCTGTTCATCTGAGGAATGCCTGATAAAGGTCACGTTAGATCGCAGGCAGCGGGCGCCGGACGCGGGCCGCGGAATCTACGTGTACGCCGACCATATAAAGTAACGCCACCGAAAACATTCATATCAAAACAATGTGAGAATTAAAAAATTACTGTTTAACATGTGAATCATCGGGCCATAACGAGCCTGTCTGTGTTTGGCCTTTTGGCCTCGTTACTCCCGAGTGTGAAATATCTTTCCCGCAAAACATGCTGCAGCCTTCTTCCTGGCATTTGTTTAGTAAACTTTCCCACTTAGGATGTGTGCTGAGTCTTTTTATAGATTCCCAGATATCCGTAGAGGATATTATGTAGAATTTTATAGAAGCATCCTTTTACAACAGAGTTCTAACATACCGCCTGATTGTTTCTGATCTGTTTTATTGCCTGAACTTGTCGCTTTTGTACAGTGTACTTGAATGTCGCTTTGGGTCAGTTCATCTGTAAATTGAGAAAACGTGATATGCAATTTAGGCAGCTGTAGAGGATCAGCAGAGTGCACAGCAATACTTTATGTCATCCATTCATCTATTGGTGTCTACCATCCATCCATCCATCCATCTTCCTACTGCCACAAGGTCACTGGCGGCACAGGACGCTAGGTAGAGGAAGACCCCCGGACGGAATGGCAGCTCATCGCACGTTACATAGATGTGTACCATTACTGTTTTGTTTGAGTGCGTGATATGTTTGCATGTTTGTTGTTGATTAGCTAGCCTGGATGTTGCGCTCTTCAATTTTCTATTTGCTACCAACAGGGGGTGCTGTGTGGCTCGGTGGGTTAGGATGCTGTGCCTATGCCCGGGAGGTCACCAGTTCAAATCCCAGGGTCAGCAAAGTGATGTCACCATTGGGCCCTTTGAGCGAGGCCCTTGACCCCGATTGCCCTAGAGACAGTCTGGCCCAACTTTAACGACAAAATAAAGTATGTCACTTTTGATAAAAACATCTGCTAAATAAATAAAACTGTAAGCTACAAAGGCTCTTTTAAGACTTTTAAGTCACATTGTTATCCTGTCCTGCCTAAGCATTTCTACTGAAAAATTCACGTGCCATTGACCTAAGATCAAGAGTTGAGTGTCTGTAGGTGCGCGTCTGTGTTACAGCGGGGAAGTGAAAAAAGAGGTGATCTGGGCTGTTTATTTCTGCCGTGATCGACGTGCAAATCAGTCCCGGCTAAGTGTCGCTGTTATTCATGTGGCATAAATATAATTACTCCGCGTACGAACACATGTTATACACGGCAATATATTTATCTGTCCTAATGGAAAGCTCATAAAGAAAAATGTATCATAAGCAGAGATATGGAGGCGAGGTATTCATCTACAGGCTCTGCTGTCTAATGCAGACCATAATTTAAAATGTCACTAGCTATGGTGCCTCTATCACCTCCTTTTATGTTCCGGGTTCGATCGGGACCCGAAGGCCATCAAGAGGTCCAAGACGATGAATACTCCTATTAATCCCCTGATTTCCATTTAAAATGCAGAATCGACTTGATTAAGCTTTGATGCTGAATAATTATATGGCAAACATGGGTGGGTGTAGGAAGATTGCAGATTGGGCCTTTGGGAAATGCGTTTTTGGGGTGGGTGGTGGGGGGGCGGGGGTCAAAGGGAAGCATTGGCCATGACTGAGATGATGAATCCTTCAGCTTTTCTCTTATGCAATTAACAAGCCACACTTCTATTAATTTGTGGCCCCCTGAGAGGCGAGTGGTCAGATATCGCAGGGCCATGGGTCAGAGGTCTGGCCCTAAATTGGATAAGAGGTTACAGAAAATGGGTGGATGGAAATTATTATCAATGTTGTGACTTGATCAGATATAAGT
>JAODKL010000118.1:26797476-26815253 GCA_026780765.1 Petrocephalus schoutedeni
ATGACTTCCAACTGGGCATACGGGGATCTTGTCAACTCTGTGTGGTCCTCTAGCCTGGTATTTCACTGCCCCTGGATGGCCCCAGGCTCACACAACAGTGCCTCCTACTGGCTGGCCTGAAATTAAATCATCATTTATTTCCCATTTTGTACAAGATCATTGAAATGTTTATTGTCACATATTCCATCATGCCCTT
The DNA here is from genome assembly GCA_026780765.1 of Petrocephalus schoutedeni. Lineage (NCBI taxonomy): Eukaryota > Metazoa > Chordata > Actinopteri > Osteoglossiformes > Mormyridae > Petrocephalus > Petrocephalus schoutedeni. Next base: position 26,797,673 of record JAODKL010000118.1, read on the forward strand.
CTTTGGAACACACACACAGTTCAGAGTGAAACTTGGGCCCAAGCAGAGGGTCAGATAATTTATCTAGAGCATTTCAGCGGGCCTTAAAGACCTTGCTTAAGGACCCAGTAGATGTGACTATTCTGCCGAGGCTCAAACCAGCAACCTTCTGAATATGGGCACAGAACCCTAACCCACTAATTACCATAAAATGCAGTTCTAGTCCCAGTTGACTTTGAATCAAAGGTCTTTCGCATGTTGGGTGAACATGACAACCACTACAATATGGAAACCGCAGCCTTGAATCATTCCTTCAGATCTCATGCTTAGGAATCACTGGGATTGACCCCAAAATAAGGGGCTTCACTAAAAGGCTAAGACCCTGACAGACAATGAAGATAAACCATACATAAATAAGCATCTTCATAAGATGAAGACTACAGCAAATTGGACTACATTATTAACACCCTATTGCTCCAGGGATTGGCCTACCCTACTTTCCCAAAATGTCACTGTGGATAAAGCATCTGTCCAATAAATGTAATGTAAATAAAACCTTATGATCTTAATTCCCCAGTGAAGATCACGGTCTAATTTCAGTCTGAGTGCTGATGCAGACTTCAGGAAACTTTCAAATGGGGAGCAATTGATAATGGCTTCACACCTGAGGTGAATTGATTTTCTGTTTGGGGAGAGAAGTTCAACGCCACCTTCTAGGAAATCTGAGTGGTACTAAAATTGTCCCTTCTGCATTCGGGGCAGTGGATTACAACCAAATCTTATCTACATGACTTTCTTCGCTATTTGTTTACTGGGATTTGTGCAAACTATAAACTAAAAGCGAAACTTCTGGAAAAGAGGTAGAGTTCTGCTATCTGCCCCAGGAGATAAAAAATGAGAATGTTTAAAGGTACTTATGGTTCAAAAACAGAACAAGTAGCAGAAGGACAGCCGTTAGCGGCTGGCAAATAACCACTGACTGTTCCTCATTGGCTCATGAGAGAATATTACCGGCTCTGATTGCCATGATAGTTTGGTTCACCCGCACTGAATTAAATGTCACCTCTGCGCCACGAGCAGTAACTGACATCAACCTACATGGCCCTGTCTTTCGAATTAATCGGATTAATTGTCTCTTTTTAATTACATTAAACTCAAGTCATTGCAGGCAATTAAATTCAGGTGTGTACAAAGTGGTCAAGCTGACAGCCTCCCCTTATACTTTACGACAACCTTTTGTCTACTGTCTTTTGTCTACATCTACTGCGGAGAGAAAAAAAAGCATCGTTTCTGTAAGCATTTTGTCAGGAGAATGAGGTGAAAGCCTGGTTTTCTTGCCCCGAGCCTGAGACAGTGTGCACAATGAGTAACGTCTTTTAAATATTTAAACCGACAATTGAAAAGCTGAACAGAGGAGGGCTGCCGCTTAACGCGGAAAGTGACGCGCGTCGGAAACGGTGGCAGCTCATCGCGCTGCCGGCAATTTGATTCAGGATTTAACGTTAAAAGGCTTTTTTCCCCCCCCACTCCTCACAACCAGAGAAAAGTATTCTAGGAATAATGAGACAGCTTTCCAAAATGCAGATAGATCTTAATATGCCTTTACGTGACGATACTGGGAGATGAATGAAACTCAGGGAGGGAATGAAAAACGGAATGTTCTTACAGGAGAAAAGAGCAACATGACAAAAGACAACAGACACATCATGTCAACTAGATCCTTCACCTGTGCTCTGACATACTGCCGTCATCCTGTGTTTGAATATCAGCCACGGGAGCTGGCATCATTTCCGAATAAGTGCGCTAACAACACTATGAATTCCTAGTTCAGTCATACATGAATGATTCCTTATGACTTTGAGCCTGTACAATACCTATGTACAAAGCCAGGTGTAATGCTTTGGGACGCGACTGTGTAATTGAAAGGTTCGAGTTCCCTACCCACAAGCACCACTGAGGTACCCTGAGCAAGGTACTGCCCCCAAGCACTGCTCCCCAGGCACTGAATTAGCTGTCCACTGCTGTGTCACAGTGTCACATGGGTTGAATGCAGAGGACACATTTCACTGTTGTGCACTGTGTGCTGTGGTGTGACAATTAATCACCTTTCGCTAATTCCTGCTTTAATTCGGTGAATCATATCTGTCACCATGCTTGACTGCCTTGACTTACAAATATTTAAGACTATTTACTGTAATTAAGGAACTCAAATGTCTGTTCTGAAAATTATGAATGAGGAATGAGAAACCTCTTTTTTTGCTCTTAGCTGTTTGGGAAATTATTAGGGCATAAAAGAATTTAACAAAAACATTCACATAAAAAAATGAATAAATGGAAAGGCTTATGTGAAACGTGGCTTTTATATAGGACCAGAGGTGTATTAAACTGTATTCATACCCATTCCACGGAGGAACAGAAAAACAGGGATACAGTTGCAGGCATATGGACTGAAAAATGTCCCTTAATCTCCTGGTAGCCGTGATCACCAGAGTCCTGCCTCCATGAACCCCAGGAGCAAACCCTGGAGCAGACAGAGGTCTGAGATGAGATCCTGCAGACAGAGCCACCCGAATAAGGCTGTGGGGCTTCCCAAAAGCGTGCGAACTCCAACCAGACTCTCTTCCGACGGTGGGAGTAGCGGTTACGAGGCGATGGGTGTGGATGGAGTCCGTCATGGGAGCACAATTAAAAAATAATAACAATAAAAACAACATCGAAGGCTGCGCAGAGCATTAATGTATTCCATGTGTGCTATCTAGATCAGGAAATAATTACATTTAGCCTAGTAATATCCGTATTTTTTGGCCGGTGAACCTTTTTCACGAGTGCAAGGGATGTGAGTTTTATGGAGTTTTCTTGCATTTCGTATCTGGGCCTCAGATTAAAAGCTGCAGTCAGGAATGGGAAGGACGTAAAATTCAGGTCAAGTGACATTAATATGTATTCATGTTATTAGCATTAGATGCTACAAAAGCAAAGGAACGTGCCTAGTTACTAGTGTGCTTGTTTTTATTAATTAGTCCTACTAGAGTTAGTATTTGAATTAAGAGAACAAAAGAGAACAGAGATCATAGCGGGAAGAGAAAACGGAAACTATAATTAAGATGCTAAATAAATCCAATTAAATCGGGAAAAATATTGTTATAATACGGCTTGCTTATTGGTTTTGGTAGGGTGGAAAACCGAACCTTCTTATTTGGAGAAGGGAGAATGAATCGGGGAGAATGATTTTAAGAAAGAGGGGAGAGGACCTCGACTGAGGGACCGCCGTTTCTGCATCGGCTCTTAAGAAAGCGGGCTGGGGGGCCTAAGGCACGTGGTGTCGGTCTGAGGCCCTGGTTTCCAGACAGACTAACAGCACAGGTGACGTGACCAAATGGACTTGTCGGCTGACACTTGCCTTGCCCCCGTACACCTGTGACCCTTAACCTCTCCTTACGGTCATCATTACCTTTTTTTTTGTTATTTACTTGTCTGATACTATTTTTTGTTATGTAATTGACAAGATAGTTTTTACAGGATCCAGACACAAATACTCATCACTAATCAGACACATCGTTCTCATCAATCTACAGTAATTTGCTGTATTTTAGAACATTGTTCTTAAAAAAATATCGTGGCAAACTCGAGTCACTGGCCTGTAGCTAAGGATTTTATCGCTGATGATTATAATATTGCGACAAATTCACGACGCAGGTCTGTAGCTCAGTTTCACGTTATATGCACGTGCGAGTTAGTTTACTTTAGCATCCATATCTGTCACTATCGTAACGTAGCCTTGCGGACAATCTCCGATTGCGTTGATCCCCGACTCCGCCGAAGGTGACGGCATCCCCCCTGACAGGTGGATGAGGATCAGCTCGGTGAGTGGAAGACTCTCGATGTGATCGTTGCCACAGGAATACGTGAATGTGACACATCGTATTCATGTTCGACCTAAATTCGACTCGTTGTTATTCCAGTGGAAAAACAAATCAACAAACAGCTGTCAATACGGTCCCATCTCGCCGTTTGTCCCTATGGGCAGTTCTGGTTCCCGGCCGCTTGAAATATGGCTGCCCCTGCATTTTTCCATATGCTAACATATTCGTTCTCCGACTGTTAATAATACATGGCACCAGCTAGTGCTCAACTCACATCCATCCATCTTTTTCCCGCTTATCCGGGTCAGGGTAAATAGTTTAGTTGAAATTTTAAGAAGAAACATTAAGGGAAAGTGAGTAAACTAAGCAAAAAAAAAAAAAAAAAAAAAACAATCTGAAGTTTGATCTAGAAGGTCTATTGTAAGCCCCTTGGAGACTTACCAAGTACGAAATGCTCATTAAGTCCCACAGGCCTGTAAGAAAATATGCGATAGGCGCAGAGCTGTAGGTTCATCGCTGACCTTTCTTTGGTTTTAATCACGGCGACTCCTGACAGCTTAATAAGTCGAAAGTGCTGGATGGCGGCCTAACTTAATAAGGGCCCCACAGCTCAGCCTCGGCCACCTAGGATTGCTGCCATAAGTCACCGCACATCTGGTGCCACGTCCTTGGGTGAGAGATATTTTCCATAGCTTTCTCTGGGTTCCGAAATCCTTCATCGCTTTTATTAATACAGGGGGTGGGGGCGGTGGTGGGGGGGGGTGGGCTGGGGGCTGTGACACGTTCTTCTTGTGCCTCTGTGGGGCCCCCCATTTCTGCTCGCTGCTGTTGCAGTGTCGTAACACTTAGCTAGCCCTTCTGCGTGGAATCAGCACAGTCGCTAGCCGCGTGGCCTACGCTGTAACCTGACGCACGCATCCACAGAGATGTAGCCACAGGGGTCAGGCTACAATGCCGGATATGCAGCTACGCATATCCGTCAATTCTACACTGAAGTATAAACTGGCCCATAGAGGTGCACTCAGTGAGCCCGTTAACCCAGCTGAGGTTTATTCACCCCACCCCTATCAGCATTTTCTCCTTAAGACGACAGGTAGAGCTGGAAACGAGTTAGCAGCTTGAAGCTAAGTCTTTTCTGGCTTAAGTCTCTGGGCAGAAACTGTGTCACTGGAGCATTTGGACGAGACCTGAGTATGAATTACTATAATGAAAAAAAAAAAAGCCCTGGCTGAATGTTAGGGTTAGCGTTACTTGTTAGAAGTGTCTTTTGTTCATCAATAAGAAATGGAAAAAGGGTTAAGGATCACACCTTTCCTACAACTCCGCTGCAACGTTACAGCAAATGAATTACACTTAATGACGCTCAGTCATAATTATTTGATCCAGTGATGAAAAAATACGTAGTGATGAGAAAATAATGCTTGCAAAGTGGTATTATATTTTGTTTAACTATTCCAGATTCTTTCTAGAGGGCTTGGTATGGGTTACATAGGGATAACATGACGTGAGCTTTGACGCCTTGCCTGATATATATTATTGTAGATGTGTATATAACTGTATTCATACTCAGCTTTCTTTCTCTTTTATCTTTGCTTGATATCTAACCTGAAATTTCATTTAAATTGTGGCCTTGTCATGGCATCGATATGCCGTCATAGCGGTTGACCATAGAGGAAGTGGAGAGAGCAGCCTTAATCTCCCCGGCTTCTGGTTATGATTTATTATTTTCAGTTATAGGTCCAGCTACACGCTGTGTTTGGAATAACGAACTGCCAGGGTATTAATCTCCTGTCATACTGAGAGGACCACAACGATTTGGCATCCACCGAATACACAGAGATTTGTATGACATAATATATGCTACATGCAATTTATTACATAATAAGGCACTAATAATAGTGTAAAAACACAGAGCTGAGTTTCTGTTCATCTTCCTCACCTTCACACGTTGGCGGATTTAAAGCAAGTCAGCAGGTCTTAATGAGTAACGGTAACGGCAGACGTCACTTGTGCTCATGGAGATGTTAACTAAGAATTTCCGAAATTTCTGAGGTTTTTGTGGGGGACGTTTAAGGTATTTCAGGTGGATTAAACAAGCAGATATATGCTTTATAAAAAAAAAAAAAAAAAACAGGAAGTACTGGATGCAGGTGGTATATCACCTGACCTACTGTTTATATGCCATGCTAACGGGCCTTGGAGACTTCAGTTGAACCCTTCAAGGTTGCACCGTGAACCAGCTTGTCCTAAAACGTGCCTTGTAACACTTTTTTTTTGGTGCCTCAGATGGAGAGAATGTGAACAGGGGGTCAGCCAAGGGACAAAGGAGAGGGTACGTCAGCGGAGAAGATTAAGCGAGAATAAATATAGCATCGACAACAGCTACATTAACAGGATTATCAACCCGGAGAATATATCAAAAATATTGCAAAATGCAAAAGCCAAAGGGGGGGGGGGGTGAAGGAAATGATATTAATGGTTACCAGTTGGGACTACTCAGGGTGAATCCAAATGCCTGCTGACAGAGATAGGAGAGTTCCATCTTCCACCCCTTGCTTTTCCCAGCAGTTTGGTACCTGGTGGCTCCTGTCTGCATTTGCTCTGTTCTTTATTGTGAGATATATCATCATATCGTTAACTTATCGTTATCGTTAACTGAAGAATTATTTCTCATTTTCTATTCTTTATTCTCGCTGTCTTTACCATACTGAATTAACGTTGTGTATCGATTAAATATATTTGCACATCTTTATACATACATAAAAATACATATTTATTACTGGTTGACGCAATTTTTCCCCTCAGAAGCACAAAAGATTACCTTGCTCTGCTGAAGAATCTGTGCTGGGGTTTTTTTTTTCCCACAAAAAGACTATCATCCTAATCCCAGAAAGATTTGCTGTGTTGGTGTTATTAAAATTCTGCAAAGGCTATAGTTGGCCTAGCATCCCATCCAGGGTTCCCCTGTGCTATGCTCCCTGGGATAGGCTCCAGGCCCCCTGCAACACTACAAAGGGTATTTTTAAGTTAAACAGCGGGTCCCCAATGCTGTTGCATTTAGCTGATGCACTTGCAAGTTCTCCTGTTCACCTGAGGAATCTGGGACCTGACCTAATGCTATACTAATCCTTTCCCAAGGGGGACGGGGTCCCTCTCGGTAGTGAGAAGGCTTACAAGCACCTCCATGCACTGTAGCCCCTCCTGGACCTTTGCTGTACCATAAAATATAACAATCGCAAGCTAACCCAGAGGCCAGCGGCATTATTTATTGTAGGCTTGAGTCTATGAGCCGCAAAGGGCTGAACCTTTCCTCGGATGAATCTCGCGCCTGTGTTCCGCAGTGGCTCTTAGCGATGCTCAAACTTCCCCTGACCGCCTGCGTCAGTCCACTCAGCGACAGAGCTCCTTGTGGGAAGGGACAGATTTAGGGATTTAAACAAACAGCCCTTTATTGATATTGATATGGAAGACCCGAGGTGGTCTGCTCTATTTTATCCAACTGACAGTTCTGGTAAGCGTTCTGACATCTGAATGAAACCCGATACGCTCTGAGAGGAGGCACTCATATCGGAGAGGGGGGACCAGGATGAAAGTGGGGGAGGAAATTTGTTTCAAATTATTTATCAGTCGTACATATCTTGTGTCAACAGCAGAATGTATTTAAGAAGACAAATATACAGATATTTCCTTCTAGAATACATGCGGTGAGGTTGAAAGGATGCCGGACTGGGAGGGGGGGTGGGGGTGGAGGTGGGGGTGTCGTCCATAGCAGCATGCTGTTTTTCTTGTTCCGCAGCTGTCCCTGGTAACTGCTGCTTTGGGTAGCATCTGGTTAGATGGTACATGTTTAAAGCACTTTCTACTTCATTTAAAACTTGCATATACATGTAAGTTTCACAAGGGCATTTTTTATTAAAAGCTCCAAGTCCACACTCCCAGCGGGAATGATATCATCCCTTTGATATGCATTTCCTCAAGGTTTTTCCATCAAAACTTTCCAAGCAGGGAACAGAGTCGTATTCTTTTGGTATTTTCCCGTGTGTCTTCCCGCGCCCCGCAGACTCACAGCTGCTCATTGTGAGCTTGGCGGCGACTCTCTCTCGCTAAAACCGCGGCCGCCGCGGCCATCAAACCCCCCGCGCGGCTGCGGTCGGGCCGCGTCCGCCTTCCACGGGGGGAGAGGGGGCGCTGGCCAGGGTCTCTGTGGTTCCGCTGAGAAGCGGTGGGTGCTCCGGTTCACAGGCGGAATCCACCCCCGGCGCGATGAGCCATTGGGGCTCGTCTCTGCTCTGCTCGCCGGCTCCCACCCATCGCTAAGTGGGAAAAGCACTGCTTTAGCATGAAATGAGACAGGAAAACTTGACATTTTTCTGTCAGTGCTCTTCTTGGCAACATCTTACTGTCATTCAGGGCTTCATTGGACAGTAGTAGGTTCAAATCCCATGTCCTGCAGAGTAACTTCGGCCACGAAGCGAGGCCCTCAGCTGCTCCGGGGACTGGCTGCCCCTGATTTCTCAATTGTATGTCGCCTTTCGATAAAAGCATCTGCCACATAAATGAATGTTAATTTGAATCTACAGATACTCCATTACGCTCCCACTATTGACAATTTGGCAACTGCTTGCCATGAGACAAGCCGGTGTTTTGTAGATGATTTGTTGAATGTCTACAGATGTGTAGTCTATCAACATCAGACAGGCAGCTGTACTTGACTAAACATGCAAATTATTTGCTAACAGTTAGTCGAATGGGACTCTGCTAGTTCCGCTGAATGGGACAATTAAAATAAATCGTCCCATTTTCAGCCAGGCAACTTACCATTACTACATTGTCTCTGGATCAAATAAAGCAAAATTTAATGTCCGCCACAAGACCCAAGGATCCAGACTCATTTAGGCTTCCATGTTCACCATGACAATATGCCTCATTGACATGAAGATTTATATGCTCTGTGGATACTAACTGCTCCACCCTCTAGGTAAATGTGAACAGATCTGTATTGTGACATTCACTGAGAGTCTTCATTCCTCTCTTGTTACTCAAGGCTCAAAGAAAAATCTAATAAAATGAGCTAAAAATGAGACTTATGGTATCAGGAAATACTAAAATAAAATTTTAAGAAATCACCCACGCATGCATACACATTGGCCCAGGCTGGGATATTCAGCTATTTAAAATAAAAACACTGGGTGCTTTTTAACTGAGCGTTTTGTCCAAAACACATGTTCTTGAGAGGAACAGCAGACTTCTGAAGTTCTCAGCCCCGTTTCAGCGCGCCGAGGTCACGTCTGCCCGCCTGTTTACCCGAACGGGAATCATGTGCAGAGAGGGAAAAGTCCCATCTTTGTTTTGGCCCCCAGAGCGTATAAGTTTGGCTTAGCACCATGAAACGGCAAAGCTGTGAGATTTCTCTTTGGCAGCCTGGGAAAGTAAGAGGTTCCATCTGGCAACAGGGGCCAGAGGATAGCCTTTGGTGACCTTTGACACAGATTCTGCTTTTAGCATATTTGTACGGATTTATGGGTTGTTGAGGAACAATACCAGGCGAGGCGGCCGGACAGCACAGCCCCCAGCGATGGGCAGTTTAATTTGGCTGGACGTGGGAGAGAATATGAAGACATGAGCACAAAAAGTATCCGTGTAACTGGCTGCATTTGTAAAATATACTGTTTAACGCTTGGTTGCCAGAGGTGAGACTTTTTAAACTGCTCTCTTGACCTTTGGGACATTGTTTTAAAGTACTATTTTCACGTTATGCACAATTACACTGTTTTATTGTATATTATGGCAGTATCGAAAAGTTATCGTGCCCCCTTTATGAAAATACACTATTTGTGACCTCTTAAAAGAATGAAAAATAATATAGATATGATTAGACATCATTTGGGCAATAAAGATAATTAAATGCATATGTATGAATTTAAGCACATGGAGAGAGTTCATTGTATTGGCCGAGTACACAGTCCTGTCAGTTTCCACTATGAGGCACAATAGTCGCATATCCGGAAGTTTCTGGAAGGCAAGAGAATCGCATAACCAGCTACGACCATGACGAGGAGGAGTGGTCTTTGGTACCGTTTTGCTGCCTCTGTATCTCCGGGAGCGAGCAAATCTACCAGCTAGCAGAAAGCCGCTGTAAAAGTAAATGCCTTTTAAATTTAAAGCCAGTACCAAAAAAATGTATAGTACTTACATGCCGGCAGTGCGTATGTTCATTAGAATTCCCATTCGGGTAAATACAGGTCAATTGAGGAATCCTACAGGCATAGCAGTCAGCTGACGTTCACACCCCGCATTTCCATCTGCATGGGGCATTTGCACGATCCTTCATCCATTTTCCCCCGTTCTTTCTTACTTCATTCCCTCCTTTTTTTTTTCTTGTTTTAAGAGGGGGATGGGTGAGTCTATAAGAGGATTCCGCCATGAATAGACTTTTGTTTTGTGCTTTCTTTTTCCTCCGGACTCTGTCAATCGGTGGGGTGTCTCTCCGGCCTTCGATCTGCAGAGCGACCGGGGAGCGCATTCAGCGACGGCCCGGAATGCGGGCCACCAGGGCCGGGGACACTCCCCGAACGTGGCTAAAGTCCCGTCGTCCGGGGAACCTAATCAAAGCCATGTCCCAAACAGAAACCGGCCCACTTTAAAGACACATAGTCCTGTATGTATATATAACAATTTCTAGTGTCAGTAACCAACAACAGCATTACATTTATGTGTTTATATTGCTTAATTTCCTAATAATGTAGTTTTAATCTGTGCATTAACTTTTTTTTAACTAAACAAATGGGGAGGCGGCCAAAAGTCCTCTGCTCCTCCCGAACCATGACATTGCAGACGTGATCGGACCGGGCCTGTGCCACATTCTGCAGTAGGAGGTGAGGTATTCCAGACATGCGTGGTGTCGTAAACGCCGCGAGCGGCCAATGTGAACTATGCCAGCGATTCAGAGCTCAGCGGAACGCGCGTCAGAGCTTAAGGATAATACCCTGCTTCATTCCAGCGGCAAACAATCTGCGCTCTTTGTTCTATTCCTGTGTGGCGAAGTCAAGAAGTCAGAGCTTTCGGGGGCCGCGAAGGCTGCATTTATTATTAGCTATTTATTTGTTATTCGTCTCCTCTGATGAAAAGATTGCGGATTGCGTCGTTCGGCCGGTGCTCCAGAGCGTTCCCGGTCAAGTGCGGGTGCAAAACGACGCAAAAAAACAAACGGTGGAAAAAGTCCAGGTGAGCAGGGGAGCTGCTGCCAACTACCCTAATTAGATGAGAAAAAGGCTACATTTATACTGAGCATTTATCGGCAGAACTACTTCATTTTAATTGCGGGCTATTTCTTCATTGTCCTGACTGCCCTTCTTTTGGCCTCCCCGCACGGTCCAGAAATAAGTGAATTTGCACCTTTAAGTTGCCCCCAGTGTATCATATATCACGCTTGTACTGCAATAGACAGGCATCCCGTCCAGGGCTGCCCCTGACGTGGCTCCAGGCTCCCCGTGACACGGTACCCGATATGCGGTTACAGAGGATGGATGCGCGGAGGCATGTATGTAAGTTTTCAGCATTGTGCCATACATCCAGCACTTAATACACATATGGGCCAGACGCTCTATAGGGCAGAAGGTCCCTATGGGGATACGCTCCATGGGCTTAACCCATGACCGCTAATCCATGACAGTGTTGGGTCACGTCAACTGCCCAGTTCCAGCCGCTTGACCCGGGGAAGGAGGGACCATCACTGCAGTCAGAAGTTCATTGCCCCCCCCTTTCGGCACATTCCTCCTGTAATTATATTGTTTGCTCAAGCGTGACCCTAAATTACCACCGTGGCCGCCGTTGACAGAACGCGCTCCTGTCGCCGCGGTTATCATAATTAATAATTCAATCTTCCCGTGGCACGACATGGCTGCCATATAGCAGAGCGGCAAGCTCTTCTGCCACCCGGCCGCGTTCGCAAGCCGCCATCCCCGCGCCGCGCCACACAAAACAGCTCCGACCTTTTGGCTCGCCTCTCCAGACGTGCGGCTTTGGTGGCTCGGGCCTGTCACGCTCACGCCTGGCCCTATACGCCCCAGCGTGCATGACAGACTCGCTCAATAATTTAACACCGTACGGTTTGCCACTTATTAGACATGATGCCTGTACACGAGCCAGATTCGCCGGGTCTGAATCGATGTGACTGGGGACCAAAATATAACAGGCGAAGAGCGAAACGCAAAGACCGAGAATAGATCCGCGTTATGTCTGAAGGCATCTCATCCCCACCTGCCGACCAGCCCAAGTCTCCGAAATGCTAACGATATTTAAACAGGGGCATGTGAGGCATCCATCTCTCTGCGTCTGCTCGAATTGCGGACGCGGTATTCTTATGAGGCGACTATGTGCATCAAAGCTATCACTTTATACCAGTTACGTTTGCAGAAAGTGAGGTTCAATAACTCGACGCATCCACAGGCTAAATTGAAAACCAGCTGTTGGATCTCAGTCTGCTTTCAACAGAAGTAGCTATTGGTCAGTGTGAGTGTTATGGTATATGCCAGTGTGTATGTTCAAGCTCAGCGCTGTGGATTAGCTGGCAACACTAATGCCTCACATCTCCTGGAGTTCAAATGGGCCTCTGTTTGTGGAGTTTGCATGTTCTCCCTGTGTCACAAGGGTTTTCTCTGGGTACTCCGGTTTCCCTCCCACAGCCTAAAGACATGCAGATAAGCTAATTAGCATCTCTAAATTGTCAGTAGTGTCTGATTGTGTGTGTATGTGTGTGGGTGCCCTGCAATGGACTGGCTTCCGTCCAAAGTGTCCCTCTGCCTAGTGCTGCGTGAGACAGTCTCCCTGTGAGCCTGACCAGGATAAGTGGTTGAAGGATGGTTGGATGTTCAAGCTTAAAGATAAAATGTCAGTGAATGCTGAAATTCTTACAGTATTTGGCTGTGCAGTTAAGACATTTGAGGTGTTAGCGTTTTATTACTATTATTGCTGCTGCTGTTTGCCGGTGTCTCGGTCTGTCTTGATGAGGTGACTAAACAACAATCAGCGCCCGCAAGTCCCAATGTGATCGGCCTCCGTACATTACGCAGTTCAATTCCCCAGAGTGCGTCGCCTGGGAATGCGACGGGGCGTGTGACGTCAATGGCACTTTTTGTGGGCCGCCGGACACCCCCTGGTCATCCAGATGAGTCACGCACAGTTTCTGCCCTCGTGTGTTCCAAAAGTAATCTAGGCCGGCGGCAGAAGATAGGAACGTGGTGTGGGAAAGGAGACAACTATCATTGTGTGTGTTGGCTGCATTGGGCTCACACAAGTATGCGCAGAAATACTAACACAACTACTCTAATAACAATGCAGCCATACAGAAGACAGACTAATTGGTAAGACTTAATTCACTGTAATTAAATAAAAAGGATTACTTTACATGCATGCAATTGGGCAATCCATAGTTTTCGGTGAATTCATTTGTTTAGCGCACTGGAATAATCAGACTGCTTTAAAAATAAATTGGTGAATTAATTCATGGATTAGTTAATTAATTTACCGGATGTATTCTGAAAATATGTACTGTAATATCACATCCTTGCATATGCCAGAAGTGTGTGGTTCATTTATTTATTGACATTTATTTCATTATTCTGGGTGGCAGTTGGCTGGAAGATTCATCTCGATTGTCTGGTAAATGAAAAGTTTAGGTGCAGGCAGATCTTTAATTATGTATAATATTCTTTTGCCCTGTTTTGTGCAATCTCAAGGGTGGACTCATTCAAATCATCTACTTGAAAGTTTGAAACACTCCAGTGACAAGAATATTAATATGCCCACAGAGTCATACGTGTTTCAGCTCATACATATTCAATTTCCCCCACGGTCCAAGGATTTATGTCAAAACTTCGCTAAACTTGTAGTTGCCGTCCGTGCTGGATAGCGGCATGCCAAAGGGAAGCGGTGGCCAGCTTCAGAGGTACACAAGGTGGAGAGAAGCAGGATCACAGAGTGGTACAGAGGTCAGTGGGGCCCCACCACGTTCCAGCTGCTGGTATTTAAAAAAAAAAAAAAAAAGAATCGTTTGTTTTTTAAGACAGTCATGAATCGGAGTTTAGGATTATCTGTTCATTAACAATGGCTTAGTAGAAGCCAGTCAGGTGGAGCAAACGCCCAGCTGCTAATGAAGTTTAAACAGATAAACTTTATCTAATTATGGTTAATTAGCATAGGCCTGGGCTCCAGTGGTCTTTGATCTGACCGGTGAGCCATTATGCTCGAAGCAGATAGCATCTCTCCTTTGCGTCCTTACATGGGGGCAGTGGAGATTAACCAGGGGTTAATGAGAGGGAAAGCAAGTGTGAGTGACTTGCTGGCTTTTCACGGGTGCGGGGGGGGGGGGGTGGCTTGTGATTGATGTGTTTGCGCCCCCCAGAAGCCGTGCTGTTTTTCTGAAGCTCCACACTGGCAGAGCGAGGATCGGCTGTCAGGCCAGAGGCCGCGCCACGGGATGGAGGACCGGACTCTTGACGGGAGTCGCCCTGGGGGACCCACGCCCTCTGACAGGGCGGCGTTCGGGAGGGGTGCCCTGCGCTGTGGGGGGATGGAGACATGCGCTGGCCAGTGCCGGGAGGTTACCAGGGCCAGCTGGGAGCGCCGAGGGTGCAGTGGGGGATGGAGCGGACTATTTAACTGACCTGACTCGGAAATAGGCAGAAGGCCCCCTTAGTGTCTGGCTGTGGGAAACCAGGATTCTAGCAAACAGGCATCTTTGTTCTGGAGGAAACATATGGCAGAGGAGACAGGGTGCACACGGCTGACACTCATCCCCTCCTTATCTGAGGCTCTTACAGGGGATGGGGCAGTACCATAAGCTTAGCGCTGTATGTTAGCCATTTTTTACAGGTGAGAAATTAAAGTAATTAAAGTGTAGCACAGCAGGTTAAGGGTCTGTGTCCATGTCCAGAAAGTTGTAGGTTAGAATCCCGTGGTGTGCTGAGTAATTATATCACCGTCGGAACCGTCAGCGAGGCCCTTACCCCTGACTGGCGGGTGATGGCTACTCTCACTCCGAAAGTGTGTGTATATATGTCACTCACAGAGAGCATGATGGGATACATTTACATTTACAGCATTTGGCAGACGCCCTTAGCCAGAGTGAGTTACATAAGTGCTTTACATAAGTGCTTTACGCTAAAGCTTCTCTGTTCTCACACAGGGATACCTCGCAGCTTAAGTGGTCTTTGATGCAATGTTTATACTTCTGTAGGTTACTCATTTCTATCTGTTCACTTTTTGTTAGTTTGCAACACAGCTAATTATTTTATTAATGCGTTTGTATAATGCAGGATGTAAGTGCTTCATTCAAATGAGCGATCCAAAGTTAGACACAAGAAGCCTGTTAGTGTTGCTGCCCATTGGGCAGAGGAGGGCTCTGACGTCACAGCACGCGGCGTGTAGCATGTTAATTTAACGATTCGCAGGGAGACAGACGTCCCTTTCACCCCTCTGACTTTTCTGTCCTTTCACGTTTCCCCGCAACTTCGTACTCAAATGTGAATTTAAAAGTAATTTGGAGGAGAGAATTCTTTAAGTCATAGCTAAGGAAAGATTTTATTGAATAATTCTCACAGCTTAGGATATTAATTGTTGTAGTTTTAAGATATGATTAGGTCAAGTGTATCGATCCCAGGGGGAATTTCTTGTGCATGTAGCAGAAAGCTGCGGATATAGCGCAAAAAATGCATGGATGTATATATAAATGTATAGATGATGATTTTATTTGTTTGTTTATTTATATGGCTAGTTCTGTTTAACGTTACGATTATTTACACCTTTCCGGGCTGACATTAGGATTTTTTAAACTATGGCGTTAAATGATGTAGCCCATTGCCATGAAGGGCTCGATGGCAACACTGACTCTGAAGGGTCATCATGCTTCCGGAGTAGGGGCACACGGGAGGCTCACGTTATCCCGGCTTTAACCCCAGTCACTGTCACTAGCAAATTCAAGCCTGACAGTCCAGACAATGCCCTGCCTGCTGCTGATTGTCCTTTGCTGTTATGCAAATACTCTCCCTGCATACCCCCCACCCAATACACACCCCAAAGGAAGAGGGGGTTGGTTGGGGGGTTGCGTGAGGCTCCGAAGTCAAGGAATTGTTTTTCCAGCACCAAAACATGCCTTAGAGT
This sequence comes from Petrocephalus schoutedeni, assembly GCA_026780765.1. Lineage (NCBI taxonomy): Eukaryota > Metazoa > Chordata > Actinopteri > Osteoglossiformes > Mormyridae > Petrocephalus > Petrocephalus schoutedeni. The sequence continues at coordinate 26,813,674 of JAODKL010000118.1, forward strand.
CCCACTCGCCTCTGGACTCCAGGCCGTAAATGTGCAATGTGTTTAATTACACATTTTGAAAATTCCTTTCCTCACGCATGGGCTAATAAACCCCAGTACACCTCTCGCCATCCGTATGTCACTGGACCAGAGAGACACTGCCTTACGAATGCCTGGCCAAGATAGTACCCATCCTTCTCTGCTGTCGTTATTCCCTCTCTTCTTATAGAGGTCCCCGTCTAGTTTGTGTGGCCTTTATCGGCGGGACATGCTTGAGACTATGAATTAAGACCAATTTCCTCAATCAGACTCTGAAGACATCCCATCTGAAAGCACAGCAGAACACTTGTTTTTCACAAGAAGTGTGAGCCACCCACAGCCCATGTGATCCATGTTATACGCTGAAGGACACTAAATGGCGCTATGTCGAGTGCTTCAGCTCTGCCGGAAAGCATCTGATCACATTCTGGCCATTGTGTAACACATCGATGACACAGAACACAGAAAAGGCCAGCTTACATTGTTTGTGTCTTATCTGTGACCTTTTTCATGACATATAAATATAACAGGATCACACAATTTTATCATAAAGAAATGTACAGTTCATTTAGGTAGTTCTGTATATTCCCCTTGATGGTAGAACTATAATAATCAATTATATGCAATTACTGTTATTATGCATCCATATGCTTTCCAAAACACTGTTACCCAGAAGTTTGATGAAGATTCTCTGGTACTGTAGGAGCCAAATCCCTCCTAGAGGTTTGTGCAATAATGGATATTACCTAATTAGGTTTTATCTTGTTATTAATGTCTTTCATTTTATTTGGTGTATAATGTATGATGGGTGCCTGGTACTTTAAGGACGTGGTACAGTCGCTACATTAACAAGCCTAAGTTTAACTTTCACCTTTGGGATGAACATTTATTGAAGGCTCATGGTTTTCTGACCATTCTCGGATCCTGATTTGGAAACCCTCACAGGGCGGCAGGTACCAAGGCCACACTTTCGCATGACATTCATCTAAGGAGCCTGACGCTCTGGAACCGAGTGAAGTGGCTAGAGAGCAGCTGAAGTGGAAGGCGAGGCAGAAGAAAGGTAGCTGTGTTATTAGTTGCTTAGCCAGCACAGGCTTGTGGGGGGCCCAAAGCCCGTCCTACGCAGTGTGCCACACCAGGCAGGGGAGCACGCTTCACAAGGAAAACACACACCATCGCACAATATGGCAACTGGGAACTCGGCAATTTAGCAACCCCTATTCACCCGGCTGCATGTTTTTGGACAGGCGGAGGGAACAGGAGTACACACACGCACACACATGTTTGTGTTCCTATCTTAGTGGGGACCCTCCATTAATTTCTATGGGAAAAAACCCTAATCCCAATCACGACACCCTTAACCCCTACCCAGTCCTAACCTTAAACGTAAGTAACTAAACAAAATACAAGACTTCTAGCATTTTTTTTTTTTTTTTATTGCAGTCAGCGATTTTTATAAAATGACGTGGGAAGTAGTGAGGTCCAGCCTCGCTTTTTAAGGATTTGCTATACTTGTGAGATCTTTTGGTCCTCACAAGAATAGCAAAACCTGCACACACACA
>JAODKL010000118.1:26815353-26825788 GCA_026780765.1 Petrocephalus schoutedeni
GCCTCGCTTTTTAAGGATTTGCTATACTTGTGAGATCTTTTGGTCCTCACAAGAATAGCAAAACCTGCACACACACAGTGGGGGCTTTGGAAGCTTTAGGTGACAGTCTTTAAATCTAATCTATGGCACCAACCCCTTGCAACTTAAATGCTAATCTTAAATGCTAAGACTTTCCCATACTTTATAGTGATCATACATGCTCCAGCGTCATAGGCTTCAAACAGTAATCGCAATCCCAACGGAACACACAGCCCTGCGATTCCGTCACGGTGAATCTAATTACATCCGGTTATGATCGCACAATCAAATCAAAATAATTACTATAATCAACAGCATTGTTTATATTAATCAGTAGCTGTTCTTAGTGGCGAGTGCTAGCAACGGGGAAATGAGCGTGTGGGATCTGTTAGCCTACAAAGTCTGCGCAAATTTGTCAGTAGTTTTCAGCTCCCTTTTTCCCAAAGTTTTCTCGGAATATTCCCACGGTACGAATGTCGGGGGGGGGGGAGGAGGGTGCTAGAGAGAGAGAGAGACAGGGAGAGCGAAGGCGAGAGAGCAGGAATGAAATAAATAAACAAGAAGAAGGGAAAGGAACAAAGGGAGGGCTCCTGCTCAGCGGCGGCGTTCCCATGAAAGGGACGGCTCGTTAAAGCCGCCGCAACAGAAAGGGCAGAGCAACCGACGGCGTCGCTTATTGACAAGCCCCAGCCTGCCTCTGTCCCGCTAATGACGCTAATTGTGCGGCTCGCCGGTTAGGAGTCAATAACTGACGAGCTTCGTATGCAAGCGAAAACGCTTTATTTTGCATTTCCAAGACGAACCGCATGCCCCGCCCCCTGGTTGCCATGCAAGTCGGTGGATGTGATTGGGCCTTCTCACCGTCAGGAAGCTAGAGTTCTTTAGCGTTATAAACTTCCGATGTAAACACGTAACGTAATGTTTTTGTTTCTTCAATTTTTTTTTTCGCTTGCCAGATGCTAGCTCGATTTTTAACGCTGGCACAAACATGTAAGGAATGCTTGTGTATTTCTGTCTCTGTAACTGGAGGCCACATACAGGTGGGATAATTTACAGAACGTCAGCATCCATGAGCACCAGCATTTTCATGACATCTTAGTTCATTTATTTTATTAATTGTTTTAAAATATATAGTATTTGTGATGGGGAAAAGACCAGCTATATCGAGTCTGATTCAAGACCGAGACCTTAAAGGACAGAGATCAAGTCATGACCAAGACTTTGGGTGGGTCTAGATCGAGTCAATACTGAGACTTTGGGTGGGTCGAGACCAAGTCTACCAAAACTAGAAAAAAATCAAGCCCATTTCTGAGACCATGGCTTTATTTATATTAATTAAGATTTGCCAGAGTGGGGGTCATGGGGGGGGGGAGTAATGTGGGAAGGTAAATAGTGAAATATTATAACTAGGGTAAATGGAACACATGCTGGGTGATCCTGTAATATGCTGGATGGATAGCAACTATATTTAGATCAGACCAATCAACCCCCCCCCCATCAATTTTATAAGCTTGGTAATGTTTTATACTAGTCAGGATCAAAAACAAGAGAAATTATTTGCGGAATGTCTGAGTCGTAGCTATTTCTGTCTACTAGCAGAACCTTATATATGTAAAGCTGATATTGTAACGTGAAGGCAAACCAATAAAATAAGTCATATAAACAGCATAAAAACAGCAGTTAACGTAATTCCTTTGTAAGCATCTGGGGATAACTAACCTGGTTCTAACAACATCCACTGGAATGAGCAGTTTACATCTCGCTGTATAGCAGAGTGTGTTTTCATGCTAGAAAATCACTTTAGTGATTAACATCGTCAAACCGAATAACGGCATCTTGTCTGCTCTGTGGGGATTCCCAAGGCTGCACTACACTCTGTGACCATCTTTTCAAGAGTAAATAAAATAAGTCAGGATATAGCTAATGCAATGAAGGGGAATAATAGGTGCATTTTATTTCTGTTTTATTAATGCAATTTCGTTTTTGAGAGGAGTGAGAGAAATATTTTTCCACTGTGGTGAAAAAAATGGTTCTTTTTTTTTGGAAGAAAATAGAAGAGTTTATAATCTTATTTACCCATAATCAATATAATATATCTTTACAATATCTTAGTATGAAGTAGCATATGTAGAATAAATATCTGCAACTGTTTACCTAGATTATATGTTAATGCCTAAAAATATTGGGTGTGAACTTTGGATCAAATCCTTCACATTTTCCTGAAAAAGGCTGAAATCGTGGAGTGTCCAGCGGTTTTGAGACGTGTACAGGGTGGTATCCTCTCAGAGCTGGGGCAGAGGAGCATGTTTCAGAATTCGCTCCCCAACACAATCAGCTCCTGACTTAATGTGGAAGGAGCCCCAGCTGGGAGGGCCATTGATCCCAGTAACAGCCTGATTGTGCCCTCGCAGAGTGGGAGGGTAGGGGGTGGAGCGAGTGGGCTGGCCCAAGGCTTTGAGTGAGGCCTAGCAGGTGTAAACATCCAGTACTTTTCTTCCCATGAGTGAGCAACAGGCCCATGGCGGGCTGAATAATAGTGCAAAAGATCTAGAAATAAACCGCTTTGTTTATGTAATTAACTATGCTGTTATTTCAGAAAAAAAATCACGAATGAATAAAACACACATGAGAAAGCAGCTGCAAGATTCTTTTAAGATGAATACAATTAATAATAATTATGGCATTTCTATATCTGATATGCAAAAATTATGCTATGTAAAAAAAAAAATTAAGGTTTCCAAAAATGATTATTCTTAAAAGGTTTGACTTACACCCATGGAAAAAGGCCTTATAAGGCTGAGCCTCAGGAAGTCCATCATTGCTAAAAATACAGCTGCCTAACTCAGTTAGCTGACGTAAAAACAGCCCTCATCTCATCTATTCAGTGTGTCCTTTTACAAAAACTCTCATTGTTTTGAACATGAAAACAATATTGGCGAATTAACACTTTTAAAGTCTACCATTGGCTGGTAGTGAAGACATATTTAGCAGTAAGATTAATCAATTCCTTTGCTGTAAATAAAGACACTCAGCTTTAATAAACACCCAGCGGTATCAAGGCGACAGTAGGCGACATTATTATAATGTACATAGGGCATGTGCTGATCATGTGAATTGTGTGAAGAATGACACGGCGCAACACGGTGCCGTCACCTTCGGGGTCATTTTCAGCCCCCGACCGATAACAGGTAGGGTTTCGGCCGAGGGAGACACGATCCCCACAAAAGGTATCTGAAAGCTATCGAGTTGCACGTCCCAGGAACTGGCCGGCCCATTTAAAGCCAAGGCCTCACGACCTTTGCCCTCTTCTCCAAACTGAAAACAGATGCAGCCACGGGGGCTCATATCCGGCCATAAATAAGCCGGTGAGGAATTTTTCACCACATCGTTCCTGCTATTATTTCTCTTCTCCCCATTGAATCATATTTGTTTTCGATCCTCGCGACTCGCATAAAGTCTTTTTCTTTGAAGACTTTCATTAATTATGCCCACTGCCAAAACGTTGTTATTGTTCCTGGCATGGGAATGAGCTTGTTTATAACTCTGACCTCTGGCGTTTCGGGTCTTAAAACGGCTCCTCTGTCAGCAGCTCTTACTGCTAAGGTCACCCCAGTTCTGTTTACTCTTAGGCTATTATTTATGCTGCGAGGCTCCGAAAGGCAGTTCAGAAGCCCACCCCTGGCAGATATATATATATATATATATATATATATATTTATATATATATATAAGATGGGAGAAATACATCATTTGAGGAGACACAGTTGTTATGCACACTTCATAGCAAACTGGTGATTTGTGTCACTCCGTAGTCTCACGTTTGTAGTTGTTAATGGGCCCAGTCCCATCATCACTAACTATTTGAAAACCAAACTGTGAAAAGGAAAAGTCTGATTGGAGGTCTCATTTAGCAAACTTTAGCGTAAATTTCATTAGTAAAGAATATGTACGCACATTTCGGCTTCTTTTTGTGCGTAAGCAACTTTGATAAATGAAACTCCTAGCATATTGTGTTTATATAGTTGTTTATAGCGTGTGTTTGGTTGATAGTGCGAGTGCTCCTTGTTCTTTGCAAAGCTCTACTTATTTCTTCTTATTTATTGTTCTAATGCTGCCCCACCCTGTGACCATGAACAGAATCTGAGGATAGATGGATTGATGGATTCTGTCCAATGGCTGAAATGTCGAAGTTCTTTCAGTAAGGTGTGAACTTAATTCAAAGAACCCCACAAATGGAAGAGTGAAAATACTGTGGTTATTTTATTAATACTAGTAGAGCTCTCTGGACCTCAAGCCACTGCCTTCGGGCTGTTTTGTAGGAGGCGATATGTCAGTGCAAGCTGCCACGTTTGGAATGTTCATTGCACATCTTAAACAGCCTGTTAGGTATGACGTGTAACAGGACCGCGGCTGACGCCAGCTGCAGTCTGCATGTTGGGGGGAGGTGTTGGTGTTGAAGTTGACACACTCATTCGTGTAAGACTGTCACCTGTTCGCGATCTTTTCCAGTCCCAGAATTTTCTGTGCCAGATTGCTGTAGGGTTGAGATAACTACTCTGCTTAGTTCTGTGTAGGTGGCTCCTCTGATGTCTGTGGGCCACGTATCCATTCTTCCGCTCTCTATATATCCATCTCAGGACACATACACCATCCACACTTATAGACGATTGGGCAACTCCGATTCACCTTAGCATGCTTTTTGACTGTGGGGGGAAACTGGAGAGCGATGACGTGGGGAGAACATGCAAACTCCACACACACAGCCAGGGATGGAGACTCGAACCCTGGTCCCGGAGATGTGAGGTAAGCGCTAATCACTGCACCACCGTGCCACCCCCAGAGGCAATTTAAAAGCTTCCATTTTCTCTTCTGGTGTTTCTTCATTATGTCCGTCTGCTGACACCTCCCTCCCCAACACACATTCACATTTTGGTTTCCTGCAGTGTCTTTGCATATAAGAGCTAGACTGAATGTGTTCTGATCAGGAGGACGTGCTTGGATAAAAGCCGTATACCTTCCAAACTTCCAGCCTATGCATGTTTTATCTTTGACTTTTTTATGCATTTCTTATTAAATTGTGTGCCATAGCAGTTAAAAACTTGTAGCCGAAGGTTACCTGTTCTATTCCAAAATCCAAGCAGTATTTTCATTCAAGGTGTTTAATCTTAGGTGTTAAAATGAAAATGACCCTCTGGGATGGATGGATGGATGGATGGATGGGTGGGTTAGGTGTGGCACAGATATGTAGTTATTTAGTTAGTGGAATTAAACCAAAAGTTTCCTTAGGAAGCAGCAAAAATATATCTCCTATAGGAAGCCATTGCCTTTTTGTTGTGGGTAAGCAGAAACCGATTATGTTTATTTTATTTTACCCTTTGGCAGTTTTTTTTTTTGGGGGGGGGGAGTGTTGTTTGAACTCCCTGGAGTGGTCGGACAGCAGACACCTGGCCGATTAAGGACACTGATCTGCTTCCTATGCTGCTCTAAGCGGATGGCACTGTTATAGGTCCCACTATTACGGGAGGCCTTGGGACTTCCTGTTTGGGTGCCTTTCCCACTAAGGTTCCTTTCTCATGCATATGACTGTCAGAAAAGTGGCATGCATTAGCAGTGTGGTATTTGTCTGGGCTCCATCACTGTTAGGTGCATGTCACAAATGCAGGCTGACAAGCACTTACTGTATTTAACTTACCGGCACACAGCGAAACGTCATCACGGCTACGCGGAAAAGCCTCACCATTGTTCCGCCCCTTCCACAAAGCCTCGGCTCTGGGATATGACCCCTGGGAAGGGGGTCGGCCTGTCTGAGTAAGGAGGCAGAATGTGATTCGGGGATGGGAGGAAGGGGCTGGGAGGTGTCAGTGGTGGAGGGTGGGGGGGGAGGTGCACTGCACTGGATTAGGAGATGGGCATGGGGTCCAGAAATAGGGTGCAGGGTTGCGTTTTAGGGTCTTCAGGGTCAGAGAGAAAACAAAACTCAATCGTATACCATGGGGAAAGAGAGCCAGGTGAGGATCTGTATGTACTGTATGTGGATCATCATGCATGTGTCTGAGGCCACATGACTGTGGTTCTGGGGCCGTCGCAATGGGGAGGTGAATACCTGCAGCATCTGGAAAAGGCAGCATGATGTAAATGTGTGCGCTTCTGAATTTTGGCTGTCTTTGCCCCCCCACACACACACACAGACAGTGTGTTATTCGTACATATTCTGCATGTTTAGCGCGTCAAACACAATGGCAGTCACTGGCAAGCATGAGCCCCACCCACAGGTGTTCTATAGACCATGCACACTTTGTCCCCCTTAGATTCTTTTCTTAAATTCTCTTCCCTGTTACATGAGAGATAACTCACCTTCATCGAATCCAGACAGGCGGCTCAGAGTCTCTGGGCCAGCGGTGACATCAGAGGGTCCGAGGGTCATGACCCCATCAGGACCGAATATGAAACGCAATCAGTCATATGGACAATTAGAAACTCCTCAAATCTTTTCATCTCACTGACCTTGAACTGGGGGACGTCCAGAGTCTTACTTTAACACCGATCTTCACTGCCCTTCCTTAAATGTTGTTTTTAAGTCACCGAATAACCTGTTCCTCAAATAAATGGTGCGGCTAATCGCTATAGTAATAGTCATGCGTGTGCTTGTAATGTTCCATTTAAATTAAAATTGAAAGTTCTGTATTTATTTTCACAGTAATACAGGGGTACAATTATTACGCACAGGGCTCCCGCTTGGCCAGTCTGGGTGGGGGGGCATTTGTAATATCTTGGCTTTTCACAGCCCTCACTCAGAAGAAAGGGCTGTACAGTATGCATGAAGTGAAGAACATGGCATCTGATTTATATTACAAGACAGAGGACATGAACATCTGTGTCTATGTGACATCCCCTGGCCCCAAGAGTAGCAGTCAATTGCGGTTATTTCTAGTCAACTGGATATAATGATTGCTGCACAATTAAACCAGTATCATGCCTAAGTTCCCTGTGTGAAACCTACTATGGTAATGTGATTGCATTTATACCATGTCTTTGGTTTGGAATGCATTCCAACTCCCCATTGAAATAGTACTTGGCATCAGTAGAACATCAAAGTATCCAAAAATGCTCAACAAATTAGGCTGGCAATGCAGCTTGCACCTCCAGCTGCCTCTGCTGTGTGTGTAGCGTGTCCATCACGTGGGTTTGCTATAGTCCAAAAACATCCGGTTATGCTTAGTGGCATGTTGAAATTGCTCCTAGTGTGTCTGTGCCCTGTGTTTGGGAGTGGCATAGTGGGGCATCCCATCCAGGGTGTACCCCTGCTTGTGCTTTACACTGACTATCATGGTTTCCAGGAACCCCTGAAACCCTGTCCAGGAAAAGCAACTGGAAAGAGTTCATCTATACTGTAGTTTCTCTGATTTTCAATATAACCTAGCATATTATGTTCTAGGTACTGCTGTGGCACCTGATTATCTGTCAGTCAATCAATCAATCAATCAACCAATCTATCTATCTATCTATTGATCGATCAATTGATGAAAGCCCATCAGGACTGTATCTACTCAAAGTCTGATAGCCCCAGCGGTTACTGTGTGAGCTCCATCTGTTCATAAAATGGGTATATCAGGTCTTCAGCTCAACCACTTAGGCCTCTCGCCAGAAGATCACCCAGGCTTGGCCTTCACCTATGGCCGGTCCAGGCCCATCGTGCACCCCTTTCTCTGCTTGCTGCGACCAACTAGTACATCCTTCTGTTTAGCAGCCACAATAATCGCAGATCTCTGGAGGCGGCCTGTAAAAGACGAGGATCGGCCCTGGCTTACAGGTAGCATGGCAGTCCCATGTTCCCATTCTTACCCGCGCATCCATTCACCCAATCATTTGCTTAGTATGTAGTCATTTACTCTGAAGATGCTACAAATGCGGGCTGCATCACGAAACCGAAGAAAAAAGAAAACCAAAACATCTGTTTGGAAGCAGCCTTCTGGTCGAGAGTTAGATGTTCTCACACACAGTGTGGAGTTTCTTTTGTCCGGGATTTCCGCGCCTGGCTGAATATGCTGCAGTAATTAGTGGTGACACTAAACATGCCTCAGACTTACAGTAGCTCCCCGGCAGCCCATCAGCCCTTCATTGTCACAAACAAGGCCGTTTACTTTTTCCCGCTGTGGTGCCGATTGCTAAGCTCGGTTCTTCCTAAGCCCGGTACCAGCCGTGTCAAATACTCTCCAAGTGAATTCCCTCTCCTATTTTTGCCTGTTTCTCCCCCCGGAGGAGCTACGTGTGATATTAGGCTCGGCCTGATTCTTGTGCTCTGAGGAGGCATTCTAGCCAGGATTAATATCTTCTGACTCTTTGACGTGAGAACCATGTACCATAAAAAGAGGTCAAAGATAAAGAAGGACGGAAAAAAGGATCGCGGGAAAAAAAAAAGGGTTTGCGAGAACTTTAGTCCTAGTTCAACTTCTAACGCGGGTTGTGATTCTGCAAAGCAGAGGTCGGAGGAGTGAGGTGAACGTTTTGGCCCAAGCTGTTGGGTGTAGAGTACCATGTAATATCTGGGTCTCGTTTTCCGAGAATCGCACAAGTCATTGGTCAACAAACATCATGATGGATCAAAATTGGCAAGTAGGTCAATTCACAGTTCGAAGATCCCGAAGGAGATTCTTTAACAATGACGTGTGCAAGCACACTATTGGTGAATAGATTACAGAAAACATATTGGTGAATAGAGTATTGAAAACATGGGAATTGTAAAAAAGGATTCCAGTCTGTTCTTGTTTTTGCCTTTAAGAGGACAGTTTGGGCTGGAAGAAATGTCTAAATCTGATGAGAATGTGTCCCAAATTGTTACTTATTTGTAACCCTCTAGGAGCTGCTGTCAAGACTTGGTTGGACAAATTTTATACCATAGAAGGTCATTCAATAAGCCCCACTGTAAACATGCAAAAAAGTCTAAAAGAACTATGCTGATTCAATCTTAGCCCCAAAACTGTTTTGGCCTGTCAAACTGTCATATAGGAACCTCACAGCCACAAACCCTGGGGTTTGCTTGTGTTTTAGCAGGATACATGTCTTGTAGTGGAATCTCAGGTCATGTTTTGGGTTCCGTCTCAGAACGATTTTGGCTTTCTCTCCCTAGGAAAATTGAGGCTAGCTAAATTTTCAGTAACTCGCTATGATACAATGGAGATAAAATGAAGATGCTGATTTGTCTGTCTTTTCCTCCAATCCCATTTTGTTCTCGAATTAAAAAAAATTGCTAAACAGGAACACAGGTGCTTAACGTCTTGGATTTGCACTTGAGATATGTCATGTATATCATGGCCACTTCCATGTGTGAGAAGCTCTGTGGCAGTCAGGAACATCCCACGTGAAAAGTCTTTTGATATAATAGCTATAAGATATACACCTTTCCTCGAAAAGGTCACGGAGATATGCTTGAAGTTATTGTCAGTTCATCGCTAGCTGTGGGAATTTGTCTTGTTTAACATCCTGGATGTGGGATTTTTCTTATGTTGCAGGCACATGCTCTGGGTGATGGGACATCCGTCAGTGGAAGCAGAGAGTTTTGCAAGAGGACACAAATTACATGAATTACTGTTAGGAATTCCCACTGGTGGGTGGCAGGGTGGTGTGGTGTGTAGCACTTCGGGGGGGTTGGACCTCAGAGGTGGTCCAACATGTATGCGTGTGTGCGCGTGTGTTTGCGCACACGCCCTGCCATTTTCACCTAGGGTCTTCTTCTACCTTGTGTCCCCTGCCTTCTGACATAAAGAGGTGTGCCAGCCTGTCCCAGATGATGGATGGAGATACCAGAAATGCTCTCGTCTTGCAACACCAAAAACTACCATGAGTGGAGCTGTCTGGAGACCAGGGATGAGCCATGCTGATACCACTGATTTCCTGCAGTTCCTGCAGACCTAGCCAGCTTCATAGTTTGCCTTCTGCTGGGATGTTAATAACATTACTCTAATTGCTCAACAAACATCACTGAGTCCCTTTCTCTGGGATTCACAGCTAAGTCCCTATAGGCTCCCATATGTCCTGTTCTACACTATTTCCACTGCTTCACAGATATTTACTGAATATCTACTGAAATATTTACTTCACTAAATATTTACTGAAATTTTTAGGGTTATATGCTATGATCTTGCATACAACCAGTTCTTGCCTTATACATGCCCTTTAGAATACCATTGCAGATCAGAATATTATATTTCAGAGAAGTGTTACAAGTTATGGCTGAGTCCCCAGACATCATCTGAATATTCATAAAGATTATAGCAAACTGTGTGATAATACACGAATGGCAGCAGAGTATGTTAATTACAGTATTTTTGTTTACACACTAAGGGGCAGCACGGTGGTGCAGTGGGTAGCACTGTCGCCTCACACCTCTGGGACCAGGGTTCGAATCCGGCCCAGTTCC
>JAODKL010000118.1:26841887-26865760 GCA_026780765.1 Petrocephalus schoutedeni
ACCCACCCCATGTTATTCGAAACAGTCAGCAACTTTTTCGTCATTATGTGAAATGCATTTGGACAGTTTCCTGACAATGTCGAGCTGCCGTGTTTCTGCGCCGCCTTCCGTTTAACCTCTCCATCTGCGTGGGGGGTGCACGCCACGCGCGCAGGTAATCTCTACTCCGGCACGGTGTTTGTTACCCGAGCAGGCAAATCTACGGACACCTTTTTTTTTTCTATTTTATTTTATTACACTTTTTTTTTTTTTTTTTTTTACACAGACAAACTCGAGAAAGACTGGCTAGCGAATCACCAGGTGTGGCACAGGGCAGCAGAGTTTTCGAGAGAGCTGGGAGATCGGAGCAGGAAAACGAGTCGCGGCCGAAGGTAAGCGGCCCAGTGAGCTAGCTGGAGCGACTCTGAAAGGTGGCGATGTGGACGAGGCTCCTCACAGCCGCTCTTAGGCCGGTACCTTCAGGTCGCATCATGTGGTGTCACCTGAGCGGCGCTTCCCACAGCTCGCTGATTCTGATAATATAATACAACTGCTGAGAGACCCGGATATGGCAGTGCCAATATACATCGATGCTTTTCACGCTGTCTTTTTAAAGATATTTCACTTTCAGGGTAATCGACTGTCCAAGACCCACCAGGGCCTGGTGCTCGTCATCCGGCAGCACGGGCAAAGCTCTTGAGTTCCTGAAGTCTCGGGGCACGCGTCGCTTTAAGCGCCACAGAGTGTTTCTCGCGCACTTCTCGGTGTGCGGAAGATACGAGGCGCGGTAGCTTGGCGATACAGATCAGCACCGTGTCTGAGCCGATTCCGGTGAAGCCGCTATGGCGGTCGCTAGGCTAACGCGCTAGGAGAGCTAAAACGCTGCCCCTCGTTGTGGTCTAATCAGCTTTGTCACTTGTTTTTCTTCTGCCCCTTCAATCCCAGAATGTAATCGCTGATCCTGGCAGCGATGAGAGCTAATTAGCCTCCAAAGCAGTTTGACATGTACGCTTTGACACAGGTCATAAGAGGCAGACTACAGTCAGGCAAGCCGCGGTAAGCTAGCATTAGCCTTGACCTTTAATGCAGCCCCCGGCCAGCGTGTGTGTGACGCACCATGCACTGTGCGCAGCGTTATCTTAATCAAATCTGTAATCTAATAAACCAAGTACCTTAAGCAACTAATGACAGTTTGTGTTGACCTTTTACACAGTTAACGACAGGCTAGGACAAAAATAACTCATAGAAGATTGCTAGAGGAGTACCTGGCTGCTCTGACAGCTAGCAGTGTTGTCTGCGGACGGGCTTGCTGCTGTACCCCCATGTAAAATACTTTTACCAATACTATAGTAAACAGCAGAGATGTGTAGTGCTCAGACTGACAAGCGCTAATCCACCGAATGCTTTGGGGGATGTGCGGGGGCAGATTACAAGAATGAGTTCTGAGACAAATAAATCAGGGCCAAAGCTAGGAGGAAAGTATTGTCTCAGGTAAAAAAAAGGTAAAAGTAAGCGAACATGTACCAGACATCTGAGGCAGACAATCACAGGTGACAGTCTGCCATGCCTTCGCAGCTGCTGCTCTCCGCGGCTCATTCAGTCGCTCGGATTGTTTTGCTGCCGTTTCTGCACTCCGCTCATCGGTGTCCCTGACATCGGCAGCTGGAAACCCCATATTGGAGTCTGGAGGCCATTGAGGACCGATCACTGAGTAATACTGTAGCAACAAGCGGTTCCCGATAGTCATAAGATGTCCAAAGCTTGCGCACTGGTCACTATTAATGCTTCCTGTTGTCCGACGATAAATGGCAAACAGGTCTGAGATCACCCAATCCCCTCTTTTGTATATTAGCTCTGGTACTGGTCTTTCTAAAAAGGACAGAGAGTCAAGTGATCGAAGTGACAAATGTTTCATAGGTTACAAAAGCAATGTTCCTCATTTGGTGTACAGTTTCAAATGTCCTACCTTCCCGACTATCAGCCTCACAAGTCTGCAGAGTCCATACTTCAAGTCACATATTACTACATATTATTTCACACATTGTACTGAAGGTGGTCAAAATGTATTTGATTTTTTTATGCAAATAAAATATCCCTTTTAGATAACTTTCAATGATTGTTCTCATTTGAAGCATATTAGACTATTGCATTGCAATTTCTCATTGTTAGACATCCAAAATAATATGATCTTAAGTTTGGTAGAAAAATAGACACAAATTTACCCATGACACGTGTCACGTTTGCCGGAAGCTTCCTGTTCAACAAAGTAATACAACAAGTGTATCGTAATCCAATGTATAACTGAGGGTTTTTTTCCAGTACAGTTTTGACATTTCAAAAATGTAATCACATATGCAATAAAAAATGTATCCGTAATGGATTTTCCCCTGGCTCTGGGCTTGATGGGCAAATTCAATTTTATTTCTGTCAGATCACCTGAAATGCGATTGCCGTCGCGCCAGCCATAGGGCCCGCCCCTGCCTCCAGCTGCCAAGTCTGATTGGACGTCACGCTGTCCGCTAAGTGGAAATGCTCGCACTTCCAAAGGAATTCATCCAGCTCTGCCGGACAAATTGCGCAATTGCATCTGACACTCGGCGAGGCTTGCGAGCAGTCCCCGCGCACATGCGGTGCAGGATTTGCGACATTAGGGTTTATTGGATATTTGATCCATTCTTACACATTTTATGATATAGCTCTGAATCAAAACAACTCAAGCATGTTTCAAACAACGTAACGTGACATGGATCGTGTGAAAAGCGCCACTAAAAAGTATACGTAGCTGACTTCAATTGCACTAATCAAATAGCTAAACCCCCTAGTCAGGCCCCAGGAACAGTGCTAAGAGATTGGCAGCAAGTACTTAAACAGAGCTTTCGCTCAGAAACCTATTTTACAAGAACCGATGAAACGGTGTAATCTCAGCTGGCCGGGGGCCAGGCGTGAGCTCATGAAATTACACGTGTGAGTTTTTTCACTACCCACTTAGAAGAGACTGAATCGAAATTCTGGAGTGTTCCTAGAGTGTTTTCTGGAGCAAGTCCAATGAACAGCCATTAAGGAAAGTACAGGAGTGTTTTTGCAAAGTTCGCCAGCGTCGTTCAGGCTAGGTGTGTCCGGGTCAGAGCCAGCTGACGCTTCTTCGGGCGAGCTGACCTCGGGCCAGATTACGGCCACACCTACGGATTACACACGCTGGATCCACCCCACTTGGAAGATTCCAGTCTGAGGTCATGTGCTGAGGGCCCGTTCTTGCTTTTGCGTATGTGTGCGGATAAACTTGAGTTTATGTTGAGATTCAGATCATTTAAAGGATATGATATCATTTATTGTGCCTTAGAGCACGTACACAAACACGGCGTAAGAAAAGATTAGTTTCCAGCCTCATTCTTTATTTTTCGCATGTTCCTAATCACAAGCAGTTGTTTTCGTTTTTTTGGCCGTGGTTCGTATAATTGTTTCCATACATCACATGTTCTGCATCAGGGGCCCATCCCTTTGTTTTATTTTCGTTGTCACTCTACGCCACGCGGCGATGGCCCGCGTACCTACCGGGCTCATTACGGTCGAGTTTCCTCGGGAGGAATCTGCACACTCGAGCAGGCTGGGAATAAACAAATCGTTTGCGGGAACAGATTCCCGGAGATTTACAGTTCCCCGGGGCCATGTCAGGCTGCGCAGGGGAGAGAGGAGAGGACTAATGCCCTCAAGAGCCGTCCTCTAATCCTGCCATGGCCGGCTTTTGGGCCAGCGTGTAATTAATCTTTTCAAGGGTGGACTTGGAGATTGACCCAGGACACAAATATAATGGCAGAAAGCACTGAGCTGTTAGGCGAGTATATCAAGTATATCCAAGCTACAGCTGTGGCCAGAGGACAAGGAAAAAATTCCCCGTGAATACAGCATAATGCACTGGTATCAACCAAGCCAAAGTGCCCGCAAATCCAATGGAGAGAAGATGCACGAACAAACATAGCGCTAATATTTAATATGATATTTTGAGATTTTTGTTGTCGTAGAGACTCCTAGTATAGGTTTCAGTTCGACTAGGCTTTCGACTGAATAAATTATTTACGTAATTAAGTTAATTTAGTGATATCTCTGTGCCGGGGTTGTTATTCGTTACAGGGGAGAAAAATTGTGGTTCTCCCAACCCCAAGGGGGCAGGGGTAAAGACCTGGGGGCTTTGGATAAATCTGGCACATTAAAGCTTCACTGACCTCTGCTGCAGCTATATTTAATGCCAGTGGTTCCGGTTCTGGCTGCAGAAAACTACGGGGATTTATAGGATTGTCTAACAAAGACTTACTCCTCAAAAAGACAGTTTGGGAGACATCTTCCTATAATAAAGTTGTTTTTTTTTTTTTTTTTTTTAAGAATAATGAACTTTGTAAAATATGCTGTTTTGGGATTAGACATCAAAACCGCATTAAAGTGAGAACTGATGAGGTTCCACAGCGACAAATGTGCTAGGAGGCTGGAGAGTTTCTGTGTGCATATACACACACAGAATACTTGTGCGCACATCATTCTTTCTCTAAAATTACCCAGGACTCTGAGGGTGTCCCCTTAGTATTGTTTATTTTGAGCTCTAACTGACCGCAAAGTGGGCCACTTTGAGCTATGGCCTTCCCAGTTGTAATCCTACTAATAATTTTCAATCAGATCACCCCTTTTCTCTGTATCTTCTCCCTCTCCCACCACTCCAACCCCAAATATAAATGTCTACGAGTCTGGAGTATAATTAGCCTTGATATTTTCATGCCAAAGAATGACTTTGGACTCGGGCTCGTGATCGTCATGAGGCAGAGGCTGGCCCGAGAAATATTAGAGAGTAATTAGCACTGTGCCCCCAGCTGCGGGGAAGCCCAGAGGCAGAGGGGGGGCAGCCGGCCCTTCATCGCGTTGTGCCGTACTGAGGCCCTCGGCCCCTAGGATCGGCATAGGGGGGCTGTGTGGGTCCTTTCTCTCCCCCGCAGGTACCACTGGGTGTCGGCCAGCACGCACCTCTGACGGTGTTAACGTGTTTTAACTGGCTGGCTTTGTCCTCCACTTGCCAAGCGATTATGACAACGGCTAGGAGGTGAGATATCAAGCCACCTGCACCAGCTTTCGATAGACAATGCTGTCTAAGTCGCAGTAAAAATAGCGCGGGTTGGCCGGTGCTGAAGGACGACGCGCAGAATGCGAGCTGGGAGTGGAGGCGGCACTATAACAGCAGCTGGTAGCGTGGTGGCCTGGACTCGGGGGGCGAGGGCCTGCTTCTGGCCACACAAATGAAGAGTCTGTGAGCTAATGTCTAACCCAAGCCAGTGTAGGAACATCCACTGGGAGAGTTAATTGCAGTCATCATAGCAAATGCGTTCCTCCCTCCTCATTTGTGTGGTACCGGGACACGGGCCTCCGTGAGATGCCAGCACTTGCCTGGATAGACGCAATGGCAAAGACTAACAGAAAGTACTTAACGGCGCTTGATATTAAACACGAGATGCAGCACATGAATAGTGTGGCAAAGCTACAAGTTTTGAGCATAAGATAGGGGTTACATACACTCTACCTCAACAAGCTATTAAACCCGGGCAGATGAACTAGACACAACCAAATTATACAAATGGTGTTTATAGCTGCCGGGCATGAAACTTTGCTAATGTTCAGAAGCTGTTCACATGAGATTGATGAATGGCTAGCTAAACGAATCAGCCCAGGTCCTAACGAGCGAGGCCTCCACAAATTGCAGCCGCGCGGTTTCAGCTTACCAGTACCAACGTAAGGTTTTACCTTAGCAGTGCCCCCCCCCCCATCGCACCCCCTCCTGTGATTTCTGTGGCCTAGCTCTAACGATGTCACCGATTTGTGTAGCCTGTCCGGCCTGTTGACCGCACAGCGGTCCCTGATTACATTCTGATCCAATCATAATACTTCCATCTAAGGCGACACCCCCCCCCCCACCCCCAACCCCCTCAGGAGAAGCCATCTGCTCTCCAGCTCGGAGTCTTGTAGCATCACACAGGGCCAAAGCTGCCTGGGGCCACCGGTCATGTGACATTACTTTGTGCCTGTGCCCCTTTAATGACATTCTGTTTACTTCTGGCCAATCCCCACTTAAAGGATTGACTTACACTTCCTGGACAGCGCTCTGTCAACACGGGATGCTTCCTTCAGATGACCGTGATGGGGAGGTGAAACGTAGCGATGACAGCGCAGGACAAATTGAGCAGATCACTTTGTCTACTCAGATCTCTACCTGCTTTCCATTAAAAGGTGGCCTGCTGTTTCTGCTTTTGTTTGTTGTTAGTAATACAAAACTTCCTCTCTTTTTACCGTAAGAAAAGCTTTCTGGATGTATTCATTCATTTCTTGTATCATAACTGCATGTGGCATTTCCACTCCACCTTCCGCAGAAATGTACTCTGAGGAAGGTAGGTGTCGGAATGTTAAACTGAGTCAGTGTGGCCGTGTTTATTTTCCTCTCTTTCACCCCTAATGGGCCACCTCACACTCCCCATTACCAGTGCAGCCTCTCCCCAAAACACCCAACCCTCTAGCACAAAGCAGAGGGTCCCATAAACCTTTACAAGCTGTAGTCTAGCGGCAGACGGGGCAGTAAAACAATAGCGTGCACAGCAGAGCAATATACTGGCTGTGGGAGGACAAGGGCTTGTCGTTTGTTAACAGCCCTCCATCAGGATCCCGGAGAGAGAGAAAGTTGGATCTCGCAATTATTAGATGGGCTGGGATTTATGCAGCTGTGAACCGTTACATAAAAAACAAGGGTTCTAATAATAATAATAATAATAATAAAAATGCTGACTAAGATAAGCAATTAGAAGATAGATGATGATGGATGGATGAATGGATGGATGGATAAAGTAAAAATGTCAATGACAATAGTTATAGAAAAAGACCATCAGTCAAGCAATGTAAATATTCAAATTTATCCAACGAGGCCTTCAGTTATAGAGCATTCAGCAGTGCAATATAACTAAATGAGAAGTTTGGTAACAGCTGTTTGAATCCTGCAGGGTTTTGGGGGGGGGGGGGGCGTGGTTCAATTTACGGGCTGGTGGGTACACATTGAGAGAGGGCGGCCTGTTTATCAGCTCGCTAATTAGGTGCTGCTTTGCCCTCCTTAGGCCCGCCTCCGCGTGGCTAATTGGCCGGCGTATAATGGCCGCTTCACAAGCTCTTGTTCTTGCTCCTTTGGGCCCGTGACGAAGGAGAGGATGAGTTTTTGGCTGGTGAGTCTCAGCAGGGTGCATTAGTGCCTAAGAGACCCCCTGAAACAGCCCACCTGTGAAGGGGGTGGGGGACAATCCAGACCTACATGCCTCATTGTCGCAGTTAATAAGACATTCGTTCACCAAGGTTACTGCTGCACTGAGTTACATGCTGGGTGCCTAGAAGTTCAAGACTTCAAATTATAACCAACAGGTCACCTATTCAAACCCCATTACACCTTAGAGCAAGATAATGTGCTCCTGTGAAATATCCAAACTTATGGGTATTAGATATTGAAGCCTGAAAAAGTTTATTTTGATAAAACCGTTGACTAAGCAATTGCCAAAAGGCATAGTTAATTCATAGCTCAGCATGTTGGTAATTCTATCTGTAGGAACATGGTCTAAGTGTGAATTTGAAAGTGATTAATGCCAGGAAGATGGGACGGACCCAGTGAAGCGTGTGTCCTGATGCATTAGGATCAGCAAACACATTCATTTGACAGCAGTTCCACATGTGCACTTTGATGTGGCAAATGAACGAGTATATTCTTAATAGGCTTAAGAGTATCTATTTATCTATCTATCTATCTATCTATCTTTCCAGTCATCTGTCATCCATCTATCCTTCCATTCATCCATCCGTCTATCCATTAATTCATTCAATTATTTATCCATCCATCCATTCATCCCTCTATTTATCCATTCATCTATCCAATCATCTATCCATCCATCCCTCAATCTTTCATTCATCTAATCATCTATCCATCCATTCATCCCTCCATCTATCCATCCATCTACCCATCCATCCTCCCGCCCACCTACCCACCGATCAATCCTTCTACAAATGCTTATGGGATCATAAGGAGCCACTTAGGGCATAAGTAAGTTCCTTAGAATGACACACGGATAGCTAAGTCTATTTGGACCAGGGAGAAACGCAGGATATCTGTAAGAAACGTGGCGAGACGTGACATGCAAACTGCAGTGCACACACAGGATCGGACAGGATTGGAAGCCCCAGCCCTGGGAGTGAGGCGACAATGAGGTCAGACGCTCCTGCTCGTGTGTTCGAAGCTGCTCTCTCTCCACAGCTCTGTGAGTATTATCGCAAGGGTCACGGCCTCAGCATGGCACGGTGTTGTTAATGCGAGGGTTAAGGCTTCTAAGGCACCCGTGTACTGACCGCGGGGTACTGACCCTTCCGGTCCTGTGCCACATGCCCGACTCTGTAGCCTGACAAGCGCAGACCAGCCATGGATTCCCTCATCCGTGGCTAATATCAGCACCGACATTCAGGTGTTGCCGGTTTAAGTAACTGCTCTGTTTTTCCTGAGGTGAGGTGGGACTCCAGATGTTTGCCGCGACCCCCCCCCCCCCCCCCCCCCCCCCCCCCACACCTCAGTAGATTCCGCATGAGTGTGGGCGGCTTCCCTTCGATTCGGACAGCCTGTGTGTTAATTCACCCATGGCATGGATGTAGTGCTCGGCAACAGGGCCAAACCACCTCTGAGTCTGTAGGTCATATGAGGCACGGGGGGCGCTAAAGCTACTCCTGGGGACTCAGGCCCCGCCGCCATGAGACGCCTCAGCCGACACACCCCTCAAACAAGCACATGTGCGTCCAGCTTGGCGTCGATAGGGTGGCTTGGTGAAAGGTGAAGAAGCTAGATTCTCTACACACATGATCCACCTTGTCACGGAGAGAACATGCTGGAACTGACACCCATCTCCCCGGCATCTGCCACCGACAGACCACATCCTCTCTCTACCCCCTCTCAAATGTGTTCCCTGGACCTGTTCCCAGACCCTTCTGGCCCCTGACCATGATCAGCCCCCACATGTGCTCAAATTATACAAAACTAGAGCTTCTGCTCCTATGTTTTTGCAGACCTTACACCCCCCCCCCCCGCCCCCATATCTGATGGTACTCAATTAAGCTAATTGCACCCTGACAGAAATGTCACATGTTTCCAATGGCCTTAATGTTTTTTCAATCCTTCTCGTCCGAAGAAAATCCCCCGCAGCTCAGGGTATTTGCTAAATTACGTACTTGCCATTGATTAATTTGGGGGAAGGCGGCTCGCCCGCTCGTACAATAGCCGGGAGACGGCTCCATTTTCGCGAGTTCGCCGGCCTGTTTGTCTGACAGCCCCCTGCTCTGACTGGGTAATTGAAAGTAAAAATTCTGGAAGTGAAAATATTGAAAAAGTCATTTTCCCCCCGTGCATGTGACAACTCATTGGGTTTAGGACGGCTGCAGTGATGGCACTGGGTGATGTCAGACAGCCCCTGAGAAAGCTAGGCACACATAGCTAAGGAGGAGGATACACCCTTAATTCAAATAATAATGCCCCAAAAATGAATGTATAATCACCTAATAAAACAACGCATACTGTCACCCATCCACTCATATAGCACTTAACGGATGATGAAATGTATTGCACTGATTTCATGGGGAGATGGACATCTCATACATGTAGAGGACGGGGTCGTCAAATTTTTTTAATGGACAACAAAGCTAAAATTACTCCCCTTATAATATTAAGGACTACATTTTTTAGACATGCTGTACTTTGTGCGGTTTGAAAGCCAGCTGTGATTCTTTTCTTTTTTTTTTTTTGGTAAAGATATTTTAGTAGCCAGCAGATGTACTTCGTACCCTTTTGAAATATTTTGCATTCCTTGAGTTAATAATAGCCAAAGGGTCTGATGGGAGATTCTTCTTGATGTGAGACTGGGAATATGATTGTAGCTGTTCAGTATTTATAGCGTTTCTTGCCCGGTTGTGTTTCCTCTAAACTTCAATACTTTTAGTGGTCTCCTAGTATTACTGCTCCAGATAGTTATAGTGGAATGTGGAAAAATGCCCCAATACCACATTAAGTCTGCATTGAGTCGACCCTTGTAAGCGTTGTTTTCAGATTTTCTCTTGAAAGTAATTTTTTCCCATCACCCATAGCCCCATCCTTTTTCTGTTCTGCTTATACAGGGTTACGCAGAGCCTGGAGCCTCTCTCCGGATGCACAGCACACAAGACTGAGGCCCTTGGTTGTCTCACGTTGCACACTCAACTTTTAGACACCAAATCACCTGTCCCACATGTGGGAAGAAAGCAGAATTCCAGAGGAAACCCATAAGGGCACGGGGACTCTACACAAAAGAGCCCAGGTGTCAATCGAACCCACAGACCCAGATGTGCTAGCCAACACTGCTACCAAGTGACCCTGAAGTTTGTCCCTGCCCTAGGCCTGTGGTGATGGCCCAAACAACAAGCTAGTGATGTAGTCCTTCCAACCACAGGAGAGGAACGCTTTATGACTACTGTACTATAGAAAGAGCCTAATGGCACTTAGAACCTAATTAGAACCTAATGGCAGAAATTTGAGCATGGAAAGATGTGAGGTCATTTTTCTGACCTTTGGGGTTACCCAACATAGTAAACCTCTCTCCTGTGATTGGCTTTACTGACCTATCATTTGGCACCTGCAAATAAGCACCAGCATATTTAGACTCAGTTGCCAGCTGTTCATCTGTTATTGTTTTACTAATAAAGGAATGAAAGTCAAGATTTTGAGTCTGTGAGAGACAGTGATACTACCTGTTGATCTATTTTTCTTTCATGGCTTTTCCCACCTACATCCGGAGCTAGACATCACCTAGTGTGGAAAAGGGTGAGAAAATCTCAATTGACAACACAGAGGGCTTCATGTGACATAAGCATAAAGCGTTAAACCCTGAGGTAGATTTCATGTTATGATGGTGCACAGGGTTTCTGTATCCGTCCATATGCACTGCAGATGTTAACATCACTTGTATGAGTACAAAAATCCAAGATCAGGCATATTAAAAATTGGAATTTTCCAAAGATTTTGGAGGAAGTGACATCAGGAATCCTAACTGTGACAGACAGATTATTATTTTTTTATCAAAACAGTACATTACTTGATATTATCTTAAACACTTACTTTTGCCCAGCTAGCAATATGATTCGATAGAACTGTTGCATTCAATTAAGTCTGATGATGTACTGTAATGTATTCAACTTGTAGAACAGGTTACAAACCAGACTGGCCGAATGCACATATACAGCTCCACTCTATATTTTTTAAAAATCTGCATTGTTAAATCCTGGTTTAATCCTGGTTCTGCTGGCAGAAGGCTACACCGCATGGCAGGCTGACTCCAGCAGTACATAAGAAGAAGGTGAAGCAGGAGTAACTGGCAATGACCAGAAACCTGCCAGGTAGAGGGGCAAGCGGCTTTCTAACGCCAGAGATGACCGTAAACTTGTCCAGCAGTGCCTCATGAATCGGAGGATGACATCAAGGGTCCTTCAAATGGAATGGGAGACATTAAGTGGTGTGACATGCACAGCTGGGACAGTTAGTATCAGGCTCCTAGAAGCAGGACTGAAGTCCCATAAAGCAAGGAAGAAGCCCCTAATTAAAGAGAACCAGAGAAGAACCAGGGTGCAGTTCGCAAAAAAAAAAAAAAACATATTTTACACAGATGCATAACCCTAAACTGAGAAATGAGTTAAACAAAAAATTCTGCTCTGGTCTCTTAATTTTTTTCGGAGCTGTATAAACATTATTCCTAAATAACAACAGAAATGCAATAGTAAATGCTGAATGTGGAGGAACTGAGAGATTGCAAAGCTGTTTTTTATGTTGAAAGAAGGATGACAGTCTCATGGGTGAAATACAGCAACGAGAAGAGCATTTTACTGGGAAATATAATCTCACTATCACTGAGAATGATAGCATTTAAAACCAAATGTCACTTCTATTGTGTACGGTTTCCGTTGTAGAGGTGCAGTGTGTGTTTATCTCTTTTTAGCACCTAATGGCTGATGTTTGGGTTGTTCCACTGTGCAGCACTGTCACCTCACACCTGTGCGAGTGGAGTAGGGGTTCCCAACCATTTTCCGACTGTGGAGCGGCTTATGTTGTGCAAAAGTGTCATGGACCAGGATGGTGCTGCCATTCCACTGCGGGAGTAGATCTGCTTGGCAGATCAGATTTTATACATTTTTTTTTATTTTCTTTTTTAAATGAGGCAAGCCCTCCACAAATGAAGGGAATACTTTGGGTCCGCGAGGACTGGATTGGGAAACACTGCTCCATTGTGCTTTGATATGGGCCAACATCCCGTCCATTCCCTCTGAATTGTTCTCTTCCTGGGACAAGCTCCAGGTTCAACGTCTGCAGACTAAAATTCTGGTAGACAGATGAATGAAGAGTCATAATAGGGGATATAGTTATAGAGGTATAATAATAATAACTCCAGTGCTGCCCATTCAGGATCTCCAAGCAATAATGTCAAGGATAATCATTAGCATCCGAAACGGTCATTAGTGGAACATCTACAGAAAATGTAGTGTCACAGCTGGTGGTAAACAGAATGTCCAGGGACTCATCCAAATCAGAAAAAGCTGAATGAGTGATCTGTTTACTTGCCAATCCGCTACTCAGATGTCAGTCACTTAAGGCCTCTGACAGGTTCTCCCAAGGCCCGGCTTGCTGGGAAATTTAGACCTGTGATCCCAGGGTCAGAATTTGCAGTTGCATCAGTACCGTATGAGTCATTTCGAACCTGTTCCACCAATGCAGTATAAATTGATATTTATCTGGGCGGTAGGCAATGAAGAATTACTGAAAGTATCTAAGATACAGAAGACTGACACACATTTATTTAATTGACTGACAATCCCATACTTTGGTAATGAGGTGCCCCATGATGGGAGATAAGTACTTTACATAAATGTATTTTGGATAGCACTGTTGCCTCACACTTCCAGGGCTGGGAGTGCGATTCTTGCCCAGTCTTCATTCTGTGTGCATGGACTTCTCTGTATGTTCTATGTGTTCTGTACATGTTGTGTGGGCTTCCTCTGCACTGCCTAGTGTACCGCTGTAGTCCAAAGGCATACAGTGAGGCTAATTACCAGTAACGTGCCCTTGTGTCAGTGCAGACACTTATGTGCCCTACGATTAACTAGCATTCCATGCAGGGTACATCCCTGGCTTGTGCCCATGCAGGGGACATCCCTGGCTTGTGTCCATGCAGGGTACATCCCTGGCTTGTGCCCATGCAGGATACATCCCTGGCTTGTGCCCATGCAGGGGACATCCCTGGCTTGTGCCCATGCAGGGTACCTCCCTGGCTTGTGCCCATGCAGGATACATCCCTGGCTTGTGCCCATGCAGGGTACCTCCCTGGCTTGTGCCCATGCAGGGTACATCCCTGGCTTGTGCCCATGCAGGATACATCCCTGGCTTGTGCCCATGCAGGGTACCTCCCTGGTCTGTGCCCATTCTGGGTATATCTCTGGCTTGTGCCCATGCAGCGGGAGAACATTTCAAACTGAATTTGAGGAAGCACTTCTTTATACAGCATGTAGTTGGAGTATGGAATAGTCTTGCTGTTAGTGTAGTGCAAGCTAAATCCTTGGGTTCCTTTAAATCAGAGCTAGATAAGATTTTAACAACTCTGAGCTATTAGTTAAGTTCTCTCCAAACTAGCTTGAAGGGCCGAATGGCCTCCTCTCGTTTGTATATTTATTTATATTTATATTTACTTATGTTCTTATGGGTATCCCTGGCTTGTGCCCTACTACACACGCCGGCCATGTGCCCCCAGCACCGTAGCCCAATAACGGATAAGTGATTGGAAGATGGATAAACGTTTTATGATTTCAGGTCATTTATCTCGCGCTTCACATGTCCTGGACATTTCTATATAAATCTGTTCACTGACACAGTTATAAAGCGCGATAATGAATGATTCATAATACCTGAATCATTCATCCCTGCCTTCCTCTGAGATTTGATCTATGTACCTTCTCAAATCTAACTGGTGATTTTTGAGAATTAGGCCACTTGTTGAAGTGAGCGTGGCTAATTTAGGCGCCTTGCTAGCAGTGACTGAGATCTCCTGACCTATGTTGCTTCAAAGACGTTTTTGTACACAATGCAAATCACAGAAGCAAAGTCACCCGTTACTTCACCACATTCTGAGCATTTTCATATGAGAGGTTTAGATATCATCTGGAATACTGTATAGACTAAGTACCGTCCCAGAAACTCTTTCTAAAACGGTGACTTGATTTTACCTCAAGCAATATGTGCCATCTTTTTACAGCATTTTTGCACTTCTAACATCTTAAAATCAGTTCTGTACAAATGAATGTGCCTTCAGTTGATTTTATATTTTGCTAAAATAAAAGATGATATGGAAAAGGGCATGGTTTTTTTTTCTCCTGTTTCCCGGTAAACGCTTCTTTTCTGTGGAAGCTCTTTACATTTTGCTGAGCTGGCAGAAAATAAGAAAAAAAAAAATAGAATATAAAATATGATGTAAAGGAGGAGAAGAGAGGAAAACCGTAAAGAAGAAGAAAAAAAATAAAAAATTTTAAAAGCTGCCAGGCTGTTTTGTACGAGACGCTCAGTCTGAATCCAACCTGCATTTCTGGGTCACTGGAGACATTTAAACTTCAGTTATAATTAACAGCTATTTTTAAACGGAATAAAACTGGAGCGCAGGCGAGGTAGGAAACCATCGCAATTGTCCCAGATTCACTGCTGAATAGGACACATCGCTGCAATTTGCTGAAAGATCAAAGCGGACTAAGAGAATGGAGACAGACTGATCAGAGGGGATAAATGGTTTCTATTATATCAGTCTATGAATAGGCCTCTTTGCAGTTCAAAGAATGTAATAACTGCATTCATTACGGGGATGTCCACTGCGTCTAGCCGCCCGATCTCTCTGTCTCCTCCTATGGTTGGCCGCGAGGCCGCAGGTTTCACTGGGCCGGTGTCTTCCGCCAAATTAAGACACCCGATGTTGCCATCCAGGGGTTGAATAAGGAACAGAGGAGCGAGCACCTATCAGCGGAGTCCCAGTGGACCCGGATCTATCGCTAATTATGTCAGACGCAAATGTGCCATCTCAGAACAAGCACGGGACGTCCCGTCTTTATTACTTTTTTCATTTTTGGAACGTTTCATTCATTTGTTTTTTTTTTCAGATATGCCATAACCTATCATGGAGATATGAAAGAGCTGTGCTTGTGTTTTATATAATTATTAGTGCTATAAATTACAGCTCTAAACTCTGATTTAAGCCATGCACCTGAAATATCAGCCATACCTTTGGATACAGATGTCATGATGAAGCGCACAGAGCAATATTTGATCACCATTAGTGATGCATTTTCTCAGTATCGGTCCAGAATCATTGCATGGGGCAAGCTGCTGATTTAGCTAATGCTGTGGCTATAACACTCTATATGGGATAATTGAACAGCAAGTGGAGCAGTCTTGAAGCTACTGTAATACAGTAAGACAGTGGTGAGAGTCACCGCAGAAGATATCATTTGGTAAATGTGCAATAAGCGTTAGCCTTGCAGTCTGTGCTTCCGCGGGCTTTGCAGGACTGCGTCAGGCAGCTTAATGAGAGCTACACCTGTGGCGGCCTACCCCTGAGTCTTTTCACTTCATGAAAGGCCTGACCTCAAGTCTGGTATGATCACTATGCATTTTTGGCCACTTCAAAGCAGATGTTTGCCCCCTAAATCCAATTAAAGGCTACCTACATCTGAACTATACTTACATATCTTGTTACTACTATAATTAAAGTACTTTAATTAAATGTCTTATTTATGCATGTTTGAGTGACAGCAGTTTAATCCAAGAATTTCTGTTTTAATTTATCGCGTTATCTCTGTTTTTCCAAGTCATAAAAGTTAACCTGAAATTCTGAAGATTCTGAACCTGGAAGCTAGCACTTTTCTTTTATTTTTTTTTTAATCAAGTAGATGTTGAGCCTTGGTTATTTCACCCCCAAAATGTTTCATTTCTTAATTTACGTTCTTCTTTTTTCATTTTGACATTTGCAAAATGCAAGCAGGAAAAGTTAACTGGTATCCCAAAGACAAACGTGTGTGCAGCACCCTCCTTAAAGAGACACATTCTTCCCAGACTCTCTCCCCCAAAAGAATTCTCACACCCACCTCCAAGGCTGGAACTCACCTTCCCACTAAAGGTCAAGCAGGTCACACATCTGGATGTGAAACGCGACCTCTCTAATACCCCGCTGTGGCGGCTTGGGCTCTCCTGCTGGTAACGAGGTGGCCGCTTTAAGCCTAGCTTCAGGCAGCAGGATTTCCTGCAGCAGAGAAGTCGGTCCCCTAAACCCCAGGTACGTGTTTCATGCAGAAAGGTGGGTATAAGACTGAACCATATCAAGACCCCCGGTCCTCATATTGTGTCCCTGTTGCTAAACATGCTGAAACAGCTGGAGAGACTCTAAGGCAGGGGATCTCATTTTGAAAGCTCTTTGAGTGTACCTTAAACTATCTAGCTGAAGACTGTAAAAACCTATAATTTCTGCAGATTTCTAGTGATACGTTTCTAAAGTTCTCACGATAATTTCTGTCCCGGTTTGGAATAAAGTGTTTGGACTGAAACATATGGACCACAATTGATTGGCAGCCAATCCAGCTTCTCCCTTGCCTTGCATTCTGATCTTCCTGAGATTGGCCGCAGGCTCACCATGACCCTATACTGGATAAGCAGCTATAAGTAGATTAATATAAGGATAACTAAAACAAACTGAAAATAACCGCCAACAATCCGATAAAAATGCCAGATCCTATGGTAGTGATAGAACCTAATGTCTAATGAGCTTGCCAGCTACTTTTAACACAGCGTCTCTGTGTAGGCGACGTTTGTATGGGTTGGGGAAAAGAGGAGAAGCCAGTTAGAGTATCATCCATTCGTGGTTGGAGAACGTATCCATGATCTTTCTATACAGCAGCTTTTGGCAAATTATAACACATTTAAAAGTCTCATTAAATGGGTTAGAATTTATCTACAGCTTTATGTATCTGGCAGAACGAGAATCCTCTCACGCCGCGTATGAAATATGACCTGACATGACCAAAAAGAATGACGTAATTAGCCAAGGAGCAGTCGGACAAGGATGGAGGCGATTAGGTGTGCAGTTTGAGGGGCTCTCAGGTGACGGCCGGCAAGGTGAAATATGACATGCACCTCACGCAGAGTGATGCCGCGGACCGCGGCGAGAGACGTGGGGAGAGTGCGCGCGCGGATGGAGGAGCGGGAAGATAAGGCGCGCTGTAATGGCGCTAATTTGTCAACTATGGGCTTTAACGGTGAGGAGCCATGTTGGTTCATTAAACATATAATGACAATAAAGAATAGAAAAGGTTTTTGTTCAATCCTTCCAGAAAGACAGCTTAAAAAATATATAGTTTTTTTTATTATATAAGATACATTTCTCCTTCATTCAAAAGAAACACATACACACACACACATCTTTCTGGGGACTCTCCATTCACTTCTATGGGGAAACCTCTAATTCCAACATGACAACCTTAGCCCGTACTCAGTCCTAACCTTAACCATAAGTAACCAAACAAAAAATGACAATTTTGGCATTTTTTAGTTTTCTGGTTGTGTTCACAGATCTTTGTGGGGACTTGAAAAATGGTCTCCACAATGTCAAAAAACAGTGTGTTTTACAATGTGTTTTTATCAAATTGTGGGGGACCTTTGGTCCCCATAATGTAATACAAATATAATTCACACACGCACACACATACCTTTTCTTTCACCTCAAGTCATTTTTGATGATACCTATAAAATGGGACATTGCAGCTTCACTTGAGCTAACAACATGAAACATTACACGGTTATTGATGATCTTTAAAGCAGACTGATTTTTATCACCCTGTTTTTCAGATGTGTGTAACCACCCCAGCTATGGGAGAGACAGCAAACTGTCTGATTTATGATGGCGAAGCCTCTGAAGAGGAAATAACATTGGATTGAGTCACAGATCATGCCTAATACCACACCTGGACTGTTTATGTTTCCTGCTTGCACATCTCTTTTCCGCCCTATCCTTCTTTCTCTTCTAGCTCAGATGATGCACATTCCTGGGAGAAACAAAGGAGTTTAATGAAGCATTTCCATTTTCCTAGCTTTGCTAAATAATGCAGAAAATTCCACCCAAAACTTCTTCAAATAACCACATCCAATTTTTATTACTTCATTGGAATCCAGCCACATATTTAACGATTTAAAACCAAGAATTGCTCTATTGCCTTTTCGACAGACCGCTTATAAGGCAGGTCTGTAATAGCCCCTCTCTTTCCGTCTTACTTCCAACCATTAATGTATTTTTTTCTGGCTTTCTATTATGTATGATGAAATCGAATTTATCTCTCATCCGGAAGTTCCTGTTTTGATAGCCGCCGGTAGCTAGTTGGTGTAGCACGTCATTGAAAAGTCAGATATAAATACCAGGCACAGGTAATCTCACCTCAACACAACTCATCAGCACCTGATGACCTGTCTCCATAGATATACATACAGCAACAATAGCAAGGGTCTAATTCAAATCCAGTCAGTCTGTGTTTTGCATGCTTCCCAGAAATACGCTCCATTTACTCTTTGAGAACCCACAAAAAGTGTAATGAAAGAATAACAGTACAACTATGTAGACTGTGTACTCGAGATAACATTGTCTCCATGGCAATTAAGCAATGTAATTAAATATTACATAAGTGTACAATTCCCTCACAATGATTCCAGTTTTGTAGGCCTACCCAAGCATCAGCACAAGAGTAGGGAGCACTTTGTATCATAATAAGGAAATCACCAGAAGATTAGAGTAACTAATTCAGTAAATAAACATATTACTGTTGTGCCCTTGAATTATTACTGTCTGCAGCATTAAAAAGAGCAATATAATGAAAAGCCATCACATGGTTAACTTTATTAATTAATGAAAATTAAATCACAAACAAACTTTGTTTAAAAATCCCCAATTTCTGTAAGAACCATGTGTACTCAGCCAATGTATAATCACTGGTCTTACTGACTAAGAAATACACAAATGTGAGCCTTTTTATGCTGTTAATGTTAGCACATGTGTGAAGAACTTTAATCAAATACTAAATACATTTAAAGGCAGCTGATATTAAAAATGGGGCTAAATGTATTACACAGCTTGACTGAAACTTGATTAAATTTTCCTGGGATATTTCTTATCTTGTTTCAGAAACGGTGAACCCTATATCAGTCTTTCTTAATTTATTAAGAAAATTAATTCAAAGAGCATGTTATTATACATACATAATTCTTGCCATATAAAACACCACAAGGCTTTTTAACGCTTAGCAATAACAGCTGCACGTTTAGTGACATTCAGCTGCATCAATGTGTCTGCGATGCTCATTTGAAACCTGCAACTATTTCAAAAGAAGGGCTTGAAATTTAGTCTAGGGCCACACTGTGCACCATCGCCACCTTGTACATATGGGTTTTCAAGTGTCAATGTAGCACGGCTCTGTCCCCGCTAAGTTTGCAAGCCCTCTCGATTTTTGCCAGTGCTCATGTCTGTGTACCAAGTTTCCTTCCACAATCCAAATGGCAATGAATGGCAAATCTGTGGTCCTCAGTTAAGCCTGTAGCAGTGTATAGTGATGTGTATCTCTACCAAGGGCTTGCAATCCTTTCCTTCTCTGCTGAATGAGTGCCTGTTGGCAATAGAGTTATTGAGGTTTGTTTGGTTACATATGGGTTTCTCTCATCTTGTTGTAGATCTAGCACTTGCTCTTCAGCCCAGGACAGGCTATTTTTCAAGGGTCTCTCTCTGCGCTCCAGTATGGAAAAACCAAGTGACAATTTAGCAGAACCGCCATATCCTACATGAGCAAACACAATCAAAAACACATACCTGCAGATAATTGTAATGAAATCCGCGATAAGACAAACGGCTATAAAGGAGCATTAACTCACATGCCTAAACAAAAATGAAACAATACCTCATTTAGCGAAGTTCACGGTGCGATTATTATCATTTGGGATGTCTTTCTTGCTTATTCTCCGCCATAATCATTGCACCGGAGTGTCTATATCAGGAAGACAGCATCTGTGAGTATTACAGCAAATGCGATCTGATATGATCTCTCTGCATGGGGCCTATCTGGTACCTGTTGTATAACAGCCTTGCTCATAATTGAACGAATGATTTAACACTTACTGTAAGACTAAGCAGCTTCCCAAGGGAGTGGAGCAACTGTACCCTAAATACCTGGGGGGGGGCAGTTTGGGGGAAGGGTGGGGAATGAAAAACAACAAAGTGGAAAATAAGGATAGATATCATTCTTAGAGTAAGGTGAAGGAGCCTGTTGGGGGAATTAACCCCAACCCCAGCTGGATTTATTACCGGCATGTAAAGCCCCAGGAAGGATGAGGCCCCTAATGGCCTGGAGCATCAGTTTAATGGTAGAACAGCATAAAGACATTGACTTTCAGGGTCTAGTTAGGAATACTTCTTCCCTAAATGACAATCCATTAAAAGTAGGTCAGGAGCGACCTGTCTGGTGATGTGTCATGCATTCTTTCTCTCCTTTTTTTCTTTTATTTTTTTCCACACTAAGAAGAGAAGAGAGGGGAGTTCACACAGTCAGTGGCTGTCTGGACCGGGCCTGGCATATTGCCGGGGCACAGAATATCACATTTCATCATCCACGTGGAGAGCTGAAGACTCCAGTAATTCAGCATGTAGTGCCTTTCCTAAAAATGTTTGAGAAGATGATTGATTGGCTGACTTGTACATGGCTGTGAAGTCAAAGTATCCAAAATAGATTTGAGTGGAAGTTAAAGATGGATGGATGGACTTTGGGAGGTGTGCAGCTCAGTGGACGGGGGATCTGTGCCTATCACATGAAAGTTGTGGGTTTGAATCCTCTGGTCAGCAGAACAGAACAATCACATTGGCCTTGGACTCGTAGCTCCATAGGGCACTGGGTGCTGGCTGATCCTGCTCTCTAACCCCAAAGCATCATCACATGAAATTGGTCCGTCAGTTTTTCTCTGGCTCTCTTGAGCACATAATAGTGATTAGGGTACGATTTAGGGCATTTTAGCCCCATTGGTATAGATTCGGAATTCCCAGTACCGATTGTGGTCAGCCAAAGTATACCCTGGTGTTCCCGTTAAGCTCTTAATTAATTAGCCTTTATTGATCTGCTGACTAAATGAGCCATACAATTCAGAATGAATTTGTTTGAGAACCTTTCCCAGATTACACCGTTTTTTGTTAATCATGCAATATCTGTTATTTTAACACGTGGTCATGGTTCTGCACCCTGTGATGGACTGGCATTCCATCCAGAGGGCATCCTGTTCACTGCCCCATACTTCATGGGATCAGTTCCATGCTCACTAAGACCCTGCCCTGGATAATCAGTCAATGAATGGATGGACAGATATATATAAAAATTCAACAAGCCAGTAACTGCTTAATGTTTAAAAGACTGAACGTTGGAACCCGAGCCTTTGTACTCATAAAACAGCTTGTGTGCAATATTTGGTCATTTATGAATGATAAACTATTATTGTTAATATAGATTAATAAAGCATCTGCTTTGTTACTTGTTCAGTATGACTAAAAATTCTAGCTTGCAACAAACATATTCTGTTTCATAAATTTGCATCATCCACAGGCCAACAGCTTAATCTTGGGTAATTAATTATGGGTTTAGACAAAAACATGCATTATCAAGTGAGTCAGCACGAGGAGAGGCACTTTGCTCTTCCATAAAATGCTAAAAATTACTGATTTATTGTTTTCTGGACACCCAATCATAGTACAGCAATAGTAATTCAAAATTATTTTCATTACCCAGAGGCATAGTTTTATAAGTAAGCTTGCCTGTATGGTGGCCTTCTGAAAACAAAATGTCATTACTTAATTAAGAATATTGTATTACAGAGGTATTTCCAGCTGGAAACGCCATTGGATTTTTCTCCACTGCTGCTGGTCGATCTTCAGCCAATCTATAAAAAGTCATTATTAAAAACAAGCTTTTATAGATTGCTTATAGAACATTGTTTGTATATGATTGATCAGACCTTTAATGTATAATCATTTTGCAAGAAAACATAATCCTTAACCTTTTTTGGTGATAGAGGTGGGGGCGGGTAATTTCCTAATCAATCTTTAGCTGAAAAAAATACAGCTTTGGAAAAAAAATTAAAAGCCCAATATGTGTATTTTTTTAAATCTGTATTTTTAAATCCTGGTTTAATTCTGGCTCTGCTGGCAGAAAGCTAAGCACTGCGCGGCTGGCTACATCCAGGCTCAAAGTCTGTAAGACCGGAGCACACAAGAAGAAGGTGAAACTGAAGACACTGGGAAAGACCAAAAGCTAGGCAGGCAGGGGGCACAAGCAACTTTGTAATGGCATTGAAGACCGTTAACTTTTCCAAGAGTGCCTCATGAATTGGAAGATGACATCAAGTAGCCTTCAAAAAGAATGGGAAATATTAAGTGGTGTGAAGTAGCTGCTAGGACAGTCCATAACAGGCTCCTAGAGGCAGGATTGAAGTCCCATAAAGCAAGGCAGAAGTCCTTCATTAATGAGAAGCAGGGAATAACCAGTTTTTGGAGTTTGCAGAAAAATATTTTACACAAAAACATACCCATAAATTGAGAAATTACTGAAACTAAACATTTTGCTGAGGTCTGTTAATTTTTTCTGAAGCTGTATGTGTCTAACGAGATATGCAGGACATGAGCGGTCTGCTGTAATTCAAAGCCAGGCCCCTACCACCCAGAACAGACAGCCTGTCGACCTTCATAAATCCTGGTGTCTTGGGACAAAAAAAATCACAGACAGAGCCCTAACCTGCAGCCAGTCTGTCTCTGAGCAAATACCTGGTGAAGGCGAATGCTAGACGTGACGCCATGGACCAGTTTTGCTCCAGCATGGGGTGGCCCTTGGAAGCCAGACTTGTTCCAAAGGGGTATTAGTTACATTAGTGCTTCAAACTGTAATGCACCTCCTATTAAACAACAAAAGCTGAGAAGGTCGAACTGGGACAAATTGCACGTGGTTGCACAAACCGGCGCAGCGCAAATGTGTGGCTTTTGTAGGTTACAACTGTGCCTGTAATCAAGTCCCATGGCCAGCAGAGTGATTTCGCTGCTGAGTCCTTCAGCAAAGTGCAACGCCCCCCCAAATGCTCCCGGAACTGGCTGACCCAGGCTTCTCTGGCATGCATGCCACTCTAGATAAAAGCATCTGCTCAATAAATAAATGTAAATATACATGCGTGTGTCATTCGTCCCAGCTGAACCTGCCTGGCTGCTGAGAGGCTTTTTCAGCGATGGCTGCAATAAGGCAAAGGAGATGCCAGAGCGTAATAGCTGAGCGATGCTAAGCAGTGATTATCAGCCTGTCATTCACTGCTGTCACTTATTTTCATATCCAGGTAGCTGCTAAAGCTTTGAGTCGAAATTATCGAGTGACTTTAATTGGTTGGGAACGTGGCAACAGAAATGTATCCTGATGTATATGCATATATCTACAATTAAATTATGATTATATCTGACATCAACAAAATAGTGCATCGTACATTTCAATGCCTTTCAGTAATGGTGACACTCTTTAGTGCTGTAAAGTTCTACGTCTTTGATAAAGATTAGATTTTATAAAGATAATAAGAGGGCGGCACGGTGGCGCAGTGGGTAGCGCTGCCGCCTCACACCTCTGGGGACCGGGGTTCGAATCCGGCCCAGTTCCATGTGTGTGGAGTTTGCATGTTCTCCCCGTGCCGTTGTGGGGTTTCC